>BLBF01000065.1:13248680-13300236 GCA_015471245.1 Laticauda colubrina | reverse complement strand
TTACTTACTTACTTACTTACTTACTTACTTACTTACTTACTTACTTATTTATGTATTGCTCAAACTTGTAGGCTGACCATGTGAATCTATTTGTTATTAATAAATGACAGGGCCAATATCAATAGCTTTTCTTGTTTTGGGGGTTCAAAATTTTATTAGGTAATCAAAGCATAAAATACTAAAATATAAAGAAAAATGAAAATAAAGTAAAATAGGCAAGGAAAAAGAGAAGGAAAAGTGTGGAGTAGACAGAAAAAAAGAAGAAAAAAGCATTGACTTTCAACTCTTTTTGATGCAGTAGAATAAGGTAATAACATAAAACCTCAACTTCTTACTTTTGTATAATATATATACAAGCCATTTCTATAACACCAACCTATCTAATCAGCAAAATCCAAAATCAAAGTTTCTTTTTTCTTCACCTCAAACACAAAGTCCAAAAGGGGTTTCCATCTGTCCATTGTAGGAATGACAGTGCCCTTCCATTTTTGTGCATAAAGTAATCTTGCTGCTGTCAACATGTATAACATCAAAGTATAAATAACTTTTCAATTGAAATAACCATCCAATCCATCATAGTGGTTGTATGGTACAATAGTAGTAATGTCCTAGGCTAAAAACTGAGAGACTGTGGCTTCCAGTCCTCCCTTAGATGGGAAAACTGGCTAGATAACTTTCTCTCCATGTTCCAGAGTTAGGTATGAACATTATCATGAGTCTAGCAAACATAAAGGTGAGGTTAAAAATCTGAAAAGTATCAGCCATATATTTGTGTGTTACATGTTGGAGTTATTAGACATGTTATCCTGAATGCCATTGTTCTCTTTCCAAACATCTATTTTTATAATAAAATTGCCTGCCAAATGCCTGAAAATCTGAAAATTTTATTGTAGCTTCTTTCAAAGCAGATATTTGGAGCTTGTTTCCACATAGCTTGAAGGCCATGAACATCCTTAGCAAAACAGAAAACAGGAAACTTCACTACCCTGGCGAAGAAAAATTGAGTTCAGATTTTGATTCAGGGCCAAAACTTACGTTTTATTGGAAATCCATGTTTGGATCTCCTAGCAAAGTGATTTTTCAAAAAAAAAAAAGCCATAGGCTGTGGGAGTTGAAATGTAAGCCTTTCCCCCTCATACTCTGACATGTTGCAAATCATCTCTAACCACCAATCCTACTGCTAGTCAGGGAGAGGAAAACATATTTTTATATGCTAAAGTACATGACTTCTTAATATTATAACAAGGATATTATGCAAAGTGAAATTGACACGGCTTTTCTTTCTTCTTCTCTTCTACCCCTTGCCATACATATTGAAAATAGCAAGTCTTCCTTTCCTCAACAACCTGTTACCTACGATGTTCAAAATACAAATAAAAAATCTTGAAATGCTCCCTGCAAATTGTCAGTATATAAGAAATCATGAGCTGGGATAGCCATAACAAGTCAGTCAATGGGAACTATTTGGTGGCTCGGAAACAGCATCTGTTGTGAGCCATGTCAGACAGCTCAGAGCCTGGGTGTGGCTTCAGGTAACTGGTCTGTATAAATATAGAGCTTCTGGGCTTCTGAGTTCTGGTGGTTCTGATTGCTTCTGCTTCTTGTCCTTGTATTTGTTGCAAGAACTGCATGGGGTATTGTATACATGCATCATGTTTTATATTATTGTATATAAACAAGTTTCTTCTATAAATGAATCCTGAATTATTTACTTGTGTGCTGGTTGGATTGTTGCAAATTCTAACACAAATTACAATCTATTTGCTTATCTCTCCAATGTTAGTAAGATTAGTAGGAACCTAGATGGCCAGGAGATTTCCATACAACACCACAGTTTCTGGGAAAAAGTGACTTGGGAAATGATTTCTCCACTTTGGAATTTGAGCAACAGAAGAAGAAACAAATACACAAGCACTTTCATCTTTGATCCATGAATGTTCAAATCCATATTCCTCGTGACATCACGTTCTCTACCTAAGAGTGATTGCAAAAGCTTGTGGTTGTCCATCAATAGAATGCACATTCCTAATTTACATACCAGTAGTGTCACCATAGGAGAACCAGTTTGTTGTACTATAGTGGTTAAGAAACCAGGCTAAAAGCCAGGAGATGACAAGTTCTAGTACCTCCTAGACCCAAAGCTAATTGGGTGACCTTGGACCAGTCCCTCTCTCTGAGCCCTATCAAGAAGGCAATGACAAACCACTTCTGAAATTTTGCCTAGAAAACTGTAGGGACTAGAGCCCAGGAAATCACCAGGAGTCGACAAATGTACAATACCCACAATCATTCCATATCCATTTATCCATAGCACATTAAACACCAAGGAGATGTCAAAAAACTTTTCCTTACTCCCTGCCCAGTGATTCACCATTTGCCAATCAGTGCATTTATTCTTACACATACTTTACTACCACTACATGCTGTTCTTTCAGTATTTAGCAACCAACCTTCCACACCATATTATTGCAAAAAGTATCCTAATTCAATCTTATTCATTTTATCATATACTTTTGCTTTCTCGTGGGCTCCCCATCTAAATCCTTGGTTGGAGGAGGTCAGTAGATCAACCATAGTTGGCCAAAATCACCAGTAATATATTGGATGAAAGGATTTTCCAGTAACATGGCATCTCCAGTTTAAATGAACACTGCAAAAGCAAGCCAATAAACCTTCCCCTATTCTCATTTGACATTTCTGCTCTTGGTTTGTCTATCTCTCCAAAATGTTTGAAAATGATGTTTATTATTTTATAAAGAATGATGATGAGCTTTTTCTAATATTTCCAAGCAGGCTGACAATTCTGTTAGCGATAATCAAGAAACTTTTGAACTATGACAGCAAAGGCTCTGACAGAAAATGCACAAATCTTTTAACTGTAAAATAGCACCAAGTCTACACTCTAAACAACTTGAATATTCATGAAATTTGTCATATTGTGTTATTTTTCTCTCTTTCTTTCTTAATGCTTTATCTGTCTGCTCCATACAAACTGAGAAAAATCTTCAGTTTCTTTTCATAAAAGAAAACCACTGCCTTTTATAATTTTGATGGGTCTGACAAACATAACTAATTTAATTTTTCATCAGCTTCTAGAGAATGTATTCGGTTTCAATGGTGTGTGTATATATGTTTTGTCTATGTGTGCGTGACAGCAGATGAAGGGAAACAAAGAGTATTTCAACTCAAATATATTGACAGGTGAATACAGAAATTCGATGTAAATGATCCCAAAATCTAAACAATAAAGTATGGGTAACTTATAAACATAGGAGCTATGGTATTACAGATCAGACTATTTATCTATGTAGCCTATTCCAATTTACAACAGTATTCCAACATCTCAAGCGAAGAACTATTATTCACAAACACCATTCCTTTTTAAAAAATGAAGATGTCCTGTTAAATATTGGGCTTAATGATGGGGGCGACTTGGGTCCAAGTCTACCCTTGAAAACTTGCTGGGTAAAAAAGTTGGTTGTTCATCTAGTCAAGTCTACTGTACAGGAGTGAGGTGGTGAATCACAAAGGAGGTGTGGACTCTATGACTACCAAAATATGTTTTTAAAAGAAAACTGGGTAACACACAAACAAGCATAAAGAGAGAGAGAGAGTGAAAGAGAGAGAGAGATATGGATGGATGGATGGAGGGAGGGAGGGAGGGAGGGAGAGAGAGAGAGAGACCCTAGAGTGAGTGAGAAACTGTGGTATATTGGTTATGTTAGGTCAATGGGGAAACTCACTGGGTATCTTTCAACTGGTTACTATCTCTCAGCCTAGACCAGGGGTGTCAAACTCAATTTCATTGAGTGCTGCATCAGGGTTGTGTTTGATCTTGAGGAGCTGGGGTGGGTGTGGTCAGGCTAGGCATGGCCAGCTCCATGTCATACATATTGAGGGCACCTGTGGTGGCCAAGTGTTGAGGCAGGACTTCCCTCAGACCATCCCTCACTCTCATTATAATCTTCCTTCCATTTCTTCTTTTTTCTTCCTTTTTTCTTCTCTTTTTTGCTTCCTTCCCCTCTTTCCTTATTTTTCCTTTCTTGCTCTCTTCCCATCTTCCCTTTTTCTTTGTCTTTCCTCTTTCCCGTTTTTTTTCCTGTCCCTTCTTGCATGTTGAAATGCAAAAAGGGAAACATTTCTCCTTTTGTTTTGTTTTTAACTTGTTTTGCTAGCCCTTTACCACAAAAAAAGGAGCTTGGGGCATGTGCCACCCAGTTCTGACCCAACTTTGTTCCAAGGAAACAAACATGAAACAGAGGTAACAGAAAAACTTTTTAATGATTTTTTTACTAATTCTGTTCCTTCATGGTTAAAAGGCTGTTTCAAATTAATTATCTCTGATAAGAACGAGCCTTGCCAAGGTGGTGCAAGGCTGCTAAGAACACAAGACAAAGTTACTAAGAAAGATTTCAAACACAAAGAGTCTCCAAACAGACCAGCCAAGATATTCTGAACGTCCACAAGGCTTGAGTGCAAAAACTTCTTTGCTTCCTGCAAAGAACTCTGGTTTCTCAGCTGGCTTTTATCTCTTGAGGGAGGGGCCATTACCTTGCAGCCTTACTTCCAAGTCACCCATGCTGCTGCCGCTACTCTTTCCTTCGAGCAGCTCTGCATGCATATGCACAGGCTCCCCAGGAACTTCTTCATCACTGCTGCCGGCATCCACAATCTCCAAAGGCAGCATTCCACTCCCTGGTGGTCCTGTCACTGTCCCTGCATCGCACACAAACCCCTCATCTGAGTCCTTGCTCTCCAAGACCTCAGCCATCTGCATCTGCTGCCAAGTGAACCACAACATGCCTGAGCCCCGTTTTCAACCTCAACAGCCTCCTGCAGCCCTCTGCCAGTGAAAATGGGCTCCCGTCTTCACCACAACTCCTGCTAACCTAGCAGTTTAAAAGCATGCAAATGCAAATAAATTAATAGGTACCACCTATTAATAGGTACCACCTATTAGGTGGAAAGGTAACAGTGCTTTGTGATTTCATCCTGACTACAAGACTGCATAAATATCTTTGGACAACGCTGGCTCGGTGACCTTGAAACAGAGATGAGGACTGACCTCTATAGTTGGCAACAATTAGTGGAGAAAAATCCTCAGGAACTCCTATCTCAATTCATAATTATTTATTAATTTATTATCTTAATTTTATATGCCACCCATTTTACTATTAAGTGACTGGGTTTTATGTGAGGTAAGTACTTTATCATTAAGTATATTAATTCTTAACTAAGATAAATATGAAGCACAGAGAAATCATTCAAATAAAAATACTGTAACACCATGATAAATAATGGCTAACCAAATATGATTTGTAATGTAACTGCTGGTAATATTCATGCATCACCTAAAGCCAGAAACCATGATGTAACTATGCAGTGATTCACACAACACTATGCCAAAAATAACTAGTCATTTTATAGTGTAATTCCAAGTTAACTGCAAATGTTACTGACCTAGAAATACAGCCAATGGCAACAGATGCTGGGAGGTGTAGTTTGTCAACTTTAGGAGTGGCCTTGCTATCTGTGCTGTCCAGACAGTTTAGAAGTAATGGGATTTGGGATAGTTAGTTAGGAATTGTGAGCTGTCCCCTTAAGGGAATGCATCATGGTAAAGGCCCTGTCACACTGCCCAATGGATGCAAAACGTATGTAAAAAGGACACAACGGACGAGCAAAATGTTCCATCCATTGTTATCCACTCTCAAAAGGGGCAAAAATTTGCATAACCGGAGTGGATAACACGGAAAGGAATGGACGCGGGGAGGACTCAGAGCGGATGGAAAGCGGATGCGGAACGGAAGCCCAGAGGATGGGAGTGGATGGGAACGGATGGCACATCCGCAAGGCTTCCGGGGGACCTCAGCAAAGCGGACGCAGAATGAATACAGTGGATGCACAGCGGATGCACAGCGCATGAAGCGGATGCAGAGCGGAAGCCTAGCGGATGCAGAGCGGAAGACGAACGGATGCCGAGCGTTAATTGCGCATGCGGAGGGGATGCATTGCATAAGCCATGCAGATATAAAGGGAAGCAGCTCGCACGTGGCCAGCATTCGGAGGAAAGACCTGCTGCTGGATACATCGAGTCCTTGCCTGCCCTGCCTGCATGCCTGCCTGCAAGCCTTGCTGCCAGCCTTCCTGACAGCCTCCCTGACAGCCTTGCTCTCTGCCTGCCTGCCAGCCTTGCTGCCAGCCTGCCTTCCAAGCTCCCTGCCAGCCAGTCTGCCTGCCAGCCTTGTTGCTTGCCTGCCTGCCTGCCTGCCTGCCTGCCAGGCTTCCTGCCAGCCTTCCTGACAGCCTTCCTGACAGCCTTCCTGACAGCCTTCCTGACAGCCTTGGTGCCTGCCAGCCTCCCTGCCAGCCAGCAACCCCAAAACCATGGGGAAGAAGCAAAAGCCTCAGCAACCTGCCACCATCCCTGGCAAGTGGGACAGGGCCACCCTCCCGCCCCCTGTCCCTGACTCTGCTTCTGCTGGGGCTTCTGCTGCTTGGGCTCGCTCTTCTCTTGCTGGAGCTTCTGCTGAAGCTGCTCCTGGCGGTGGTGCTTCTGTTGGTGCTTACTCTGCTGAAGATGCTCCTGGCGGTGGTGCTTCTTCTGGTGCTTACTCTGCTGAAGCTGCTCCTGGTCCTGCTGGTCCTGCTAGTCCTGCTCGTGCTCCTGGACTTGCTAGTACTGCTCGTACTGCTCGTGCTCCTGGTCTTGCTCGTCCTGCTTGTCCTGCTCGTGCTCCTGGTCCTGCTGGTGCTGCTGCTGCTGGTGCTGCTGCTGGTGCTGCTGCTGGTGCTGCTGCTGGTGCTGCTGCTGCTGATCCTGCTGCTGCTGATGATGATGATGATGATTATGATCCTGCTGGTGATGATGATGATGATGATAATGATGATGATCCTGCTGCTGCTGCTGCTGCTGCTGGTGTGCAGGACCAGCCCCTACTACCTGGGAGCCCCTCTGATAAGAGCCCATCTGGTCCTGCCAAAGGGAGGAAGAGGCGTATGCGACAACGGAAGAGGAGGCAATACTATATTGAGGAGGAACACGAGGATGAGGTGCTGGAGTGGCTGAGAGAAAATGACTATCTGTGGCGGAAGGGACACCGGCTGTACAGGGACACCAAAAGGAAGCAGGCTGCTTGGAGAGAGAGGGCGGAGAGTATGGGTTACACTTCGGAGGTGCTCCTCGGCTGGTGGAAGCACATGCACACCTGGTACGGGAAGCTGCACCTCAAGAAATCTGGCCAGGCCACGGTTAAGCTGACAGACAGAGAGACCTACGTCATGGCCAGGTGCAGCTTCCTGGAGGGTGAGATCCACCACCGAGGAGCACCAGCAGCCCCTCTCACAACCCTCTCTCTCCGGCAGCCTGCTGAGACCCAGTCCTCTTCCAGCCAAGAGTCAGTCCCTGTCTCCAGGCAGGTTTCTGTGGAGCGTGCCATGGCAGAGAACCCACGGACAGGTGTTGTAACCATGGTGGAGCACGTGGAGGACTCCCTGGTGCGGTGGGAGAAAGGAGATGTCACGTCCACCACAGCCGTAGCCGCATCCACCCCCCCAAGCTCCACCTCCACAGAAAGGCAGAGAGCCAGACAGCAGGAGGGACAGAGCCACACTGTCCTGCTGGAGATCAGGTACACCATCCGCACCAGCATAGATCTCCTCTCTCAGCTGGTCAACACCGCCTCCTCATCCTCCAACCGCAAGCCCTTCCTCACCTATGTCAACCAGACCCTCAGGAACATGGAGGAAGCCCAGTACCAGGTGGTGAAGGATCACCGAGCTGCTTCACAACCCTCCAGATCCAGAAAAACCTGCTCCCACCCAGTCCAGGTCTGCTCCCCCACCCCAGGTGATGTCCCTCCCATTCCAAGGCTTCCCACAGCCCCTCACCTACCAGGGCTACGGCTACCAGGAGGTCCAGCAGCACAGGCAGCAAACCTTCCCAGTCCAGGTACAGAGTCATCAGCGACACCGTTGCCACCGGTTCCACTGATGCCACCGATGCCACCGACGACAGCGATGCCACCCACGCCAGTCCTCACCCAGCTGCAGACCAGACAGCCCCACTACACTACTCCTTCCTCTAACCCACAGCCAAGCCCGGCCTCAGTACATCTGTCATCAGTACTAGGGCTGACACCCCATGGCATGGAGGAAGGACCTCTCAGCATCACGGGTCTGAGCCAGCTGTCCGAGAGCTTCCTCAACACACCGTCACCTGTTGTCCTCTCAGGGCCAGGCACCCCAGTGGTGCTTCAGACCAGCACTGCAGCAGCAACCACCTCCACAGCACCTGGACCCTTCACCCCTGAAACTGGGCACACCTCCGAGTGACCGTGAAGACTGCCAGAGACTGGGTGTGGACTTTATTTGGACACTTGACTTGGGTCATTTTTCTTTTACAGCTTGTTGTTCAATGAAGTTTATCTTTGATTCACACACTTGCTTCATTTCTTTTTTTTAATAAAGTCTTGGTGGAAACTTTTAGAATTGGTTTAAGCCTTTGCATGGTTGTGGGATGGGTTAAGATAGCAGTGGGGTGGGGAGGGATACTGTTGGGATGGGTAATAGCTGTGGGGATAGATAAACCTCCAGTGCAAGCATAGTGGGACTGTATGGTCCACCCTCCCAGGTGCCACACCTATGGCCCTTTATTATCAATAACAATTTAATCATTGATCCACACATGTCAACACAAACACAACTCTTTATTAAACGCCCTGTTCATTGTAGGCCCACCCAACATACATGGCCCAATCTCATCAGTGTGATGAGACAGGCTGAAGGAAGCACCCATTAGTCATCTATCATCCTGTCTTGCCACTCCACTGCTCCAGCTGGGGAGTTGCACCAGTGTCTCAGGAGGTTGCGCTGCTTCTTCCCTTCATGTGAGGCTCTGTTGGGGCCTTGCACATCCTCAGTGTCTATCAGGTTTTGCCCTTGCCTCCATTCCCCAGGCTCCATGTCCCCACTGCCTTGCTTGAGGTCCATGAGCCTGTTCTGCAACACTGGGTAGCGGGTGCGCATGAGATTGTGCAGGATGCAGCAAGCTTCCACGATCCGCCTCATGGTCTCTGGGCGATGCTGCATGGTGGTGAGAAGTACCTGGAACCTTTTGGCCAGGATGCCAAAGGCGTTCTCCACCACCCGCCTTGCCCTGGACAGCCTGTAGTTGAAGATCCTCTCTTCACGGGTGAGGAGTCTGGAAGTGTAGGGCTTCATGAGGTAGGTTCTGAGGGAGAAGGCGTCATCCCCCATGATGAAGTAGGGCACATCTTGCGTGTCGTAGGGCAGGGGTCTGGATCTGGGAAGCCCATGATGAGGTTGCCTTCCAGCCCCTCCTTGAGGTCACTGGCATTGTATACCTGGGCATCTGAACATGAGCCATTGCCTGAAGCATTGATGTACATGAACTTGTAGTCAGCATTGACCATGGCAAAGAGGATGATGCTGAAGAAGCCCTTGTAGTTGAAATAAGTGAACCCCTACTTGGCTGGTGCTTTGCAGGCCACGTGCTTGCCATCTATGGCTCCAACGGTGTGTGGGAAGTTCCACCTCTGATACCACTGCTCTGCAACTTTCTTCCAGCCTTCTTCAGTGGAGGGGCACTGGAGGAGCTCCTCCAGGTATTCTTCGATGATGGCCTGCACCACTTCTCTGACCAAAATGCTGATGGTGTTGTGTGGCACCCTCCAGCCGTACTGCATGCTCCTGTAGATGGTCCCTGAGGCCAGGTGGCGCAGAGTGAGTGCCACCTTGAGCCCAGGGTCCAGGCTGGGCTGGAAATTGGTGTTTGCCTTGGTCAACCTGGGTGTCAGCTGCTGCACAACTTCGTCAAACATGGCTGGAGGCATCCTCATGAAGTTCTGGAATGCACGAGGGTCTTTGTTCCTCAGCTCCACCATCAGCTTGTTGTCCAGTCCGTACTCTGCTCTTCTCCCGATCCATCTTCGGACCCAGACGCTTCTTGGCTGCCTCTTTTTCTTCCCATAGTAGAGTTCACAGAACCTGTAGATGGCTTCGCACTGTTGCAGAAGGATGGTGGCTGCCAAAAGGACTGTGTTACGATCCACGGTGGACATGACTGGATGCTGTGGAAGAACAAGAGTCAGATGAAGGCTGCAGAGGTCTGCACAGCTAGGCTGATGGGCTGAAAGTGAGATGCAGGTGAGTTGCTCCCCCTTTTTATAGGCAGTATAGGCATCCCTTTGCATCCTCTAGGCATCCTTTAGACATTCTTAATAAATGAGATAGGTCCCCTCTGCGAACGTTTTTTCCATTTTAAATGCTTTGTTTCCGTGCTGCATCCACTAGGCATCCATTCTGCATCCATTCCGCGTCTGTTCCGCTTCCTCCCTGCGTCCGAGCGGATGCGAGTTGCGCGGATTGAGAACGGATGCCTAGCGGATATAGCGGATGCGTAACGGATGCGTAACAGATGCCTAGCGGATGCCTAGCGGATGCCTAGCGGATGCAGAACGGACAAATTGGATACATTTTCTGCACAAAAGTTTTGAGCAGCTCAAAACTTTCTGAGCGGATGAAATGTCAATAAACGGATGCTGGATGGATAGAGAGGAAGCAAAATGGAGGCAGTGAGTACAGAACGGATACATCGCGTTAACCAACGGATGGCAAGCTTTTTTGTCCATTTTACATCCTCTTTGCATCCGTTGGTGCAGTGTGACAGGGGCTTAAATGTAGTTAAGGCATCCTGGGAAATGTAGTTCATGTCCTGTGGCCACATCCTGATTGGTCACTAAATTGACCCTTGTTGGGTTGGGGGAGGCTCCCTCACTCTTGCTGAATCCATTACCATGCAGCTGCTTCTATCATAGCCTGAATCCTTTACCATGCAGCCGCTTCAGTCATCACAGGGATGAGATTTTATTATCTTTCTACACCACAATTCAGATATGTAAAGGATTGAACATTAAGAAGAACCTCATCATAAATGTGAATTGATAGAATGCCTGATAAATCAATAAAAAAGACTTTGTATGGATGCTTTGTGGAGTTACTCTGTCTGCTTTATGCCATCCAGACATTAATAAGCAGAACACTATCAATACTATCAAAAGTTACTATTAGCCAACATTCTATTCTTGGAATGGCATCACTACGGCAGTAACCAGTTGTGTTTGGTATTGGCATCAAGAATGGACAATTAGCTTTGTTTTTACATGAGATGTGCCCATGACGATTGTTAATTAGTGATGTATGAGTCAATTCTTTTTGGAATTCTTTGAAAGAGATATCCTGTCTCTTTGAAGCATTTGTGTCATTCTAAACAGCAACTGTCTCTACTGCACTTTCCAAGTCTAGTAAAATCCAATCAAACCAGCAACCATTTGTTAGTGGTATCTCTAGTCCCTCTAGTTATTTACTCCTAGAAATCTGAGACCATCATTCTCTACTGTCATTCTCCATCTCCCTTGTGCAATTAAATTTTCATCTTTTAACTTTAAGACTTGAAAAATCACAATGATAAATCATATAAAAATATATGCTGAGTAATAGCATCATGTATTTTTCATGAAGCTGTTACTAGTTGAGTTAATGCCAAAGCAAGAGTTGATTATAATAACATTAAAGCAATGCAATCCAATGACATCAAAGCAATGCAAAAATATTAGTCAAACAAGGTTAGAACCAGACAGCTGAGTAGAAAATGACATAAAAACAAAAATATTAACCATGGGCAAGGGTAAAATAAGAATGATCCCATGAGGTATTGAGTCCATTCCCTGGGACCTCCAAACTGGCAACATAACTGATTTTGAGGGGTTTTAGAAAATCAAAAAGGACCATAGATAGGGGCCAATCTAATTTTAGGAGGAAGGATGTTCCATAAGACCAGGCAGAGAAATCATATCTCCTGGGACCTCCCAGATAACAGAATAACAGAATTGGAAGGGACCTTGGAGGTCTTCTAATCCAACCTCCTGCTCAACCAGGAAACTCTATACCATTTTAGAAATACAGTTATCTAATCTCTTATTAAAAATTTCCAGGGTTCATGCACCCACAACTTCTGGAGTCAAGTCATTCCACTGATTAATTGTTCTTCCTGTCAGGACATTTCTCCTTAGTTCTAGATTCTCTCTCTCCCTGATTAGCTTCCATCCACTGCTTCTTGTCCTGCCTTCAGGTGCTTTGGAGAATAAGTTAACTCTGTCTTCTTTGTGGTAGCCCCTTAGATATTGGAACACTGCTATCATGTCACCCTTAGTCCTTCTTTTCATTAAAGTAACATTCCCAAGATAAAGGTTGGAAGCTCACAGTACCTATAGCTTTCCTTCTCTGCAAGATTTAATGGGGAAGGCAACCAGGAAATGCTGATGATGTCTCAAATTGACTAACATTTAAGACGTAACCTGCTGTCAGCTAAACTTGCTAAAATTGTTGTTGCTGTTACTATTATGGCTGGTTGCACAGTCAACCAGATGTTCAGGCTGGATTGGACATTTTTATCCACCTATCAAGTCCTTTCCAAGGTTCTGGAATAGACAGGTGTTATTCTTTGACTGGTGCTAAAGGTATCATCACAGGATGTAACCTGTTCCAAGTAAAAATGTTGAAGAAGAAGGAGATGATGATGATGATGATGATGATGATGATGATGATGATGATGATATTAATGATTATTATTATTGTTATCATCATCATCATCATCATCATTATTATTGTTGTTGTTGTTGTTGTTGTTATTGTTATTGCTATCCTTATTGTTTGAGATGTCCAGAAAGTTTTGTTTTATCATCACCCTTGTGCCTTAAGAGAGGAATTGGATAATAAGGATTTAAAAATCAAAGCCACTGATCTAATAAGACTTTGTGTGGAATTCATGGGAATAAATACTGACAGATTGCTAATATGTAGCAGTGAAAATTATCGACATGATGAGGCTCTTGCACCCAAACCAGCACCTTGTGTTATCCCATTAACAAAATTGATGAGACAAAATTGCTAATGGGAGAAAACTTTCAGGTTGGATTATATCATTGCTCAATAACCTCAGCCATTTAATAAAAGGAATGGCAGAATATGAACATGATGAAGCTCTGAACCCCCAAATTATCATGCAGTGAACATTGATACAACCAGGAAAGGGGTATAAGATTGCAGATTCTAATCAACCCACTAAGGGTTGGGGATATGTATTATTTTACTTATTCCTTTAGATTAATTTTAAGAGTTGTTATACTACAAACCAGTGTGGTTAAAATGTTGAATTAGGACTGTGAGATCTTAACTCAAGTCCACTGTTGAACATTGATTTTGGATTAAATGATAGAAGCAAAGGAAAAATGAATATCAGTTCTGCTTAGAAGAACTAGTCAATGGAACTCTATAATCTTCCTTTCAATCTGTTAATTTGCCTCCACAAGTTATCCAAACTCCTAATATTTTGGTGAGGATGATCCTGTGTAGACTTTCAAAAAATTCTCCTTATCCTTGATTGTAGGATTCAGTGGAAGGAGAGTCAGTCTAGTGGAAAATGTCCAGGAAACTGAGTTCTGGTTTATCCTTATGGAAGAAACAGGCTGGGTGACTTTGGACCGATCATTCTGAGCTCACAACAACAGCTCAAGTGTTGAGTCAGTTGACCAATCCTGATGTAACCCATGGACCATAGCTGATAGATTAAAAAAAAAAAGAGTTCCATGTCTTGCAGGGAAAATGGTAGGAAGAAAAAAAACAGGTCTTGGAATGTTGATACTTTTTATTCAAGCAAAACTCTGACACTGTAGAAGGCAGGCATTGGCATCTATTAGAGAACAGAAACAGGCAATTCATGAAATGTCCTTTTCATGATGACAAATGTCCTTCTCATGGCCCATTTGTGTGATATCAAAATGCAAGCACAAAAACTATTTCATAATAGGCATATTTCATCAATATTCATCACAACTTTGATGGCAGATGTTTGCTGTTTGCTCCATCTTCCCTTAAGGGGTTTTTCTCTCTCCATTTGCAGCTTTCTTAATCTCTTTTCCTTCTTAAAAGTTCTAATCTCCTTCTCTGAATCTCCCTAGAAAGCCTTGTTGCAGTCTGGATCACTGTTTCTTAAACTCAGCAACTTTAAGTTGACTGGATTTCAGCTCCCAAAATTCCCCAGCCAGCGTGAAGCTGGTAGTAGAAGTCCATGCATCTTAAAGTTGCTGAGAATGAAAAACCAAATGAGAATTAGTCTTGATTATACAGTAGGGGGTTAGATTTGCTTATTTAAAAGAGAGAAAGAGAGACAGAGTCCTGAAGATCAAGCAAATCCCACAGTTGTGGAAGATTCATGTCTTCCTAGGAGTGTAGATCCATTGTAGGCACTTTCTAGAGTAAAGACCAAAAGTAGCAATTGCCCAAACCTCCAAATATGGAAGATGTCCCAGTTCAACCGTTGAAACCAACAGGCAAATCGATACTTTTCCTTCAGGGCAGTCAAATTAATCAGCTAAAATTTATTCCCAAGAATGTATTCAGTGTTTTGTCTATCTCTGCATATTCTCATTAACCGAGCCATTGACATCTATGGAGAAAAACAGTGAGGGGGGAAAAATGCATTAATGTAGAATGCAGGGAGAGGAAAGGATTGTCAAGGATTGGAATACATATTTGAATCTGGGGCCTGTGAAAGATTCTTTAAATTCCACAAATATAAAATGTAACTATGTAGCATACTTGCATTATTTTAAGCCCATGTCACATAGCACCAACGGATGGAAAGAGGATGTAAAACGGAGAGAAACACTTGCCATCCGTTCGTTAATGCAATGCATCCATTCTGTACTCATTGCGTGCGTGATTCATACGTTCTATCCATCAAGCATCCGTCTACTGAGATTTCATCTGCTCAAAAAGGTTGAGCTGCACAAAACTTTTTGAGCGGATAAAGTATCCAACACATCCATTCTACTTCCGCTACGCATACGGGGAACATCCGTTATATATCCGTCATTCGTTACGCATCCGCTATATCTGCTAGGCATCCGCTGCACATCCGAGCAACTCACATCTGCTCCAGTGGAAAACGGACACAGGGAGGAAGCGAAACAGACGCGGAACATCCACGCAGCGTTAGTAGCATGGACGTAGAAAGGATGAAAGTGGATGTAGCTCATATATAAAGCATTAAAATGGAAAAAAACGTTCATATAGGGGACGTATCTCGGATATTTAGGATGTCTGCAGGATCTCTAGAGGATGCAAAAGGACACCGAGCGGAAAACCTATATTTCCCATAAAAAGGGGGAGGAAATCACCTGGATCTCACTTTCAGTCCAGCAGCCCTGCTGTGCAGACCTCTTCAGCCTTTATCTTGCTCTTGCTCTTCCACAGCATCCAGTCATCTCCACCATGGATCGTCGCATAGTCCTTTTGGTAGCCGCCATCGTTCTACAACAGTGTGAAGCCCTCGACAGGCTCTTTCACCTGTTCTACAGGAAGAAAAGGAGGCATCCAAGAAGTGTCTGGGTCCAAAGATAGATCGCGAGAAGAGCCGAGTACGGACTGTATAAAAAGCTGATGGTGGGGCTGAGGAACGAAGACCCTCGTGCATTCCAGAACTTCATGAGGATGCCGCCAGCCATGTTTGACGAAGTTGTGGAGTGGCTGAGACCCAGGTTGACCAAGGCAAACACCAACTTCCGGCCCAGCCTGGGCCCTGGGCTGAAGGTGGCACTCACTCTGCGCCACCTGGCCTCTGGGAACACATTCAGGAGCATGCAGTATGCCTGGAGGGTGCCATCCAACACCATCAGCATTGTGGTCAGAGAAGTGGTGCAGGCCATCATCGAAGAATACCTGGAGGAGCTCCTCCAGTGTCCCACCACTGAAGAAGGCGGGAAGAAAGTTGTAGAGCAGTGGTATCAGAAGTGGAACTTCCCCCACATCGTTGGAGCCATAGATGGGAAGCACGTGGCCTGCAAAGCTCCAGCCAACTCAGGGTCCACTTATCACAACTACAAGGGCTTCTTCAGCATCATCCTCTTCGCCATGGTCGATGCTGACTACAAGTTCATGCACATCGATGCTTCAGGCAACGGCTCATCTTCAGATGCCCAGGTATACAACGCCAGTCAACTCAAGGAGGGGCTGGAACGCAACCTCATCATGGGCTTCCCAGATCCAGATCCCCTACCCAATGACACACAAGATGTGCCCTACTTCATCGTGGGGGATGATGCCTTCTCCCTCAGAAGCTACCTCATGAAGCCCTACACTTCCAGATGTCTCACCCATGAAGAGAGGATCTTCAACTACAGGCGGTCCAGGGCAAGGTGGGTGGTGGAGAATGCCTTTGGCATCCTAGCCAACAGGTTCCAGGTACTTCTCACCACCATGAAGCATCGGCCACAGACCGTGAGGAACATCGTGGAAGCTTGCTGCATCCTGCACAATCTCATGAGCACCTGCTACCCAGTGTTGCAGAACAGCCTCGTGGACCACCAACAAGGCAATGGGGACATGGAGCCTGGGGAATGGAGGCAAGGGCGAAACCTGATAGATACTGTGGATGTGCAAGGCCCCAACAGAGCTTCACGTGAAGGGAAGAAGCAGCGCAACCTCCTGAAACACTGGTGCAACTCCCCAGCTGGAGCAGTGGAGTGGCAAGACAGGATGGTAGATGCTTAATGGATGCTTCCTTGAGGCTGTCTCATCACACTGATGAGATTGTGCCATGTATGTTGAGTGTCCCTACAATGAACAGGTTATTTAATAAAGAGTTGTGTTTATGTTGAAATGTGTTGATTAATGATTATATTGTTATTGATAATAAAGGGCCATAGGTGTGGCACCTGGGAGGGTGGACCATGCAGTCCCACTATGCTTGGACTGGAGGCTTATCTATCCCACTGCTATCCTAACCCATCCCACAGCTATTACCCATCCCACAGGTATCCCTGCCCATCCCACTGCTATCCTAACCCATCCCACAGCTATTACCCATTCCACAGGTATCCCTGCCCATCCCACAAGCAAGCAAAGGCTTAAACCATTTCTTAAAGTTTCCACCAAGACTTTATTTACAAAAATAAATGAGGCAAGTGTGTGAAGCAAAGATAATCTTTATTAATAACAAGCTGTAAAAGAAAAATGACCCAAGTCAAGTGTCCAAATAAAGTCAACAGGTAGCCACCCAGTCTCTGTCACTCTTCTCTGTCACTCAGAGGTGTGCCCAGTCTCAGGGGTGAAGGGTCCAGGTGCTGTAGAGGTGGCTGCTGCTGGAGTGCTGGTCTGAAGTGCCACTGGGGTGCCTGGCCCCGAGAGGACAACAGGGGACGGTGTGTTGAGGAAGCTCTCAGACAGCTGGCTCAGCCCCGTGATGTTGAGAGCTCCTTCCTCCATGCCATGGGGTGACAGCCCCAGTCCCAATGACAGATGTACTGAAGCCGGGCTTGGCTGTGGGGTGGAGGAAGGAGCAGTGTAGTGGGGCTGTCTGGTCTGCAGGTGAGCAAGGTGAGGCGTCGGTGGCATTTGTGGCATCGGTGGCATCTGTGGCATGGGTGGCATCGGTGGCATTGGTGGCATCGGTGGCGTACGATGAACCTGTGCCTGGACTGGGAAGGGCTGCCTGTGCTGCTGGAACTCCTGGTAGCCATAGCCTTGGTAGGTGAGAGCCTGTGGAAAGCCTTGGAAGGGCTGGGACATCACCTGGGGTGGAGGAGCAGACTTGGATTGGATCGGAGCAGGTTCAGCTGGGCCTGGAGGGTTGTGCAGAAGACCTGTGATCCTCTCCTTGATCACCTGGTACTGGGATTCGGACATGTCCATGGTTGATCCTCTCCTTGATCACCTGGTACTGGGTCTGGTTGACATAGGGGAGGAAGGGCTTTCTGTTAGAGGATGGTATGTCGGTGTGTACCAGCTGAGAGAGGAGATCTATGCTGCTTTTGATGGTGTCCCTGATCTCCAGCAGGACAGTGTGGCTCTGTCTCTCCGGTCTGCCTCTCTGCCTGCTTTCTGTGGAGGTGGAGCTGGGGGTGGATGTGGGTTGGTCTCTGGTGTCAGCGGCCTCTCCTTGCTCCAACTGCATCAGGGGGTCCTCCACGTCCTCCGCCACGGGGAGTGCAGCTGTCAGGGGGGTCTCCATCGTGGGGCGTTCCACAGATACCTGCCTGGACACAGGAGCTGACTCTTGGCCAGAAGAGGACTGGCTCTCTGTGGGCTGCCTGAGAGAGAGGGTTGACAGAGGGGCTGCTCCTTGGTGGCGGACCTCACCCTCCAAGAAGCTGCACTTGGCCATCACGTAGGTCTCCCGGACGGTGAGCTTGACCGTGGCCTGGCCAGACTTCTTGAGGTGCAGCTTCCCATACCAGGTGTGCATGTGCTTCCACCACCCAAGGAGGACCTCCGAAGTGTAGCCCCTTCTCTCTCCAAGCTGCCTGCTTCTGCTTGGTGTCTTGATAGAGCCTTTGTCCCTTCTGCCATGGGTACTCGTTCTCCCACAGACATTCAAGCACCTCATCCTCATGTTCCTCTTCGATGGAGGACTGTCTCCTCTCTCTATTGCGCAATTTCCTCTTCCTCCCTCTGGCAGGGCCTTCTGGGCCCTCATCAGAAGGGCTTTGAGGTTCTAGGGGCTGGTCCACCACACCACCACCACCAGCAGCAGCAACAACAACAGCAGCAGCAAAAGCAGCACCAGCAGCACCAACAGGACCAGGAGCACCAGCAGCACCAGCAGAACCAGTAGCAGCACCAGCAGAGTAAACACCAGGAGCAGCACCAGCACCAGGAGCAGCACCAGTAGAGTAAGCACCAGCAGAAGCACCAGCACCAGGAGCAGCACCAGCAGAGTAAGCACCAGCAGAAGCACCAGCACCAGGAGCAGCACCAGCAGAAGCCCCAGCACCAGCAGAGTCAGCCCCAGCAGCAGAAGCCCCAGCAGAAGCTGAGTCAGCGCCAGGGGATGGGATGGTGGCCCTGTCCTTCTTGCCAGGGCTGGCAGGAATAGTCACAGGCTTCCTCTTTTTCCCCATGGTTGTTGGCTGGAGATGTGTCTGGCAGCAGGTCTTTCCTCTGAATGGTGACCTGCTTGAGAGCTGCATCCTTTTATATCCACGGGGCTGACGCAATGTATCCTCCCCGCAAGCGCAGTGAATGCTTTGCATTCGCTAGGCATCCGCTAGGCATCCGTGATGCATCCACTTCATCCGCTCGGCATCCACTCTTCATCCGCTCCTTCTGCTGCGCATCCACTTCGCTGTGCTCCCCCGGAAGCCCTGCGGATGTGCCATCCGCTTCCATCCGCTAGGCTTCCGTGGAGCATCTGCTTTACATCCTCGCTAAGTCCTCTCCCCGTCCGTTCCTTTCCGTTGTTGTCCGCTCTGTTTATGCAATTTGGGGCACTTTTGAGAGCGGATAACAATGGATGGAACATTTTCTCGTCCGCTGTGTCCTTTTTACATATTTTTTACATCCGTCGGCCGATATGACAGGGCCTTTAGCAATGTCATCTCCTCCACACTGAGTAGGATAAAACTCACTTAACAAATGTCTCATTTAACAACAGAAATTTAGGGCTCAATTGTGGGTCATAAGTCAAGGACTACCTGTATGTTGAAGGTCAATTCTTATTGCAAAAGTATGTAAACTAGTAACAAATTTGACCGTTTCCCACAAAGAATAAAACTGGAGCTGCTATTTCCTGAAAAATTAGGGAAGGTTTTTTTTTTTTTTTTTAAGGTAGTATTAAAAAATTTCATTGGAAAACAGACAGCTGGCACATCTTTTTTATGTTTTTTACTCTGTCCACTTAGAGCATGACTTCTGGAAATGCAGGTGTCATGTTGAGAACATGTGTTTCCCGGCATTCAAAGACTGGGTGACTGCAGGGCAGAATCCCTGAATTCCTTTAGTTCAAGATTCGACATGCGCAGACCTGTAGCCCCTAATATAGGGTCTATGCTCCAAACCAAAAGTGCTCCATATCTGCAAGATGGAAGGGGAGGGAAGTGGCTTCTAACCTGCTGGGAATTGAAGCCTATATATTTGACTGATGATGAATTGCACTGAATAATAATTGTGTTGCATAAGAAAACCCTTCGTCCTGTTCTTGCTAAATTCCCTCTGATGGATATGTGTGGGAATGCCAGCTCAGAATGTCTCCAGGGATGACAGCAATACTGCTAGAGTTGTCCTTTTAACTGTTCCCAGCATAGAATCCTTTGATTTATACCCAGATTCCTCCCACGTATTCTTCCCTTGTTCCTGCAAAGTCCTATGGGTAAGAATTGCAATTATTTTCCTAGCAGAGTGCTTATGTCCTTAATAAATCTTCAATGGATACAATCATCACACATCACAATGCTGAATACATGAGAAATATTTGGGTTCCTGCATTATGCTAAACCATGAATTTTCCAAACAATTAATCCAGTCAGCTAACAATACAAAATGAACAAGTGAAAAATATCAAAACAAAGCTACCTATAGTGGCCTTGTATTGATGACAACAAACCAAATTAGATGCTTTTCAAAGAAGTATCCAAGTTTATTCCATATAAGTGGGAAACCAAGCATTGTTTATCAGACAGCCTTATAAATGGTTTCAACTCTTTTTATTTCCTTTGTAGAATGTGCGATACAGCAGCATAAAGTTAATGGAGTCAGTGTTGGCACAATAGAAGAGGCAAAGTTTTTGGATTAATGGATTATCTTTAATACAGTCTTTCAGGGTCATGGAGGACATGGAGTTAAACCTTGTTTCTTTAAGAATTCCAATTTTTGTACTGTCATAATGAAAAGCCCGAGTTTGAACACTTGAAAATCTTAAAGCAAAATGTGATGATGAAGAGAAACAAGAATATCAACACTTAAGGAATGGTTTAACTATTGTTTGTAATATAAGCCACAGTTTACTAGGTTCACAACTCACATGAAATCATAATAAACAAACACTTTGCTTGCATGTGATAATTATCAGGATTTTTGAAGGTTAATCTGGTTGTCCTAAAAATCAGGATATTTTTTTCAAATTTGGGGAGATTTTTTTTTCAAATTTACCTTTTTCGGATTTTTGAAATGAAGCATTTTAAATTAATGTTCTTATTAAGCATGGCGGAGCACAATCTCAAAGGCAAGAATGTTAAAGTCGTCACCATAAGACCAATAAGTATGGAAGTAAGTTCATTTTAGGGTTGTCTAGAAGCTCTGAAAAGGGACCTCATATCAAGGACAGGTCCTTCAGGGACAGATCACTTTTTCTTGGTCAATCTGTTACCCAGAAAACCAGTTTGATGTAATGGTGAGGGCACCAGGATAGAAACCAGGAGACTGTGCATTCTGATTCCATCTTAGGTATGTAGCCACATGGGTGACCTGGGGCAAGTTACTATCTGTCAGCCCTAGGAAGGAAAAGGCAAGAAGGAAAGCCACTTCTGAAATCTTGCCCAAGAAAACTGCAGACATGCCCAAGTAGTCAAAGCTGACTTGAAGGTGCACTCACTCACACTCACACAAACACGGAAATCTGTTGCCCATCCCTATCTTTATTATCTGCAATAGCATGGTAGCAGCAATACAAATCCTTCATGGCAATGTAGCAGGAGAATATGCTTCCAAAATGCTACTATATAAACAAGGAGTCAGCAGATTAGAACAGAACTGTGCATAGAAGCCAGAAATAACAGCTACAAAGCCAAGTGGTGGTAAATCTGCCCTCTACTGGACTCCAAAAATCTTAGTCAAAGAATTTCCTGCCAATTCTGCCTATTTGCTTAAGAAAACACCATCTAGTTCATTTGAGAAAATGGATCGCAAATATTTGTTGGCCTGCAGCAAATCCTAGAAGTCTCCATATATTAGCGCTCGGGAAGAGAAATGTTCTGGAATGACAGCAATTTATGTTAACAAAATGTGCTTTCTATCAGGGCATAGCACCAAATATTGTGGAAATGTCTTGCTTATTAGATGTTCTCAATGATGTATCCTGAACTTCATGTGCACTTCATGCTGGAAAATAAACTATTTTGTTCTGGTTTGGACCACAAAGACACCATCCAATCATTTGCAAATTGGCATTTCCAGAAACTGGGAAGCTTTTCAGTTGCTCTTTTTTTCCTCACTGTCCTTAATTTTAGTTAATATAATGGTTTAAATTTGCATAAATGCTGATTGGAAAAAATCACTGTATTTGCATTTTCTGCTTTTGATAGGCCACAGAAAACTAGGTATCCTTTTGTGGCTAAAGGTTTCCTGTGTTATAGTTGGATATGGACAAAATCAAACAAATACCATTTCCAAGCAGTCATTCACCACACCCATATTGCCAAAAAAGCAACTGGTCTTAAAACAGCCAAAGGGCACTTAAAGAAAAATTGTTTGATTGCACACTCAACAAACCTAAATTAAGTATTACAACCTTGATGTCACTGGTATTTATTTGATGTTTCCTGATCTGTTAAACCATTGTTTCCTGTAACATGGAAAGAAAGAGATTGTGAGTGTGTCCCAAGTAGGTATATTTAGAACAGAGAAGACGTGAGATTTAAACCTCAACCAACTCAAACCTTGCTGAATTCAGTAGTTTTATCTTAAACATGTCAAAGCTTGAATGTTATCCTGTTTTATTGAATGTTCGCACCAAATCAGCGTTCTCCAAATTCTATATCTTGCTCATATTTTGTTTTTGGGATGAAAAAAAAAAATCTTAAGTTTTAGTTTCCTGGTTCAAATGTCCCTAGAAAGTATATTTTGATAAACTGGGATTCAGGTACTTGGTTAAACCAGATTTGTTAGAGTTGAACCAGGCTGAACAGAAGCCTTCTAAATCAGTATTTCCCAACATTAGTTACATAAAGGCGTATGGACTTCACCTCCCAGAATTCCCCAACCAGCATGGAATTCTGGGAGTTGAAGTCCACATATCTTCAAGAAGCCAAGATTGAGAAACTCTGGTCTAGTTGAATTGGGAAAACATACATAGCTTCTTAGACTCTCCTTTTTAATCATCTTCATGAATGGTGCACCTTTGCTCCTTCATGAGGTTTCATTACCATTTGCCTTTCTCCCCAGTGAACCAGAAGGGTGGCAGATGTGCACAGCTTTTACCAGAAGTTACTCAAGAGAGGAATGGGCCAGGAATTATTCTGTACAATTGAATGGCAGAGGTTTTGTGTACCAAAGAGGGGCTTGGCTTTGTCAGAAAAAAAAGGCTTTACAAAGTATCCAAGCTCTGGGTGTCACAGAGGACAAGTTTTTTAATCATGTTAAAATGATTTATTTAAATGTCAAGACATGTCACCTCACTTCCTTTCATTTTTCAAACTGTTTGTGTTTTTTCTGGATGATAAATTTATCTTCAGACAGCCTCAATATGACTAATTAACTTTGAAATATAAGAACCAGATGTGTGAGCTGGAGAGGTTTCTGAACTTCTGTCAGACATTTCCCCCCCCCCCTTCCTCCCTTGCTCTCACTCTCCCTCCTTTTTTTCCTACTGGCTGAACAATCCATATCTTAAGTTAATTGTCCAAGTAATTTCTTTCTCTTGATATAAAATAATATAAAAGTTGTTTACCCATCACAAATATACAAAAATTGAAAACAAATAATGATCTGTTATTAAAACTCAAGTCCAAAGTAGGACAACTATGGCAAAAGAAAGCAAACAATAGGAGTTTGGGGTACATCTGGGCCAGCACTTGAACACCTTTGGCATTGACAAAATTACCATTAGTCAATTGCAAATGGCAGCTTTACTTGGAACAGTATATATCCTGCAATAATACCTTACAACATCAAACAACCTCTACCTATCCCAGGTCCTTAGGAAAGACTCAATAGGTGAACAAAAATGCCAAATCCAGTCTAAACATCTGGCCAACACCATAACAATAAAGAAAGTTACTCCAATATGCCATTGTGGTATTTCTTTTGTTTTTTTATAATGCTTTTTACTTGTAAATCAAGTAACAGAGTTGTTAGGGGGTCAAGCAGTGTTTATGGTAGTTTAATGAGTAATTAATGAATGATTATTTTAAGGCATTAAAACCCTTTCCAATTTGCAATTGCTTTGCTTAAAATTATGAAGGGGAGCTATTGGTCTTAGGGTATGATACCTCCAACATGACTTGTAGATCTAAAGTCTGTAGAAGATTATTAAAACTGGCCTACAACATCTGAATGATCAAATAATAATAGAAAAGAATTGGCATTTGGATACTTTTCTCCCATCTTTGGGTTGTTTGGATTTTTGCAACATATTATTTTTGCTGGACTTTCTTTTGCTTACAGAAATGGCTTATTGCAAAAAGAGATGAAAATTACTAATTACTTTTACAGTGTGAACTTTTAGGAATATTTACTATTCATCAAGTGAGTTGGATATTATAAGCTGAAATGTAAGTTTCATTGAGGCTTATTGTCTCATCTCAGGAATGTCCCAGGCAATATTTATCTTTCCAAAATATCTGAGATAAGGATAACACTACAAAGGCTTCTACACAAAGTTTTCTTTATTGGATTATATTTGGCATCCTCAAAGTATAACTCACAGTTATGTTGACATTCATCTAATGTCCAATATTTGCATAATCATCTTCATAGTGTGAAAAGATAGTTATCTTCATCCCATAATGATATAGCAAGGGAAGCTCCAGCATAATGCTGGGTCCAGGCAAGAGTGAAGAAAACTCCCCCCAACCCAACCAAGGGTCAGTTCAGTGACCAATCAGAATTACAGATGACTGATCAGGATTACATGATATGAACTACATTTCCCATGAGGCATTAACTACATTTCCCATGAAGCATTCCCTTAAGGGGACAGCTCCTAATTCCCAACTTACTATATACTGTCTAACCAGCACGTTTATATAACTTATAATTCAAAGAAAAAAGGAGGGAAGGAAAGGAGAACAAGAAAGCAGAGGAGAGAAGAGGAGAAAAAAGAAGAAGAAAGTTAAAATAGTGAAAAAGATGTTATACAAAACTAGTTAAAAATGAAGAGAAATGAGAAAAGTAAAATAAGTGTCCTTGAAATATATGAAAAAAAGCTTATGATCTGTTAACATAATTGTTAAGATCTGTTAATATAATTGTTAATATAATTAGTGTATTTCAGAGATGTTAGAATGTGCTCAAATATTCAAGGTATTCTCAGTTGCTTTGTAGAAGTCCTTGAGTGTTTTGCATTCATTTACCCAACATTCAGAAATGACTCTCTGAAGTAGATCATCCTATTTTCCATATTATAGACAGAGAGATATAATACAGAACAAGACCCAAATGGCCTTTTGAAATTCTCCATTCCCTTTGTGGAGAGAGAAGTTGTGTAGGTGATTGTTCTGTGGTTTTCCAGAGGGAAGGGACACACACATACACACACACAATTTTTCAACATTTTTTTCAAAGGCAAAACTCACAGTTAGGGGTGATGGTAGCCCACTATTTTAAAAAAACCTTCATAAGAATTTCCTCTTCGGGGATAGGATGGAAGAGAGAAGATTGAACAAAGAAAGACAAGGTCTTTATTTGTCAACTTTTGTTGGCTGTTTAATCACTAAATAGATGCACAAACATAGCATTGTCTCAAGAGAATTTCTCTGAATTCTTTTCTTCCAAACATTTTTTCAAAGCAAGCTATCCTGCTCAAACTCAGTGACAGCAAAATAATTTCTCTGTACTTATCTAAAGACTCTTAACTCAGTTTTTTTTTTCCTGTGGGTAATGGGGATAATGAATCATGATCTACTTAAGCAGCTAAGCAGCTTCCTTGACAATATGTACAGAATTACATACGTGTAAATATAGGCTTACAAATAAGTCATCTTTGATTCTACTGTCAAAGATAGCTGAGCCAAGGTGTGAAAAGGTGGATTTTCCATCCAGCTTAGGCAATGACCCGTTCAAAAATTGTGTTCAAAGATTGTCTCATTTCAGTTGCATCACACCAAATCTCCTTCTCCTACACTAGCATGAAAACTCCACAAGTGATTCCGTTGGCAATTTGATGACAGTCTATACAGACTGCAACTAATTAGTGCATCTACATAAATATAGACCTTCCAGGATTATATTAATTATAACGGTGCCACTAAACAGAAGGAAGAAGGACTATGAAGGAACCCTAACCGAATTGTCATATTAAGATAAACTCCTTCAGAGCAATAATGGTAAAGAATTATTCAAGAGTGGGATTTTTTTCACAGTCCAATGACTGCACTTAAAGTTTCAGTGCCATGGAAAGCAGACAGGGCCAGAACGAAGTCATGGATAGGGTTAAAAATAATAATAAATGCAGTCATCCTATTACTTTGCATGCATTTATTCATTTCCTCTTGTTCTCCATTACAATTTTTCATTTGGTAGGTACTTGAATTTTGCCCAAATTTTATAGAATTGCATGTGATCCTGGAGCCTCAATTTAACTATATCTGATGATTGGCACCTCCAAGTCAATTCAGGCTGGTCTTTGAAAGCTAAGTATAGTTGGATATGTCAGTAGTTGAATGGATAGTCCACCCAGAAACCTAAGGACTTCTACTATGTTTTTGGTAAGGAAGCTCCATGGCTGCATCCATGAATTCACTAGAAGTTGGACTTGGTTCAAAAAAAACCCTATAAAACCTTATAGACCTGTCTTACCAGATATTTCTATATTTAAAACCATTGCTGTGGGGTTTTTTTGTATGTTTCATTGTGGTACTTAGTCTGTCTTCAATTCATTCATTGTCCAAAGCCTACTGATCAGCAAAAGCCAGTGACTATCTCTCAGCTGAATTTACTTCAGTACGTTGTTGTGAGGATAGCATGGAAGTCTCATGCCACTTCCTTTTGCAATTGGGAGAAAGAAAAATAGAATGTAAATATGGTTCATATAAATTAATAAACAAAATTATTCCCTTCAAATAGCATTCAAGTCATCATAGACAAGTTTATTTGGAGGCTAAAACATAACATGTGGCTAGTCTAGTGAAGAGAAGGACCAGGGGAGACATAGCAGTCTTCCAATATTTGAGGGGCTGCCACAGAGAGTAGGGGGTCAAGCTATTTTCCAAGGCACCTGAAGGCCAGACAAAGAATAATGGATGGAAACTGAACAAGGAGAAATTCAACCTGGAAATAAGGAGAAATTTTCTGAGAACAATCAACCCATGGAACAGAAGTTGCCTTCAGAAGTTGTGGGAGCTTAATCACTGGAAGCTTTCAAGAAGAGACTGGACTGCCTTTAGAATAGTATTACTATTACTTCAATCCAGAACATATGGAACACAATGAAGGCATATGCTAGAGGCTTGATAATAGACTACACAAGGAAAAGGAACATTAGGAAAAGGCAAGCCATGGAAGCTTTAGAAGATGAGTATAAAAGTCTCAAAAAAGAACTACAGAAAACGCCACAGAAAAAAGACATTAAGCTAAAACTGGATACAATTAAACATAAAATGAGTTTAATAGAGAAAGAAGAATTAGCACAGAAAATTAGAAGCGCAAAATAGAACCAGGTAGATGGTTAGCATACAAATTGAGAAAGGAAAAAGAATCAAGGAAAATACGGCAGTTAATAGATGATCAAGGTCAAATTTGCCATGGTAATAAAGAGAAGAAGGAAATCATTCAAGACTTTTATGGGAAATTATATGAGCAAAAGAATATTGATAAGGAAAGAGTTAAAAAGTATTTACAGAATGCTAATCTACCTAAGATACCTAAAGAGACTGAAAAAATGTTAGAAAGCAATATAACCATGATGGAGTTAACCGAAGCACTTAAGAAACAAAATAATGGGAAGGCACCAGGCCCAGATGGACTTCCAGCAGAATTCTATAAAACATTACAAGAATTGGTGAACCTTCCATTGCTAGAAGTCATGAATGAAATTATGCTAAAGAAGAAGATACCTAAAACATGGTCAGAAGCCTACATTACACTTATTCCAAAAGAAGAGACTGATCCATTACAAATTAAGAATTATAGACCCATTTCTTCATTAAATGCAGACTATAAAATTTTCGTGTCAATATTGGCAGAGAGACTCAAAAAATATTTAAATAATTTTATTCATCCTGACCAAAATGGATTTCTGCCAAAGAGACGAATTAAAGATAATATGAGAGTAATATTGGACACTTTGGAATATTATGAGGCTCACCCCGAAAAACAAATGGCTTTGATATTTTTAGATGCACAAAAGGCATTTGATAATGTGAACTGGAGATTCATGTTATTATTATTGAAACAGATGGGCTTTGCCAGAAAATTTATTCAAGCAATACAAGCCATATATGATAAGCAAACAGTAAAGATAATGATAGAGGGAGAATTAACAGACTCTATCAACATAAGAAAAGGTACAAGACAAGGTTACCCACTATCACCTTTGCTGTTCATATTAACTCTGGAAGTGTTAAATAGAAACATTAGAGACGAAAAGAGTACAAAAGGAATGAAAATTAAAAAGGAAGAATTTAAATTGCAAGCTTTTGGGGATGACTTGGCCTTTATTTTACAAAACCCTCGAGAAACAGCACCAAAACTATTGGAAAAGATAGAGGCATATGGTAAGGTGGCCGGCTTGAAAATAAACAAAGATAAGACAAAGATTTTGACAAAGAATATGTCACTAAGACAAAAAGAAGAATTGGCAGATGTATTGAAAATTCAAGTCACGAATAAGGTTAAGTACTTGGGGATATATTTGACAGCAAGATGTGGTACATTAAAAGAGAACAATTACATTAAACTTAAACAACAGATAGCACTAGACTTAACGAAATGGGAAAACCTACAATTGTCACTAATGGGGAGAATTTCAACAATCAAAATGAATATTTTACCCAGAATTCTATATTTGTTTCAAACAATACCAATTAGGCTTGGAAAGGACGAATTTGAAGATTTAAACAAAATTGTGTTGAAATATATATGGCAAGGTAAGAAAGCGAGAATACAGTTAAAACTTTTACAAGATGCTAAAATTAGAGGAGGATTTGGTCTGCCTAATTGGGAATTGTACTACCAAGCTACAAATTTGATATGGGTTAAGGAATGGATAACATTAAGAAATACTAGATTGTTGGCATAAGAAGGACATGATTTGTTGTTTGGGTGGCATGCCTTTTTATGGTATAAGGGAACTAAAATACAGGGTTATTTTTGAAGACATCATATACGGGAGTCTCTGTGGTTAAATTGGGAGAAGATTAAAAGACAATGTTATTTGAAAATTCCAGTCTGGTTATTGACTATTGAAGCATTTTCTTATCCTATAACATATAAGAAGGAACAAACAGTTAGATATGGGGAAATTTTGAATGAAAAGGGTGAACTGAAATCTATGCAAAAATTAGAGGAACAAGGTATGAAGATGAATTGGTTTTCTTATGCACAAATACATTCATGGTATGAAAAAGACTTTAAAACAGAAGGTTTCTATGATAAATTGACTGATTTAGATAAGATTTTGACAGGTACTGATGAAAAGGTGATTAAAAAATTGTATGGATATTTATTAGAAATTAAACTAGAAGAAGAAGTTAAAGAAACTATGATTGCTTGGGGGAAGAATTTTGGATATGGGATTGATCTAGAGAAGTGGCAAAAATTATAGTCTCAAAATTATAAAATGACAATGTCAACAGCATTTAAAGAAAATTTGTATGAGATGTTTTACAGGTGGCATTTTCCCCCTACAAGAATAGCAAGAATGTTCAAGAATAAATCCGAAAGATGTTGGAAATGCCAAACCTGGTTCATATTATCATATGTGGTGGACTTGTGAGGATGCAAAAAAATATTGGACAAAAATCCACATGTGGTTGGAAAAAAATGACTAAAAAGCATGTAGATTTAAAACCAGAGATATTTTTATTGGGAATTCTACCTGATACATACAGCAAAGATTTAAAATATTTGATTCTAAATGTATTAAAAGCAGCTAGGATTGTATTTGCTAAAAATTGGAAAAATGAGAAAATACCATTGCAGGAGGAAATCATCAAGAAAATACTGGAATGTGCTGAAATGAGTAGATTGACATTTGAAATTAGAGAACAAGAGAATAAACAATTTTACAAAATTTGGGACCTTTTTAATCAATGGCTAGATAACAAAATATAATAATGGAATATGTAGAATGTTAGAAAATAATGAATATATAAAGATGTATTTCCTTTTTTATTATTATTATATATATATAATGTTTTTAGGATAGATTTGGAAGGACTATATGAATTGTTATAAAATAAACTAAGAAAAATATAGCTATCTCGCAAAGTATGAATGAACAAAATTATAGTCAAATGATTGATTAATAATACTAGGATATTCAATTTCTGATAATATGAGTTATTATGTAATGTAACTGTAATTGAGACTATGAAATCAATGCACAAAAAATTTGTAAACCAACCAACACACTGTTTGTACACTTATGGAAGAAAGTTGATGTTTTTATGTTTTGTTTGTTTTTGTTTGTCCTTAAAAATCAATAAAACTTAACCAAAAAAAAAAAAAGAAGAGACTGGACTACCATCTGTCAGAAATGGTGTGGAGTCTCCTGCTTGGGTGGGGGGGGGGGAGTTGGACTAGATGACCTACAAGGACCCTTCCAACTCTGTTAATCTGTTATTTGAATCCAAGTTATCCTTGATAAACTGTTTAGCAAATGCACAGTGCTTGCATGTGTGGTTTTCCTCTATTAAAGGAAAAATAAAGCAAAACATGATTGACTAGAGTAGACTCTTTTCATCACCACCACCCCCAGCTAAAACCTCATGGGAAGTGAAAAAGGACACAATGAGAAAGGACTTACGTGAAACTAGGATTTGAAGAAATCTGTACTGATCCAAAACAAAATGAAAAATGTTGCAATGAATTGAATTTTTGTCTCACTTCCTTTGCCTCTCAGGATAGATGATGGTTTTCTACAGTCTGTGGTTGTCTTAATCAGGGGAACAAAAAATTATCAAGAAGGAATTCTAAGTAGATAAATTCTCTACAGTTTCTATAGGAACTTTGTGAGACCTAAAGGCATTGCCGGAAATAAATACAATGCTTTGTTTTTTACCATGCTCACTGCCAAGTGGCTGTAGTTATTGGGACCTCCTAAATTTGTTGTTTTTCCACCCTTATTCCTGAATGAGTTTGCACTTCCCATTCCAGGATGATGAAAAATCTTGAAGACCTGTTGACTCACAATGCCTGCACAATGGGCAGATGGCATCAGAGAACCTTTGTACAACTCGATCGGGTGTTGTCCTCGAGAACAGGGGTCTCCAACCTTGGCCACTTTAATACTTGTGGACTTCAACTCCAAGAGTTTCTCAGGCAGCTAAGCTGGGAGTTGAAGTCCACAAGTTTTAAAGTGGCCTCTGTTCTACAAAATCAATCACACCATTTTCACTTCACAATTTTGCAATGCGCTCCACAGGGATCACTCAAAAGTCTCAACTGGTCCAGACATAACAGACTGAGCAGAGGTGGGCCAGCCTTGGCCAGTCCACATGACACCTCTTCTGTATGAACTAGGTGTGATTCAAGATGCTAATTATAAGCTACAAAACCCAATATGGCATAGAGTCTAGTAATATGAAGGATTGCCCATCTCCTGATAATCATCATGATTGTGTGATGGTGTGTTGGATACATTTGACACCTTCAGTTATTTGTAAAGACAATTAAATAATAAAAAGGAGGAAATACATACATACATGCATACATACATACATACATACATACATACATATTCTCCCAGGCTTTGGGCAAAGTTGGGTGGAACACCTTTGCTATAAGCCCCTGTCCCACTGCACCAACGGATGAAAAGAGGATGTAAAACATTAAAAAAAAGCTTGCCATCCGTTGGAAAACGGTATGCATCCTTTGTGTACTCACTGCATATGTGTTTCACATGCTCTATCCCTCAAGCATCCGTCCACTGAGATTTCATCCGCACAAGAAGTTTTGAGCTGCACAAAACTTTTTGAGCGGATGAACTTTCCGCTGCGTACGATGTACATCCACGACATATACGGGCAACAAACGTTCTATGTCCGTGACCATCCGTTAAACGTCTGCTGTATCCTCTCTGTATCCTCTGGCCACCCCCTCAACTCACATCCACTGCAGCTGAAAACAGAAAGAGGGAGGAAACAAAAGGTACACGGAATGTCCACAAAGCGTTAGTAGCATGGAAATAGAAAGGATGTAGTGTATGCATCCCGTATATAAGGGATTAAAACAGACAAAACGTTTGTATCTGGGATGTATCTCAGATGTTTAAGATGTCTGCAGTAAGTCTAGAGTATGTAGAAGGATACCTAGCGGACTGCCTATATTTTCGATAAAAAGAGGGAGGAAATCATCTGGATCTCAGTATCAGTCCAGCAGCCATGGTGTCCAGACCTCTTCAGCCTTGGTCTTGGTCATCCACATCATCCATTGTTTTCCACCATGGATCATGACACAATCCGTATGGTAGCTGCGATCATTCATCACCGGAACCAAACCCTGTTCAGATTGTTTAACCTTTTATACAGAAGGAGAAGAAGGAGACGTCCAAGAGCTGTGTGGGTCTGAGGATGGATCAGGAGAAAAATGGAGTTTGGACTGTATGACCAGTTGATGGTGGAGCTGAGGAATGAAGACCCTCGTGCATTCCATCACTTCATGAGGATGCCACCAGCCATGTTTGACGAAGTTGTAGAGCGTCTGAGACCCGGGTTGACCAAGCTGAGCACCAACTTCTGTGACAACCTGGACCCTGGACTGAAGGTGGCACTGACTCTGCGCCACCTGGCCTCTGGAACCACATACAGAAACATGCAGTATGCCTGGAGGGTGCCACACAACACCATCAGCAAAGTGGTCAGAGAAGTGGTGCAGGTCATCATCGAAGAACACCTGGAGGAGCTCCTCAAGTGCCCCACCACTGAACAAGGCTGGAGAAAACTTGCAGAAGAGTGATATCAGAGGTGGAACTTTCCCCACACCGTTGGAGCCATTGATTGGAAGCACGTGGCCTACAAAGCTCCAGCCAACTCAGGGTTCACTTATTACAACGACAAGGGCTTCTTCATTATCATTCTCTTTGCCATGGTCGATGCTGACTACAAGTTCATGTACATCAATGCTTCAGGCAACGGGTCAGCTTCAGATAGCCAGGTATACAATGCCAGTCACCTCAAGGATGGGTTGGAATGCAATCTCATCATGGGTTTCACAGATCCAGACCCCCTACCCAATGACACACAAGATGTGCCCTACTTCATTGTTGGTGATGATGCCTTCTCCCTCAGAACCTACCTCATGAAGCCCTACACTTCAAGATACCTCACCAGTGAAGAGAGGATCTTCAACTACAGGCTGTCCAGGGCAAGATAGGTGGTGGAGAACGCCTTTGGCATCTTGGCCAACAGGTTCCATATACTTCTCACCACCATGCAGCATGAGCCACAGACTGTGAGGAACATCGTGGAAGCTTGCTACATCCTGCACAATCTCATGCGCACCCACTACCCAGTGTTGCAGAACAGACTTGTGGACTGTCAACAAGGGAATGAGGACATGGAGCCTGGGGAATGGAGGCAAGGACGTAACCTGATAGATGTAACTATGGATGTCCAAGGCCCCAACAGAGCTTCACGTGAAGGGAAGAAGCAGCGCAACCTACTGAGACACTGGTGCAACTCCCCAGATGGAGCAGTGGAGTGGCAAGACAGGATGATAGATGATTAATGGATGCTTCCTTCAACCTGTCGCATAACACTGATGAGATTGTGCCATGTATGTTGAGTGGTCCTACAATGAATAGGACATTAATAAAGAGCTTTGTTTATTTTGAAATGTGTTGATCAAATAATAAATTGTTATTGATAATAAAGGTCCATATGTGTGGCAGCTGGGATGGTGGACCATACAGTCCCACTATGCTTGCACTGGAAGTTTATCTGTCCCACAACTATCCTTATCTATCCCACAAGCATGCAAAGGCTTAACCATTTCTTAAAAGTTTTCACCAACACTTTATTAAATAAAAAAAATGAACCAAGTGTCTTAAGCAAAGATAAACTTTATTAACTTTCTTAGGTAACCTTTATGACTTTATTAAATAAGCAAAATGAACCAAGTAAACTGAATTAAGTGTGTTAAGCGAAGATAAATTTTATTAATTGTCTTAAGTAAACTGTATGACTTTATTAAAAAAGCAAAATGACCCAAGTAAAGTGTCTTAAGCAAAGATAAAGTGAATAAAGCCCATGTCACACTGCCCAACGGATGCAAAAAGGACACAGCGGACAGCAAAATGTTCCATCCGTTGTTATCCACTCTCAAAAGAGGCAAAAATTTGCATAACCGGAGCGGATAAAACGGACGCGGGGAGGACGCAGGGCGGATGCAAAGCGGATGCGGAACGGAAGCCCAGCGGATGGAAGCAGATGGGAGCGGATGGCACGTCTGCTAGGCTTCCGGGGGACCTCAGCAAAGCGGACGCGGAACAGATACAGCGGATGCACAGCGGATGCACAGCGGATGCAGAGCAGAAGCCTAATGGATGCCTGGCATTAATTGCGCATGCGGGGAGGATGCATTGCATCAGCCCCGCGGATATAACGGAAGCAGCTCGGAAACAGGTCGCCATTCAGAGGAAAGACCTGCTGCCGGACACATCGACTGCCTTGCCTGCCCTGCCTGCATGTCTGCCTGCCAGCCTTGCTGCCAGCCTCCCTGCCAGCCTTGCTGCCAGCCTGCCTGCAAGCCTTGCTACCAGCCAGTCTGCCTGCCAGCCTTGCTGCCTGCCTTCCTGCCAGCCTTGGTTCATGTCTGCCTGGCAGCCTTGGTGCCTGCCTGCCTGCAAGCCATCCTGCCAGCCTTGGTGCCTGCCTCCCTGCCAGCCTTGGTGCCTGCCTGCCTGTCTGCCAGCCTTCCTGTCAGCCTTGGTGCCTGCCTCCCTGCCAGCCTTGGTGCCTGCCTTGGTGCCAGCCTCCCTGCCAGCCTTGGTGCCACCCTTGGTTCCTGCCAGCCTCCCTGCCAGCCAGGAACCCCACAACCATGCAGAAGCACAGCAAGCCTCAGCCATCTGCTGCCAGCCCTGGCAAGAGGGACAGGGCTACCATCCCGCCCCCTGGCCCTCATTCTGGTTCTCCTGGGGCTTCTGCAGCATGGGCTCGCTCTTCTGGGGCTGGGGCTTCTGCTGCTTCTGCTTCTGGAGGAGCTGATGACAAGCACTCCAGCACCAGCCACCTCCACAGCACCTGCACCCTTCACCCCTGAGACTGAGCGACCAAGATGAGTGCCAGAGACTCATTTTTGTCTTATAGCTTTTTGTTAATAAAGTCTATTCTTGATTCACACACTTGCTTCGTTTCTTTTTTTTAATAAAGTCTTGCTGGAAACTTTTAGAAATGGTTTAAGCCTTTGCATGCTTGTGGGATGGGTAAGGATAGCTTTGGTATGGGTTAGGATACCTGTGGGATGGGTAATAGCTATGGGATGGGTTAGGATAGCAGTGGGATAGATAAACCTCCAGTGCAATCATAGTGGGACTGGACGGTCCACCCTCCCAGGTGCCACACCTATGGCCCTTTTTTATCAATAATAATGTAATCAATCATCCACACATGTCAACATAAACACAACTCTTTATTAAACGCCCTGTCCATTGTAGGCCAACCAAACATACATGGCCCAATCTCATCCGTGTGATGAGACAGGCTGAAGGAAGCATCCATTAAGCATCTACCATCCTGTCTTGCCACTCCACTGCTCCAGCTGGGGAGTTGCACCAGTGTCTCAGGAGGTTGCGCTGCTTCTTCACTTCATGTGAGGCTCTTTTGGGGCTTTGCACATCCTCAATGTCAATCAGGTTTCACCCTTGCCTCCATTCCCCAGGCTCCATGACCCCATTGCCTTGCTGGAGGTCCACGAGCCTGTTATGTAATACTGGGTAGCGGGTGCGCATGAGATTGTGCAGGATACAGCAAGCTTCCATGATCCTCCTCACGGTCTCTGGGCAATGCTGCATGGTGGTGAGAAGTACCTGGAACCTGTTGACCAGGATGCCGAAGGCGTTCTCCACCACCCGCCTTGCCATGGACAGCCTGTAGTTGAAGATCCTCTCTTCACGGTTGAGGAGTCTGGAGGTGTAGGGCTTCATGAGGTAGGTTGTGAGGGAGAAGGCGTCATTCCCCACGATGAAGTAGGGCACATCTTGTGTGTCGTTGGGCAGAGGTTCTGGATCTGGGAAGCCCACGATGAGGTTGCGTTCCGGCTTCTCCTTGAGGTGACTGGCATTGTATACCTGGGCATCTGAAGATGAGCCGTTGCCTGAAGCATTGATGTCCATGAACGTGTCGTCAGCATCGACCATGGTGAAGAGGATGATGCTGAAGAAGCCCTTGGAGTTGAAATAAGTGGACCCCGACTTGGCTGGAGCTTTGCAGGCCACGTGCTTGCCATCGATGGCTCCAACGGTGTGTGGTAAGTTCAACTTCTGATACCACTGCTCTGCAACTTTCTTCCATCCTTCTTCAGTGGAGGGGTATTGGAGGAGTTCCTCCTTGTATTCTTCGATGATGGCCTGCACCACTTCTCTGACCACAATGCTGATGGTGTTGGATGGCACCCTCCAGCTGTACTGCATGCTCCTGTAGGAGGTCCCTGAGGCCAGGTGGTGCAGAGTGAGTGCCACCTTTAGCCCACGTTCCAGGCTGGGCCAGAAGCTGGTGTTTGCCTTGGTCAACCTGTGTGTCAGGCGCTGCACAACTTCGTCAAACATGGCTGGAGGCATCCTCATGAAGTTCTGGAATGCCTGAGTGTCTTCGCTCCTGAGCTCCACCATCAGCTTGTTGTACAGTCCGTCCTCTGCTCTTCTGGTGAACCATCTTTGGATCCAGACTCTTTTGGGTGGCTCCTTTTCTCGCAGTAGAGTTCACAGAACCTGCAGATGCCTTCGCACTGTTGCAGAACGATGGTGGCTGCCGAAAGTACTTTGTTGCAATCCACGGTGGACATGACTGGATGCTGTGGAAGAGGAAGAGGCAGATGAAGGCTGCAGAGGTCTGCACTGCTGGGCTGCTGTTCTGAAAGTGAGATGCAGACGAGTTGCTCCCCCTTTTTATAGGCAGTATAGATTTTCCCCTAGGCATCCTCTAGGCATCCTCTGGGCATCCTCTAGACATCCTTAATATCTGAGATAGGTCCCCTCTGCGAACGTTTTTTCCGTTTTAAACACTTTGTTTCCGTTCTGCATCTGCTAGGCATCCATTCTGCATCCGTTCTGTGTCCGTTCCGCTTCCTCCCTGCGTCCGGGTGGATGGAGTTCCGCGGATGTGCAGCGGATGCCTAGCGGATATAGCGGATGCGTAACGGATGCGTAACGGATGCGTAGCGGATGCGTAGCAGATGCAGAATGGATGAACTGGATACATTTTCCGCGCAAAAGTTTTAGGCAGCCCAAAACTTTCAGAGTGGATGAAATGTCAATAAACGTATGCTGGACGGATAGAGAGGAAGCCAAACGGAGGCAGTGAGTACATCGCGTTTTCGAACGGAGTACAAGAGTACAACAGGGGATGGTGTGTTCAGGAAGCTCTCAGAGAGCTGACTCAGTCCCGTGAGGTTGAGAGGCCCTTCATCAAGTACCTGGGATGTCAGGCCCAAGACTGATGACAGATTGTCCCTTGAGGGGCTTGGCTGTGGGGTGGAGGAAGGAGGAGTGTAGTGGGACTGTCTGGTCTGCAGCTGGGCAAGGTGTGGCGTCTGTGGCATGCGATGAACCTGGGCCTGGACTGGGAAGGCCTGCTTCTGCTGTGGGAAGCCCTGATAGTCGTAGCCTTGGTAGGTGAGAGGCTGTTGAAATCCGTGGAAGGGCTGTGACATCGCCTGGGGTGGAGGAACACACCTGGACTGGGTCAGAGCAGGTTCAGCTGGGCCTTGAAGGTTGTACAGAAGTGCTCTTATCTTCTCCTTCTTCACCTGGTACTGGGCCTTGGGCAGATCCCTCAGGGTGAGGCTCACATTGGTGATGAAGGTGTGGCGGCTCGAATATCCTCTGTCCAAGTGGACCATCTGAGAAAAGTTCTGTGCTGGTCTTCATTGTGTCCCTGATCTCCAACAGGACAGTGTGGCTCTGGCCCTCCAGTCTGCCTCTCTGCCTGCATTCTGTGGAGCTGGGGGTGTGGGTGGGGATGCGTTGGTCTCTTGTGTCTGCCGCTTCTTCCTCCATTTTTGACAAGGGAGCCTCCAAGTCCTCCGACATGGGTTGTGCAGCTGTCTGTGGGGTCTCTGCCGTGGGGACCTCTGAAGACACCTGCCTGGACAGGCTAGCTGGCTCCTGGCTGGAAGAGGACTGGCTGTCTGAGGGAGAGGGGTGTCAAAGGGGCTGCTTCTCGGTTGCAGACCTCACCATCCAGGAAACTGCACTTGGCTGTGATGTACATCTCCTGGTCAGTGAGCTTGACAGCGGCCTACCCGGATTTTTTGAGGTGTAGCTTGCCATACCAGGTGTGCATGTGCTTCCACCATCCCAGGAGTACATCTGCAGTGTAGCCCATGCTCTCTGCCTTGTCTCTCCAAGCTGCCTGTTTCTTCTTGGTGTCGCGATAGAGTCTGTGGCCCTTTCTCCACAGGTACTCGTTCTCCCTTAGCCATTTCAGCATCTCCTCCTCATGCTCCTCGGAAACGGTACACTGTTTCCTCTCTCCCTTCTCCTTCCCTTGCCTCTTCCTCCCTCTGGCAGGGCCTTCAGCAGGGCCTTCAGCAGGGCCTTCAGGGGCTTGAGCAGCAGGGCCTTCAACAGCAGGGCTTTGAGGGCCTTGGGGCTGGTCCACCACAGCAACAGCAGCACCACCACCACTACCAGCACCAGCACCAGCACCAGCACCACTAGCAGCACCAGCAGTAGCAGCAGCAGTAGCAGTAGCAGTAGCAGCACCAGCAGCAGCACCAGCAGCACCAGCAGCACCAGCAGCACCAGCACCAGCACGTTCAGAGTCAGTGACAGGGGGTGGGATGCTGGTTCTGGCCTTCTTGCCAAGGCTGGCACAATTAGGTACCGGCTTCCTCTTCTTCCCTGACTGATGAACCATGGTGTTCTTTCAAGATGTATGTGGCAGCACGTCTTTCCTCTGAATGCTGACTGCGTGCGAGCTGCGTCCTTTTATATCTGCGGAGCTGATGCAATTCATACTCCCCGCATGCGCAGTGAACGCTTTGCATCCAATATACATCCTCTTGGCATCCGCTTTGTTTCCTCTAGACGTCCGTGATACATCCGCGTCATCTGCTATGCATCCGCCCCTTCCGCTATGCATTCGCTTCGCAATTCTCCCCCGGAAGCCCTTCGGATGTCTCATCTGCTTCCATCCACTGTCATCCGCTAGGCTTCCTATGAACATCCATTTAACATCCCCGCTATGTACTACCCCCATCCGTTCTTTTCCATTCTTTTCCATTCTATTTATGCAAATTTTCACCACTTTTTGGAGTAGATGACAACGGATGGAGCTACCTCCGAAATTTTGCTCTTCCGCTGTGTCCTTTTTGCATGCATACATACATACATACATGTTCTCCCAGGCTTTGGGCTAAGTTGGGTGGAACACCTTTGCTATATATGTTTATGCTATGATTCTGATGTAGTTCTTGGTTTTTGCCATTTTGTTTTATTTTCCCTGTTGTATTTATATTTTTTTACTTTGATTTATTTGTATCATTTTTATATTGTGAGCTGGCAGTGAAGTCCCAGAATCAGGTGACACTGAAGTCAAAATAGCTAGACAGGCAGGCAGGCAGACAAACAGACAGACTTTTTTTTCTATTTAGAGATGAGGTTCTTCAAATAAAGTTAGTGGTATAGCTTCATGGAAGATAAGGGTGAATTGGGATCCACAGGTTCATGTTGCTACCCATGATTCAAAAATAGAAGGAGGCTGATGTCATTTGGGTCATTCTTTAGCTCAATGAATAAACATAGGCTGATATCAAACATATCCTTTATTAGGGCAACTGCAAAGGGGCTCTGATCTAAAAACCAAAAAAGTGGACTACAACGCCATCAACTATGCTTTCAGATTTTGCCAAATATACTTTTACATTTTTAAAAACATTCTGTGCATTTTTTAAAAGAAAAACCCATAAACAAGTGCCAATTTTTCAAAGGCTTGCACCAACAATGATTTGAAGGTCACAGTTAGTTAAAGAAACTTGTGGCCACATAAATCAAGGTTGTCAGGTAACACAATGAATGAGATACATTGAATGGATACAACTGAAGGACATGGATCTTGGACTTGAAGTTTCTTCTCTCTAGCTTGTTCAATGATTACGTCCTTTTACAGGCTGAGAATCTTCATTCAATAAATGACAGGGGCTATTATGGCAAGTTGTCAGTTTTGACAACTGTGAGGTTGGGATCCAATGGCATCTTCTACCTTCTGGTGCTAAGTATTTAATAAAGCAAAATCCCCAGGATCAAGGAACTAGCAGGATCTGCAGTGGGGTTTTTTTTCCTTTCCTTTAGTTTTTCTCTCTCTCCCTTTCTTCCCCTTTCTCTCTCCAGAAATCCTTTCATGCCTCCCTTGCCAGACTGACATTTTGACAAGTTGCCACAAGTGACATCTGATTTGTACAAATTTCAAGACTAATAAATCTACCTGTCAAAGCGGAAACTTTAAAAAGGAGCTAAGCCCAGCGGGTATAGTTTAACAGAACTCAAGTTGATGAAACTGTGGGATGGATAAATTATATCTGTCACAATCCACCCACATTAGTTTTGCAGAGATGTTGGCAACTGAAACAAACGTCTTTCACAGCTTAGCAAAGCATTATGTACACACACACACACACACACACAGACTCAGACACAGACAGACACATTCCAAGCAAGAAATATAAAAAAGGAAAAAAGAGTTTGTTAATACTGTGAGTAATAAGTAACTGTTCTGTTTGTAAAGTAAAATTTAGTTAATTCCTCATTTGATCTGGCTTAGTTTAGACATGGAAATGGGTATCTAAAAGAAGGACCCTCACTTTCCTGGTCTCGGCAAACTTTGGAAGATGGAAGTCTACTTAAGTCTGGATCTGGTAAACTAGGAATTTCAGGCTTAATTTCAAGGAATTGAGACATTCCAACCAATTCATTTCTTCCATTTGCATGCTTAATTAAGAGCTCTATCATGAGAGGTGAGATTAGCTGTGACAATTAGGAAAACATCAGAGGCAGTAATAAGATCAAAACATCATGGAATGAGAAAGAGCACAAGATCTTAATTCCAGCCCCTACCCCCAGAAATACACAACAAACTTTATTTTAACTTCAGATAAGAAAACACATTTTGGTTGTGTGTTCACATTACATGCTATCCTCAAAGAACAAACATCGGTCAGGGGGTAACTTTGTCCACAAAGCATGTTATAGCAGAATCTGAATTTCCCACTGGATCCTGAATAATACTCAAACCCTATTTAAAATACTATAGTGTGTTTTGTAAAACTAATCACTATATTAAATAAAAACTAACATTTAATATAAGTGAGAGAGACACAGGAAAAATTGAGTATTTAGCCATTTTCTTGCTAACCACTTTCCCCTTTAAAATCTCTTCTCCCTTCTCTAGTTGCAACTTGGACTTGCACTGCTTTCAGGAATGTAACAACTCCAAGCTGATCCCACTCTTGATTCCATCCCAGCTGCTGTCTCTTCTTCTCCTACATGTGATGCTCTTTTCTTATCCTACATTTTCTATTCAGTTATTACTTTAAACTCTACTCCAGCTGATGGACTGTAGGGAACAACAACCTTGGTGGCGCAGTGGTTAGAGTGCAGTACTGCAAGCTACTACTGCTGCAGCCACTGCCTGCAATTTGGCAGATCGAATCTCACCAGGCTCAAGGTTGACTCAACCTTCCATCCTTCTGAGGTGGGTAAAATGAGGACCAAATTATTGGGGACAATATGCTGACTCTAAACTGCTTAGAGAGGGAGAGGGCTGTAAAGCACTATAAAGCGGTATATAAGTCTAAGTTCTATTGGTATTTATAAAATTAAAAACTGTATAAAATGACACTGTCTAGAGGTTCAGCCATTTTCAAACTGGAAGATTGTAAATGGACCATGGTGACTTTTAGGTTCAAGTATTTTCCCTCATTCTGAATGAATTATCATTTTTACCTTACAACAAAACACAGCCTGATACCCATCATCTGAGAGAAGTGTAACTGTCCTAACCATACTTGATTTAAATAAATCAATGCTGAAGTAATGACTCAGTCAATGTTGGTTCTGAGTTTATCCTATATATTTATTTTTTTCTATGTGTTTTATGATTAGATATTTCTTTTCTTTTATTATACATCTTCATACCACCACAAGACCTTTGGAATTGGCAAGTTATAAACAATAGAAAACAAGCAATCAAATGAAGTTGGTTAAAACTACCAGACTCTGAATAAGTACATAATGCAATTGATGATTTCTTCCAAATGAAGTTTTATCATTGCAAGTTCTTTTAAAAAAAGACTTGAGGGAAAGGGAACTATTGAGACCAAGCAGAACAAAGGTTTGTATTTAAATCTCCTCAGTCAAAGTTTAATTGTGCTGGTATCCACAAATTTATGAGGTATAGGTTAATTTTATTTTCATTTTGAAGATGAAGAACAAAGGTTGAAAAACAATTAAACAGTAATGCATATACTTTGTATTTATATCCTGAACTTTGCACTTGATTTCATAAAAATATAACCAACAGAAGCTTTATGTACAATCTATTTAAAACAGTAAAGAATTAAAATCCTCTGTCAATGACATTTATTACCAGTTAAATAAGAATAGGTTTGCAGGTATAAACATTTTTAAAGTGAACTTAAAATGTACCCAAAGCAACAGTCTGGTTTTTTTATGGAAAAGTTCAGGGTAATTCAACATCAAAACAGGCTTTCATTTATTCTGACAAAAATAATGTTTTTCAAATAACTCTCCTGCCTTTGGATGGAAGAGTATTTTACTGTAGGAATTATTTCAGAGGAAAACATTTTAGAGAAATCTCCTAATAGAGTGGGTGTATCTTAAATTTATTTAAGAAGGAGGTGATCAAAGGGAATTGGGTTAATGAGAGAGAAAGAATATCATATCTCAGTTAACCATATTTATGAATTTTCAGACATGTTAACATGGGCTGGTAAGACCCAATTTCATGATTCATCAAGCCAAGATTAAAGTTACTTTCTTATCAGTTCTTCTCTTGATTGAGAACCCTGAGAATTGGAATGAGTCTTTGTAAGAGAAAGAGAAGCTCTTATCAAAGGAACATAGCTTTGCACAACTATAAGACACTAGTTTGGAGAAACCTAGTGCAAATGATATGAGATTATTGGGCCATCGATTTTATGACTAAGGAGTTCCCCATATTTTATAATCCATCATCATACAATAATAAGTCTTCCTCAATCTCTCTCAATAGAAACATGTTTTCCTAAGAACTAGAGACCTCTGAAAGGGTCATTCTATACAAAGTCTTCCTTGCATATAAACAAGTTCATACATTTCCCCCCCTTTCTTTTTTTTAAAGAGACAATTCAGGGAACATTTTGTAGCTCTACTGACATCACCATAATAAATCACCATCTTGTCTTGTGGTAGAGAAAAAGCCAAAACATTGTCAGGACTGATTTTTTCTGGCGATTCAAGTCTCCTGAACAAACCATGTGTTTTTAATCAACAAATCTTTGTTTTGTATTTCTGGGACCCCCCGCACTCTTTAAATAGTTAGCTTTTACCAGAGGGATACTTTAAATTCAACACATTGCTTCCTTACTAAAGAAATAGGAAATGGGACACCATGGCGCAGATTTATCAAACTTGTCTTGGTCTTTGCAAAATTTGCTTTTGTTATACGGTAAGATGGCTGTGCAGAGAGGAGGAAAATTCCCATTTCTTTTCTCTGGCTTCTTTGGAAGACCTGTTGTACCCACACTTAGAAAGAAGAAGAAAATATTAACATTGGCTGTTTCAGTTGTGTCATGTAAATCAAATTCAATCACAGTAGAGTCCATAAATAGGCTTTTTTCAGTCATGGTGATGAAGGGATGATATAGAAATGTGATGTTTTCTCTGTAAGCAAAGAAAGTGAGCCATGTAGACTTGTCTGGAACATGCCTTGCCTCAAAATGGCTTCTCAACATGTTTTTTGACATGAGGCAGCTGCTCACTTTTGGCCACTTCCTGTGTAACACTCTTGCTCTTAGAAAAATCCTGATAGATCAGGATTTCTTCTCCCAGCGTCCTCTTTCACAAAGTTTAAGTTCCTATAATAGGAATGTGAAAACTTGAAGGCTTCCATTCTTTCACATTCTGGAAATTTGATGTTAAATGCCATGTCAAATAGCCTTTCCCTGCAGAGATTCTAAATTTAAGTTATCATGGTCATTCTCTGTGATTTGAAGAGGGCAGATATAATGATTAGATATAAAGATTATTGAAAATTAGAAATAGCAATAACAGTTAGGCTTACTGCTTCATAGTGGTTTACAGTCCCCTCTAAGAGATTTATAGAGTCAGCATATTGCCCCAAACAATCTGAGTCCTTATTTTTACTGACCTCAGAAGGATGGAAGACTGAGTCAAGATTTGATCTGATCAGGGATTAACTCCTGACTGCAGGCAGAGTAATTCTGTAATACTGGATTCCAACTACTGCACCACCATGGCTCCTAAGATAATTAAAGATAATTCTCATTTATTCTTCTGGATAAATATATGATATATTTGGAGTACTACAAACATGGCAAGCTATTGTAGTCCAAGATCTCACAAAGATACTACTGTACAGCAGTAGTAGTTCTTTATAGCAACTTCTCATTAATTGAGCAATGAAAATTCATTATGAATGGCCTAGACTCAGTCTTATTTCTTCACAATAACACGTGACACGTATGAATGTGTGTGTGTGTGTATGTGTCTATCATCAAAGCAAAAAAATGGTGGGTCCACACAAACTTGTTTGTACTGTTTTTATACACATATGATATATTGTGAGCTATTCTAGGGCTCTTGCTGGTTGCGGAACAAGGCAGCAAGGTTTCAGAATGAATAAATGAATGAATGAATGAATGAATGAATGAATGAATGAATGAATGAATGAACGAACTAACAACATTTTGAAAGATTTTCAAATACATCATCTTATCATAAAGAGGAAAGAGATGACACATAACAGGTCATGTAAATGTAACAGTCTAAGAGACTTTTCACAGAGGTGTTCCTTAATGGAATCCAGCCCTTGCGGTAATACAAAAAAAACCCCACAGCATTATATTGAGTTATCTTGGTTCTCTATTCTATCCACTATGTTAAGCCTGGGTTCCCCAACCAGGGTTAGGTAGACAAGCTAAACAGAATGTGCAGCGTTAGTCAGATAGGCACACAGATAAATGAGTGAGCTAAGCTTGTATGTTTATTAACATACAGTAAAAATAACAGATACGCTTGTGCTATCAAGAATATAGTTTATTCCATTATAAGTTAATAGCATAGTCAAATAACAGTCCAATAGTCATGTATCATGTAGTCAGTCCATTCAGGGATATTCAGTTAGCAAAGTCCATGTAGAATATCCTATGTCAGTTCACTTACAAATCAGTCCTTTGTTGTCTCTCCCGTTCGAGCAATGCAGTCTTGATTCCAAGCAGTAATCAGGGATCATCAAAGCCAGCCAGTCTTGAGCAAGCTGTAGTCTTGCTACTTTTAAGTGCTTTTCATAACCACTCCCTTAATTACTATTTCACAGTTAAAGCTGCAGACACTTTAACATACATAACTATGATTCATAGTTATTATTTCACCTAAACCAGTTAGGGTAAACAATGTTATCCCTAACACACTATATTTTGTGCTTGGCTGATAGATGACAGCTTAGAAAACTGCAGAATGAAGGCATATATATCATGGCCTGGGTGGGAAGCAAGACCAGCCTCATGCTGCTAGACTAATCCAGTAATACTATCAATAACTAACCAAGCAAGATTTGAAATGTTCAGCAAAAGGGGATGGATTATGCATAACTTCATCATCATTATAATAATTATCTGCCATGTATCAAGACCATCAGTTGAGGAATTTATAGTTTGCCTTTCCACCAAAGAAAAATGGAGCCCACCCTGGCTAATAATGAAGAACAGCTAAAGAAAAGAAGTGCATATAGGTTCACTACTCCAGGAATGCCTTCAATTAGCCCTTGAAAAAGCAAAGAGCCCTCACTTTCTTCTTGGTCATTTGAGGAATGTGATGTATCCCCTCCCACTAGATTATGAATGAACTTTCCCCTCTTGGTGAACTCCACTAGGTTTTGGTATCTTTGTAGCACATCTGATCCAGAGGGGTTTGCATGTGAGATTTCCTCCTTATCCGCCCCCTTTGGCTGCCCTGCTAACAAGGCATGAATGCAACTTTGAAACACACCCTTCAGTGACCCTTCTCCCATATAACCTCAAGAGATCAAAGCTCTCATGCAGAATAAAAAGCATGTGATGGGCAGGTGTCCATCCCCCTCAACAGATCTAAGATGAATCAAACAGCCTGACCCACAGGAAGATCAAACAGAACTCCCAGTGGCTTTTGGTTAAAGCAAGTGTTCAAGCCATCCTAATTAAAGCTTCCTCCCCCCTCCTTCAACAGGCACAGACTTTCTTCTGTGCTGACCACTGTCCCATGACCATCTCACTCTCCCTTTCCTTCATCTCTTCTTAAACAAAAGACACACAAGAATTTCAGGGAGGAGAAAGCAATATACACTTCCTGTGCATTGGGAAGAAAATAATATACTCTGTGAATCCTTTCACTTGGTTCCATGACATTTATTTGATTAAAAAAAAAAAAATGGGGTGGAAGGAGAAAAAAAATATAGCTAGAATTCCCAGTTTACTTCAAAATTACTCCTTGCTGGATATTGCAGGTACTTAGTTACAAATTGCTGAGTTCCAATGAAGCCTTTGCATGAGAAAGTCCTGTTTGGTATGTTAACATTGATGAATTCATGATCATGTGGGTTTTTAGATTGCAATATGTTTTATTTTGCTTACTTATAAGAGTGGAAACCAATCCTTCTAAGTTTGAGGGATTATTCATTTGACTGAGTGAGGCTCTGGACTTGGCACCACGAAATCCTGATCTGATCATACAACTTGCATCATCCATCAAGATAAAAGCACCAAAACTAACCCTGTATAACATCTATCTTGTCATTTTCCAAACATTTTTCTCTCTTTCCATCTTATTCTCAGAATGTTTGAGAATTTCTTTGGAGTTTCTCTTGGTGACACTTTCTGACTGATTTTATCATGAAAGATAGATGAAGATGTTTATTTGTGTTATTATTATTGTTTTTTTTGGAATGCATCTTCTCATCATTCTGAAAGTTCTCAAAAGGGGATGAACAATTGCTTGTTTCTCTGCCAACCCGATTAAGAATTTCCTCCTAATGCACAGCCAGTCCTACTATTGGATAAAGAGATGTAAATAGTGAAAGTTGAGGATTAACTATACTTAGTGTTGGAGGACAAATTTAGGATCTGTATCCTCAGGCCTAGTGGAGGATTTTGTTCCTACATTTATACTTAAATAAGAATGACCAACCCAGTTCTGTCCATGGAATATTTTAACCTTCCGTAAGTCACACTGTGTCTTGGGACAGACTTGTCTTCATAACTACACAAATGAACAATTTTCTTTCCACTCAATTGATGCTATTTTGAAACCCGGCTCTCTGATACCAGACCAAACAAAATTGCGCCTTCTTTCTTATAATTGCCCTTGGATATTTCAAGACAATAATAAATTTTCTTTTTAAATCTTCTGTTCTCTAAGCTTCTCTGATCTACCCGTTCAGCAGTTCTTCCTTGAAATTGATTTCCAGATTCCTTATCATTCTAATTGCTCTCCTACTTCCTTGTTCCAATCAATGGCTATATTCAAGTATAAGTTGACTTGCTAAAGCCCATGTCACACTGCACCAACAGATGCAAAGAGGATGTAAAATGGACAAAAAAGCTTGCCATCCGTTGGTTAACGCAATGTACTCACTGCCTCCATTTTGCTTCCTCTCAATCCATCCAGCATCCGTTTATTGATGTTTAATCCGCTCAGAAAGTTTTGGGCTGCCCAAAACTTTTGCGCGGAAAATGTATCCAATTCATCCGTTATGCATCCGCTACGCATCCACTAGGCATCCGTTATGCATCTGTTACGCATCCGTTATATCCGCTAGGCATCCGTTCCGCATCCGCGCAACTCGCATCTGCTCGGATGCAGGGAGGAAGCGGAACGGACGCAGAATGGATGCAGAACGGATGCCAAGCGGAAACAAAGCGTTTAAAATGGAAAAAACCTCTGCAGAGGGGACCTATCTCGGATATTAAGGATGTCTACAGGATGCATAGAGGATGCCTAGCAGATGCAAAGGGACACCTATACTGCCTATAAAAAGGGGGAGCAACAAATCTGGATCTCACTTTCAGAACAGCAGCCCTGCGGTGCAGACCTCTGCAGCCTTCATCTGCCTCTTGCTCTTTCACAGCATCCAGTCATGTCCACCGTGGATCGTAACACAATCCTTTTGGCAGCCACCATCCTTCTGCAACAGTGCGAAGCCATCTACAGGCTCTGTGAACTCTACTATGGGAAGAAAAAGAGGCAGCCAAGAAGCCTCTGGGTGCGAAGATGGTTCACCAGAAGAGCAGAGGACGGACTGTACAACAAGCTGATGGTGGAGCTCAGGAATGAAGACACTCGGGCACTCCAGAACTTCATGAGGATGCCTCTAGCCATGTTTGACGAAGTTGTGCAGCACCTGACACCCAGGTTGACCAAGGCAAACACCAACTTCCGGCCCAGCCTGGAACCTGGGCTCAAGGTGGCACTCACTCTGTGCCACCTGGCCTCAGGGACCACCTACATCAGCATGCAGTACGGATGGAGGGTGCCACACAACACCATCAGCATTGTGGTCAGAGAAGTGGTGCAGGCCATCATCGAAGAATACCTGGAGGAGCTCCTCCAGTGCCCCTCCACTGAAGAAGGCTGGAAGAAAGTTGCAGAGGAGTGGAAACAGAAGTGGAACTTCCCCCACACCATTGGAGCCATAGATGGCAAGCACGTGGCCTGCAAAGCGCCAGCCAAGTCGGGGTCCACTTATTTCAATTACAAGGGCTTCTTCAGCATCATCCTCTTTGCCATGGTCGATGCTGACTACAAGTTCATGTACATCAATGCTTCAGGCAACGGCTCATGTTCAGATGCCCAGGTATACAACGCCAGTCACCTCAAGGAGGAGCTGGAATGCAACCTCCTCATGGGCTTCCCAGATCCAGAACCCCTGCCCAACGACACACAAGATGTGCCCTACTATTCATCGTGGGGGATGACGCCTTCTCCCTCACAACCTACCTCATGAAGCCCTACACTTCCAGACTCCTCACCCGTGAAGAGAGGATCTTCAACTACAGGCTGTCCAGGGCAAGGCGGGTGGTGGAGAACGCCTTTGGCATCCTGGCCAACAGGTTCCAGGTACTTCTCACCACCATGCAGCATCGCCCACAGACCGTGAGGAGGATCATGGAAGCTTGCTGCATCCTGCACAATCTCATGCGCACCCGCTACCCAGTCTTGCAGAACAGGCTCGTGGACCTCCAACAAGGCAATGGGGACATGGAGACTGGAGAATGGAGGCAAGGGCGAAACCTGATAGACACTCAGGATGTGCAAGGCCCCAACAGAGCCTCACGTGACAGGGAAGAAGCAGTGCAACCTCGTGAAACACTGGTGCAACTCCCCAGCTGGAGCAGTGGTGTGGCAAGAGAGGATGATAGATGATTAATGGATACTTCCTTCAGCCTGTCTCATCACACTGATGAGATTGGACCATGTATGTTGGGTGGGCATACAATGAACAGGGCATTTAATAAAGAGTTGTGTTTATGTTGACATGTGTGGATGATTGATTACATTATTACTGATAATAAAGGGCCATAGGTGTGGCACCTGGGAGGGTGGACCATCCAATCCCACTATGCTTGCACTGGAGGTTTATCTATCCCACTGCTATCCTAACCCATCCCATAGCTATTACCCATCCCACAGGTATCCTAACCCATCCCAAAGCTATCCTTACCCATCCCACAAGCATGTAAAGGCTTAAACCATTTCTAAAAGTTTCCAGCAAGACTTTATTAAAAAAAAGAAACGAAGCAAGTGTGTGAATCAAGAATAGACTTTATTAGCAACAAGCTATAAGACAAAAATGAGTCTCTGGCACTCATCTTGGTTGCTCAGTCTCAGGGGTGAAGGGTGCAGGTGCTGTGGAGGTGGCTGGTGCTGGAGTGCTTGTCATCAGCTCCTCCAGAAGCAGAAGCAGCAGAAGCCCCAGCCCCAGAAGAGCGAGCCCATGCTGCAGAAGCCCCAGGAGAACCAGAATGAGGGCCAGGGGGTGGGATGGTAGCCCTGTCCCTCTTGCCAGGGCTGGCAGCAGATGGCTGAGGCTTGCTGTGCTTCTGCATGGTTGTGGGGTTCCTGGCTGGCAGGGAGGCTGGCAGGAACCAAGGCTGGCACCAAGGCTGGCAGGGAGGCTGGCACCAAGGCAGGCACCAAGGCTGGCAGGGAGGCAGGCACCAAGGCTGACAGGAAGGCTGGCAGACAGGCAGGCAGGCACCAAGGCTGGCAGGATGGCTTGCAGGCAGGCAGGCACCAAGGCTGGCAGGCAGACATGAACCAAGTCCCACTATGCTTGCACTGGAGGTTTATCTATCCCACAGCTATTACCCATCCCAAAGGTATCCCTGCCCATCCCACAGGTATCCCTGCCCAACCCACTGCTATCCTAACCCATCCCACAATCATGCAAAGGCTTAAACCATTTCTAAAAGTTTCCACCAAGACTTTATAAAAAAAAAGAAATGAAGCAAGCGTATGAATCAAAAATAGACTTTATTAACAACAAGCTATAAAACAAAAATGAGTCTCTGGCACTCCTCTTGGTCACTCAGTCTCAGGGGTGAAGGCTGCAGGTGCTGTGGTGGTGGCTGGTGCTGGAGTGCTTGTCATCAGCTCCTCCAAAAGCAGAAGCAGCAGAAGCCCCAGCCCCAGAAGAGCAAGCCCGTGCTGCAGAAGCCCCAGCAGAACCAGAGTGAGGGCCAGGGGGCTGGATGGTAGCCCTTTCCCTCTTGCCAGGGCTGGCAGCAGATGGCTGAGGCTTGCTGTGGTTCAGCATGGTTGTGGGGTTGCTGGCTGGTAGGGAGGCTGGCAGGAAGGCTGGGAGGCAGGCAGGCACCAAGTCTTGCAGGCAGCAAGGCTGGCAGGCAGGCAGGCACCAAGGCAGGCAGCAAGGCTGGCAGGGAGGTAGGCACCAAGGCTGGCAGGAAGGCTGGCAGGCAGGCAGGCAGGCACCAAGGCTTGCAGGAAGGCTGGCAGGGAGGCAGGCACCAAGGCTGGAAGGAAGGCTGGCAGGCATGCAGGCACCAAGATTGGCAGGCAGGCATGAACCAAGGCTTGCAGGCAGGCAGGCACCAAGGCTGGCAGGCAGAATGGCTGGCAGCAAGGCTGGCAGGCAGGCAGACAGCAAGGCTGGCA
>BLBF01000065.1:13200091-13248580 GCA_015471245.1 Laticauda colubrina | reverse complement strand
TGGCAGGCAGGCAGACAGCAAGGCTGGCAGCGAGGCTGGCAGGCAGGCAGACAGCAAGGCTGGCAGTGAGGCTGGCAGGCAGGCAGACAGCAAGGCTGGCAGCGAGGCTGGCAGGCAGGGAGACAGCAAGGCTGGCAGCAAGGCTTGCAGGCAGACATCCAGGCAGACATGCAGGCAGGACAGGCAAGGCAGTTGATGTGTCTGGAAGCAGGTCTTTCCTCTGAATGGCGACCTGCTTCTGAGCTGGTTCCGGTATATCCGCAGGGCTTGCGCAATGCATCCCCCCCGCATGTGCAATTAATGCCAGGCATCCGCTAGGCTTCCACTGTGCATCTGCTGTGCATCCGCTCTGCATCCGCTTCATCCGCTGTGCATCCGTTCTGCATCCACTGTATCCGTTCCGCGTCTGCTTTGCTGTGGCCCCCCGGAAGCCTAGCGGATGTGCCATCTGCTCCCATCCGCTTCCATCCGCTGGGCTTCCGTTCCGCATCCACTTTCCATCTGCCCTGCGTCCTCCCCGCGTCTGTGTTATCCGCTCCGGTTATGCAAATTTTTGCCCCTTCTGAGAGCGGATAACAACGGATGGAACATTTTTCTTGTCCGTTGTGTCCGTTTTGCATCCGTTGGGCAGTGTGACAGGGCCTTAAACCAGCATTTGTTTTTTTAAATATAATTTTACTGAAAGTTTTGAAAACAAGTGTAAAAATGAATACAAAGTGAAATAAAGTAAAAGATATTTCCATTCTTCTTGTATTCTTTTTTAAGTTAAGCTATGGTCTGGAACCACAAAGGCTGGTCATATGACATATTAAATTTCAGTCTCGTGTTGGTGTGTTTTTGATTTAGCTATGATGTCTCCACTGATTTCCGCAAGTCATGTTTTCAGACTGAGACTTCTGTGGCTAGATTGTTCCAAAACTTGAAGACAATGTTCGTCAACCTTGGCCACTTTAAGAGATGTGAACATCAACTCCTGTTTCATTTAAAAATAATGGTTGGGGGGGATATGGGGGCCATTCTTATATGAAAGAATACGGGGGTCATTCTTTCATATAAACTTGTAGAAGATTTGCAAAATAAAGGAGCAAAAGATAATGGAAGGAAAAGATATTATTTCCCAGATTGCCAACCATAGTTTTCAACCATGACAGTATAATATTAACCATGCAGGCTGGGGCAGATGGGAGTTATAATGGGGGTGGGATTCTACAAGTTCGCACCTATTCGCTAGAACCGGTTGTTAACATTCTAAGCAGTTTGGAGAATTGGTTGTTAGAAGAAATTACCGGCCTACTCCTGAAAGGAAGGCAGGAAGGAAACATTCTGGTGTTCCTCATAGAAACTGCCTCTCCATTAACTCTTATTACATTCTTGGCAGGACTAGATTTCCTGTTTCTTGAATTTCTCTGGAGTTTTTTTTCCTCCTTTTCTCTTACTTTGCTTGTGTGAAGTGACCATTCAAAGTTACAATGGCACTGAAAAAAGTGACTTATGGCCGTTTTTCACACTTACGACTGTTGCAGAATCCCCACAGTCATGAGAGGCCAGGCGAGGATATATGCGTGCCTTGATGTGAGTGATGTTGAGTTGGCCATGCCCAGCCAGTCACATGAACACCAAGCCATGCCCACAGAACTGGTTATTTAAAAAGCTGAATCCGAACCCTGGTTATAATCTAGCACATATGTAGAGTAGTAGCATTGGGGAATTCTCAGTTAGCAAGATATAAAGCCTGCACAAGCACAAGCTGAGAAGGACCCAAAAATAAAGCAAGTGTAACCAGATTTATCAAATAGTATTAAAGCAGATAAACAAGGCAAAGTAAACTTGGTGAAAGAACAAATAGAACATAGAAAATCCTTGGTTATTTATTACAAAAATGTTATTAAAGGACAAAGAATAATGGAAGGCATACAACCTCTTTCTATCAACATAAGTAATTCAAGCAAAGCAGGGAAATGAAGAAAAATATTTGCTAAATTATGCTTTAAAAAGTTAATTTTGGATTGTTCTTTCTTTCTTGTTTCATCTGTTTCTTTAATTAAAATACTGTGTGCATGCATAATCATATATACATAAACAGTGTCAAATGAAATATATTAAAAGATATATATCTATACATACATACATATATGTATGTATAGATATAGACATATAGATATAGGTATAGATATAGATATAGATATACAGATATAGATATAGATATGTATGCAGTTCAGCTTCCTTCGGGTATTATCCCACGTCATTGAAGTGCTTTTAAAGTTGTAGCAACGTTTCGGCAGAATCTCATCTGCCATCATCAGGCTTCTGTATTGAGTTCGTATATGGGTCTGGCTATCACAAAAAACTAACGGCTGTGATAGCCTGACCCACAGACAAACTCAATACAGAAGCCTGATGATGGCAGATGAGATTCTGCTGAAACGTTGCTCCAACTTTAAAAGCACAACTACAATGACTTGGGATAATACCAGAAGGAAGCTGAACAGCACATATATATATATATATATATCCACTGCTGGAGGAAAAAGAGGAGGATGGCAGTGATAATGATAACCACAACAATGGCAACTCTTGCTTATTTTATCAGCAGGAAATGTTAATGGTCTGATAGATTCCAGTTTACTTAAACCAGTTTCAAAGAAATTTAACTTGGAAACTTTGTTCAAGTACTTTGAAAAATTGAACTAAGTTAATGGCAATATTCAGAGGGCATTTCTATCCTCTTTGCTTTTGTTTTGGTTGTTCAAAGAATTTTTCTTAAGGGGGAGGGGGTGTTTCACTCAGTGAATCTGATAGATGTAATATTGATAAAGTCTAAATAGTTGCGTTTTAAGCCAATCATGTAGAAAATTAGTCTGGATAAAACAAGAGAGAGCAACAATGGTGCTTCTGAAATTTTGGAAATTATACTTGAAGTTATTGAAAGTGGAGTCATATATAAGCTGAATCAACAAATAAACAAACAGTGGAAAGTAAACCTATTTTTGTTTAGTAAGGAAATGATTATATCCTTTTTTCCTTAAATGCTATTCTTCTTCCCAGATAAAGGCACAGAATGTTCAATTCATCAGTGGAAGGATTTGGCTCTAGAAGTTGTGAGTGCTCCAACACAGGAGCTTTTTAAGAAGAGATTGGACAATGATTTGTCTGAAATAGTAAAGGGTTTCCTGTTTGGAGGGCTAAAAGATCTCCAAGGTCCCTTCCAACTTTGTTATTCTGTTTTTTCTGTTCAAATTGCAGACAGAGGATCAACCTCCTTCAAAGGTAAGTCCTCTTGGGATTGGGACCCTGAATTGGGATCAGATAAACCATGGTTCCCAAACTTTTTCAGCCCACTGTCATATAGTGGTGCTATAAACTCATCCTCGGTGCCCCCCACCCAGGGGTGGGATTCAAATTTCTGTGGGTGTGACCTAATTTGGGGGTGTGACTTGCTAGTCATGTGACTGGCTGGGTGTGGCTTGCTGGTCACGTCACTGGCTGGGCATGGCTTGCTGGCTGGGTATGGCTTGCTGGTCACATGACCAAGTAGGCATGGTTTGGTGCTCATGTGACTGGTTGGGTGTGGCCAGGTGACTGGCAAACCAAATACAAGTGGTCCTCACTTAATGGCCAATTGCTTATCAAGTGTTCTAATTTATGACTGGCCTCCCCAGAGCTACTTGACCTGTTTTTGGAGTTTTGACAGCCATGCACAAATACACACACACACATACAGACTCCCTCCTAGAATCGGCAAAACATCTCTGATTAGATTCTAGTTGTGACTAGAATCTAATCAGAGATGCTTTGCCAATTCTTGTTGATTTGTTTTATTTGTATTAGTTTATTTTATGTTGATGAATTGCATTGACATATGTATCCCTTCTTGTGCACAGCCCAGAAGCTTTTGTGATTCTTTGCATCAAAATTTACTGACCTCTGGCTTTGCTCTACTTTTCAAACATGCCACCACTGCCGCATTCTAGGTGCTCGCCCCCCAGGTCCATCCCATTGAGCCTGCTGCACTGGAGGGACCTGCCCAAGCAAGTCCGAGCGGAGCAGTGCACCAAATCAATGGAGTGAGCCTGGAAGAGGGAAAGAGAGAGAGAGAGAAAATAAAGAGAGAAAGAGAGAAGGAAGAAAAGAAAGAGAAAAGGGAAAGAAAGAAAAACTGATAAAGAAAGAGGGGATGGAGGGATGGAGGGGGGAGGGGGAGAGAGGAAGAGAGAGAGAGAGACCTGATGCATCAGATTGAAATGTGTGTTCTTGTAATTTACCAGTCCATTTTGGTTTTGCCTTCTTTAGAATTGGCATTGTAATACATTGAAGAAAAGTAATATTTTAGGGTGGAGATCCGGTCCAATAGATCCTGTTTAAAGCCTCAAAAAAATGTGAGAGCTTCCTGATAGTCTTGACCATGTTTCATCCACAAACTCTTTAATAGAAGCCAAAGAATGAGATCTTGATGTAGAGGGAGGGAGGGAAAGAGAGAGGGAGAGAGAGAGAGAGGGAGGGAGAGAGGGAGGGGGAGAGAGAGAGAGAGAGAGAGAGAGAGAGAGAGAGAGAGAGAGAGAGAGAGAGAGAGAGAGAGAGAGAGAGAGAGAGACCTGATGATGCATCAGATTAAAATGAGACCTAGTTTAGAGGCCCTTTTTCACATTGAAACATCTTTGCCAGCATCTTTGCCAGCACATTGAAACATCTTTGGCTTCTATTAAGCAATCAGGACTGATGGCAGGGAACGACGGAGTGGGTGGAGAAGGCAGGGCCAGCCAGGGACCTGTTTTACCAGTTCTTCAAACCAGTGGGAACGGTAACAACCAATTCTTGAAAACTGGTAGAATCCCACCCCTGAATTGCGCCCTGTGAGAGGCCCACCTCCAGCGCCCCCTGCCACCTCTTAGCACCCCCCTGCCAGCCCCCTTGCCTCTTAGCACCCTCCTAAGACATCCCACTGCTCCCCAGGGGGCGGTACCACCCATTTTGGGAACCACTGAGATAAACTCTATGGCTCCTTAACTCCTTTTTTTAATTGGCTGCTCATGTTTGCTCAACCAACTTTTGTGCTCATTTTTCTTTCATCAGTACTAAAGAATTTGTGATGACCCAAGGTGGGATACAAAATAAACACAGTCACAAAAAACAGGTGAAGCCCCTTTTATTTCTTTACTTTGCTTCCAAGTTCCACATATCCTAGACTGGAAACAAAAACACTCCCACACAAGCAGTCGCAAGAAGGAGGAAATGCTGTTTAAATTATAAGGAGTAAAAAACAACACAAACCAAGCAATATAAGGGCTGGAATAGGCCAAAGATATTAGAACACACAGTGGAAAAGACACCAAAGTCAGAAAGGAACAATAGAGAAATTTCCACGCTTTGTTTCCAGCACTCACCTGTATGCATGTCCATCCTCTTTTTCAGTTGTCACAACTGCAGCCCATAAAGAGGATCAAGGCCCTCTCCTCCCAGTAGACCACATCTCTCCTTATCCTCTCCTCCCTGCATGCCCTAGGATGGAGAGGGGATGAGCCTGGGTCTTCCTCTGACTGCCCAGCCAGCCTCTGCCTTTCCCCAGCCTCCTCCATAACTTCCAGAGCCACACTTCCACTCCCTGTTCCTCGGCTGTTCCTCCTCTTCCTCAGAGTCAGTCTTCACCAGGGGCATGACAGATTTGGAATCATGCTAATCCAACCCAGATACACCACCTTCTGGGATCTTCTTAACCTTAAAAAAGCCCCTGATGGGATTTGTCCTCCAGCTTTCACTCCCATGATTGCCTTGTCCCTTTATTCTCCTACATGTCACCACTTTTGAATTTGGTTCTATGATTTGGACTCCAAACCCCACTGGCAGCAGAGAGCTGGCAAAGGATCATCCATCAACCAGGAGCTCATGCAAGCACACAGGCTCAGCACTTGAATGGGGCATAGGTTAACTCAGAGGCTAACAAATTGTTCAATTGCGAGTATCAAGTATGATTGATGGCCAGGAACAGGAGGCCAGAGGAGAAGCAACCTTCAGTCAAACATGCATGCCTTCTGTTTTGATGCTGGTAGGAGCACAAACCACCTTTCACAGCCTCTGCATGACCTATTCCTCTTTTTCAGTTTTACAGGCCATCCATCAAGCACTTGCCCCAAGATTGACCTTTCCTTATAGAGAACTCTATCTATCCCCATCCCCCTCTTCTCCAAAACTCAGGATTTTTACTACTGAAGACCAAAAGATGTTACACACTTTTTTAAGAGCTATGCCAAGGAGGAAAAAAGACCAGTGAATGCCTGCTTCATTTGAAGGAATTCCAGAAGGACTCTAAGATGCACCCAATAAGTTAAGGGTTTAAGTAGATAAACACATAAGTACGTATCTCTCCAAATCCTTTTCCTGACAATTTACACAGCTGCTTCCAATTATGGCTTTGAAGTTCTCCACCTCTGTTTTCCTAGCTGATGGCTTCTCCACATGGCTTTTGAGGTCAGGATGGGTGAACTTCAAAAGCTTGGGAAGTCAGGTTCAGAGAAGTGACCAGAAGTTCATGAATTTCTCTCTCTTCTAAAAATAAAAATAAAAATCCAGAGATAGCGAAGTCAGGCAGTCAACAGTTTTTATAACTTGAGTTGGGATATAACATGAAATGAAATGGAAAGATGTCTATCCTGTGAATAATTAAATACTTTTCATTCAACTCTTGTTCTTTTTCTTTTTTTCACAGCCTAAGTTGAAATCAATATGACACCCCATATTTCAAATTTCCTGCTTTTTTCTCCCTTTTTTCATGTTGTATGCAATTTCACTGCACACACGACTTCTTAGGATACATAGCCTTTCATTCAACTGAATAGATGATCCTATGACATCCCCATGATATACCATGATATACTTTTATGATACAACTTTCCCTAACACATGATCTTGTGTAGGTATGTAACGCTTCCTCAATACACATACACACACACACATCTTTTTTCCCTTTTTAGTGAGAAGACAAATATTGTAAATATTATTCACAACCTTTGTATATATCATAAGACACTCTGCATTGGTGGAAACATGCTTTCTTATTTATGTATTTTTAAATTACACCCCTGCTCAGTGACAGGCCCATTTTATATATAAATTGTCTTTTAACACTTTTAAGTGCAACACATGAACATATTCTAACTGACACAAACAATTAAGAAATGCTTGATTATTTCCTTCCCTGGAAAAACTATTAAGTTAATACAGAGAGATGTTTAAGTTAACACTGCGGTACAGGATTTTCCCTGATGTGTTGTTCTCTCTTTTTTTTTTTTTTTGGTTTTGAACATAGACAAACAAAACATTAAAACATCAAGCCATCTTCCATATATATACATACAGTGTGCCGGTTGGTTTACAAATTGTTTTGTGCTTCCATTTCGTAGTCTTCAATTACAATTACATTGTATATATTCTCATATTTTCAATCAAGTATTAAATACATTAATATCATTGTTAATCAATCATTTGACTATACTTTTATTCATTCATGTTTCACAAAATAATCATATTTTACTGAATTTGTTTTATGACAGTTCATATTATCATCTCAAATCTATCCTACAATCATTTTGTAGATATAATAAGAAAAGAATACATCTTTATATATTTATTATTTTCAAAGAATATATATATTTCATTTCCATGTTTTATTGTCTAACCACTGATAGAATAGATCCCAAATTTTATAAAATTGTTTATCATCTTGTTCTCTCATTTCAAATGTCAACCTGCTCATTTCAGCACATTCCAATATTTTCTTAATGATTTCCTCCTGTAATGGTATTTTCTCATTTTTTCAGTTTTTAGCAAATACAATCCTAGCCACTGTTAATACATTTACAATCAGGTATTTCAATTCTTTACTATATATTTCAGGTAAAATTCCCAATAAAAATATCTCTGGTTTCAAATCTACATGCTTTTTTGTCATTTTTTCCAACCAAGTGTAGATTTTAGTCCAATATTTTTTAGCATCCACACAAGTCCACCACATATGGTAATATGAGCCAGGTATCTGATGACATTTCCAACATCTTTCGGATTTATTCTTGAACATTCTTGCTATTCTTGTCAGGGGAAAATGCCACCTGTAAAACATCTTATAGAAATTTTCTTTAAATGCTGTTGACATTGTCATTTTATAATTTTGAGACCACAATTTTTGCGATTTCTCTAGATCAATCCCATATCCAAAATTCTTCCCCCAAGCAATCATAGTTTCTTTAACTTCTTCTTCTAGTTTAATTTCTAATAAATATCCATACAATTTTTAATTACCTTTTCATCAGTACCTGTCAAAATCTTTTCTAAATCAGTCAATTTATCATAGAAACCTTCTGTTTTAAAGTCTTTTTCATACCTTGAATGTATTTGCGCATAAGAAAACCAATTCATCTTTATACCTTGTTCCTCTAGTTTTTGCATCAATTTAAGTTCACCCTTTTCATCCAAAATTTCCCCATATCTAACTGTTTGTTCCTTCTTATATGGTATAGGATAAGAAAATGCTTCAATAGTCAATAACCAGACTGGAATTTTAAAATAACATTGTCTTTTAATCTTCTTCCAATTTAACCACAGAGACTCCCGTATATGATGTCTTCAAAAATAACCCTGTATTTTAGTTCCCTTATACCATAAAAAGGCATGCCACCCCAATAACAAATCATGTCCTTCTAATGCCAACAATCTAGTATTTCTTAATGTTATCCATTCTTTAACCCATGTCAAATTTGTAGCTTGACAGTACAACTCCCAATTAGGCAGACCAAATCCTCCTCAAATTCTAGCATCTTGTAAGAGTTTTAACTTTATTCTCGCTTTCTTACCTTGCCATATACATTTCAACAGTTTTATTTAAATCTTCAAAGTAATCTTTTCCAAGCCTTATTGGAATTGTTTGGAACAAGTATAAAATTCTGGGTAACATATTCATCTTGACTGTTGATATTCTCCCTATTAATGAAAGTTGTAAATTTTCCCATTGTGCCAAATCTAGCTCTAACTGTTGCTAAAGTTTGATATAATGATTCTCTTTTAGTATACTGAATCTTGCTGTCAAATATATCCTCAAGTATTTGATCTTATTCATTACCTGAATTTTCAATAGATCTGCCAGTTCTTCCTTTTGTCTTAGTAGCATATTCTTTGTCAAAATCTTTGTCTTATCTCTATTTATTTTCAAACCAACCATGTTTCCATATGCCTCTATCTTTTCTATAAATTTTGATACTGTTTCTAGCGGGTCTTCTAAAATGAAAACCAGATCATCTGCGAATGCTTGCAATTTAAATTTTTCCTTTTTCCTTTTCATCCCTTTTATATCCTTTTCTTCTCTAATATTTCTGTTTAGCGCTTCCAAGATTAACACAAACAAGAGAGGTGATAGTGGGCACCCTTGTCTTGTTCCTTTTCTGATATCAATAGAGTTTGTCAGTTCTCCCTCTATTATTACCTTTCCCGTTTGCTTATGATATATAGCTTCTATTGCTTGAATACATTTTTTAGCAAAGCCCATCTGTTCCAGCTGTAATAACATGAATCGCCAATTCACATTATCAAATACCTTCTGTGCATCTAGAAATATCAAAGCCATTTGTTTTTCAGGGTGTGCCTCATAGTATTCCAAAGTGTCCAAGATTACACTCATATTATCTTTAATTTGCCTCTTTGGCACAAATCCATTTTGATCAGGATGGATAAAATTGTTAAAGTATTTTTAAAGTCTTTGTGCCAATAATGAAGCAAAAATTTTATAATCTGCGTTTGGTAAGGAAATAGGTGTATAGTTCTTAATTTGTAATGGATCAGCCTCCTCTTTTGGGACAAGTGTAATATAACCTTCTGACCATGATTTAAGTATCATCTTCTTTAACATAGCTTCGTTCATAACTTCTAGCAATGGAAGGTTCAATGATTCTTGTAGTGTTTTATAAAATTTTGCAAGAAGTCCATCTGGGCCTGATGCCTTTCCATTATTTTGCTTCTTGAGTGCTTCAGTTAACTCCATCATCGTTATATTGCTTTCTAACATTGTTTCAATCTCTTTTGGTATCTGGGGTAAATTAGCATTCTGCAAACGCTGTTTAACTCTTTCCTCATCAATATTCTCTTGTGTGTATAGTTTCCCAAAATAGTCTCATATGATTTCCCTCATCTCTTTACTACCATAGCAAACTTGGTCTTGTTCATCTATTAATTGCAATATTTTCCTTCATTCTTTCTCCTTTCTCAATTTATATGCTAACCATCTACCTGGTTTATTTGCATCTTCAAAATAGTTCTATTTAGCACCTCTGATTTTCTGTGCTAATTCTTCTTTTTATATTCGACCAATTTTATATTTGATTATATCCATTTTTAACTGAACATCCTTTTTCTGTGGCATTTTCTGTAACTCTTTTTCAAGTCCTTTGTACTCACCCTGTAATGCCTTAGAGGCTAGATTTTTAATGGTATTTCTTTTCCTTGTATAGTCTATTATCAAGCCTCTGGCATATGCCTTCATTGTGTCCCATACATTGTCAACTGACATTGTCAAATTTTTGTTTTCTCTAAAGAAGAAAGCCACTTCTTTCTCCATCCACTGTGTGAAGTCTTTTTCCTTTAATATGGTATTGTTTAACGTCCCTCTAGATCTTCTTTGTCCTTTCCATTTAATTGTCATTGGATTGTGATCTGCCCAAGTACTTGTTTCAATATTTATTTCTTGAATATTAGCTAACAATTCTGTTGACATCCATACCATATCTATTCTGGACCATGATAAATGTCTATTTGAGTAGAAGGTGTATTGTTTAGTTTTAGCATTTCTTTCTTTCCATGTATCTTTTAAGTTTATTTCATCTACCATTTTAAAAAAAAGATTTAGGGAGAATCTTTCTGTTTTGCTTTGTTGCTTTCTGTGTTTATAGTCCAGTTTCTTATATACAATTCCATTGAAATCTCCCATAATGTCTATATTAGCATAGTCCAGTTCAATTATTTTCATGTGTAATTTTTTATAAATTTTTTCTTGATTGTTGTTAAGCCTGGGTTCCCCAACCAGGGTTAGGGAGACAAGCTGAACAGAATGTGCAGCGTTAGTCAGATAGGCACACAGATAAATGAGTGAGCTAAGCTTGTATGTTTATTAACATACAGTAAAAATAACAGATACGCTTGTGCTATCAAGAATATATTTTATTCCAGTATAAGTTTATAGCATAGTCAAAAACAGTCCAATATTCATTTACCATGTAGTCCGTCCATTCAGGGATATTCAGTTAGCAAAGTCCATGTAGAATATCCTATGTCAGTTCACATAAATCAGTCCGTTGTTGTCTCTCCCGTTCGAGCAATGCAGTCTTGATTCCAAGCAGTAATCAGGGATCATCAAAGCCAGAGAGAGAGAGAGCAAGCTGTAGCCTTGCTACTTTTAAATGGTTTTCATAACCACTCCCACAATTGCTATTTTACAGTTAAAGCTGCATACACTAACTATGATTCATAGTTATTATTTCACCTAAAACAGTTAGGGTGAACAATGTTATCCTTTAATATTCCTTTAATATGGTATTGTTTAACGTCCCTCTAGATCTTCTTTGTCCTTTCCATTTAATTGTCATTGGATTGTGATCTGCCCAAGTACTTGTTTCAATATTTATTTCTTGAATATTAGCTAACAATTCTGTTGACATCCATATCATATCTATTCTGGACCATGATAAATGTCTATTTGAGTAGAAGGTGTATTTTTTAGTTTTAGCATTTCTTTCTTTCCATGTATCTTTTAAGTTTATTTCATCTACCATTTTAAAAAAAAGATTTAGGGAGAATCTTTCTGTTTTGCTTTGTTGCTTTCTGTGTTTATAGTCCAGTTTCTTATATACAATTCCATTGAAATCTCCCATAATATCTATATTAGCATAGTCCAGTTCAATTATTTTCATGTGTAATTTTTTATAAATTTTTTCTTGATTGTCATTCAGGGCATAGATTGCAATCAGGAATGTTTATATATTATTGTCCATTATTTCCACCATTCTTCCATCATTATCAGTATAGACCAATTTCGCTGGGATAACATCTTTAATGTCTAAAACCACTCCTCTTTTCTAGCATTGTGTCAGAGAAGTAAACATTTTCCTTAATTTTGGCTGGATCAACAGTTGTTCAGGTTGCCTATTGATATGTACTTCTTGTAGGCAGATTATATCAAATTTTAATTTCTCTAATTTTTGGAAAGTTTTCCTTCTTTTAATAACTGAGTTAAGTCCATTTATATTAATTGTAATCAGTTTTTTCTCTTCCATGATTATATTTTGTAGTTAGGTTAAGCAGCTGACAGGCAGAGCTCCATTCAAAATCCAGGAAAGAAATACTTAGACTCTTTAGTTTAGAGAAAAGATATCTTTTACTGAAAGTGAAGTGGTAGCAACCAAAGAATTCTGAATCTGAGAAATTAGGCACGCAATTCACATATACAAAGTGATGGAAACGTTCCCACCCCCAATAGTTCAGATGACACTTCCAATGAGAAGTTGTGAATATGATCATGTGGGCATCTTCAGGTGATGATGAGGCCTCTGTCCGTTGACCTTGGCATATTTTGATAACGGGTTGCAGTTGCGCAGAGAAAAGAAAGCTAAGCAAGAAATAGAAACCTAACTCTATTGTATGCTTCCCCCCCCCCATTTACACAACACAAGAATTTAACACTTCCAGCTCATTTCCCAGACTTTCCCTTCCTTCCCCCGTTACTTATGGCAGTCGAAAGATGCAAAGCAATAGTAGAAGATCTTGAAGGCTGACATTCGGCCCTCCTAGAAAAAGGAAAACCATCAATCCTAGAGGAGAGAGAGGAGAAAATATAAAGACAATTATTAATCATTCAGCAATTACAAAACAATACACTCCTAAGGCTTATCAGGATACTTGGAACGAAATGCTTTGATCAACTTAGGGGCCTTAACGTCGGTTTTGTTAACCCATTCGGCTTGCGAAGAAGGGAAATGTTTCCAGGCTACAAGATACTGGACTCGACCCCTCCCTCCATTTGCGAGAGTCCATAATTTCTTTAACTTCAAAATGCTGTTCACCTTCAATCAGTATTGGTATGGGAGGGTCAGCTTGGATGGGTCTTAGATCAGAAGTACGTTCAGGTTTTAGCAAACTAACATGGAATATTGGATGAATTCGTCGAAGAGTTTTGGGTAAGTTCAGCTGGACTGTTACAGGATTGATAATCCGTTCAATCGTGAAAGGACCAACATACTTAGGACCAAGCTTCTTTGACTTTTGAGTGGTCTGCAGGTATCTGGTGGACAGGAAAACCTTGTCGCCCACTTTATATTCTTTCTGTGGGGATCTTTTCTTGTCTGCAAATTTCTTATGAGCTTGATGGGCCTCATCTAATGCTTTGCATGTCACTGGCCAGTTAAGTTGGAGTTGAGTTATCCATTCATCCAACGAATGGATGTTAGGTTTTTCACGAGGAAGTTCAGGTATGGGAACGAAATCTTGTCCCGAAGCCACTTTAAATGGAGTAAATCCAGTACGACTGTGTACGGAGTTGTTATATGCCACTTCGGCAAACGGTAGTAATTCAGACCAGTTATCTTGTTGATAATTTATGTAACATCTAAGATATTGTTCTAACACTGCATTAGTCCTCTCACAAGCCCCATTGGTTTGGGGGTGGTGGGCAGAGCTTAGCCCCTGGGAGGAGCCTATTAACCTCAGGAACTCTTTCCCAAAATTTGAGGTAAACTGGACCCCTCTGTCAGAGATTATGCGTTCCGGGATGCCATGTAACCTATAGATATGTGATATAAACAGTTTAGCCAGCGTCTTAGCAGAGGGAATCTTGGAACAAGGTATGCAGTGTACTTGTTTGGAAAACAAGTCAGTCACTACCCAGATGACCGTGTTTCCACCACTTTCGGGTAATTCTACTATAAAGTCCATAGAGATTTCTTTCCAGGGAGTCGTTGGTCTAGTTACATTTTGTAACAATCCTACTGGCTTACCAGGAGGTCTCTTTGCCGACACACAAATTGGACAGCTAGCTACATAAGTTTCAATGTCCTTCTTTAAAGTAGGCCACCAGAATTGCCGCTTAACCAGATGCAAGGTCTTCACAAATCCGAAGTGGCCAGCTGCTTTAGAATCATGAGCCTGTTGTACTATTTGGCCCCTCAGCACCTGTGGCACATACTACTTGGCCCCCACCCAAACCAAGCCATCTCTAATTGTATAGTCACTTGAATGAGCCAGGAACCATTCGTCCAATTTTAAAGCTTCTTTTAATTGTTCGGTTAGGTCATTCGATAAAACCACTTCTTGGTTCTTCCTTTGGGCTCTGATGATCACTGGGGTGGCTAGATGATTGGCTGAGACAATTGGGCTTATCACCTCCTGGTTCATACTATTATATTGGGGTAGTCTAGAGAGAGCATCCGCCATGAAATTCTTCCCGCCTGGAATGTACTTCAAGGAGAAATTGAATTGCTTGAAGTACTGGGCCCAGCGAACTTGTTTAGGGGACAGTTTCTGGGGCATTTTTAAGGCTTCCAAATTCTTATGATCAGTCCATACCTCAAATGGGTGTTTTGCTCCTTCCAGGAAATGTCTCCAGGTCAGCAAGGCCCAACGAACTGCAAAAGCTTCTTTCTCCCAGACGGCCCATCTTCTCTCTGTTTCAGCTTACGGGAGGTATACGCACAAGGCTGTAAGGTCCCTTTCTCGTTTGGCTTGAAGTAATACCACTCCAATAGCCACATCACTTGCATCGGCTTGAATCATGAATGGAGTGTCCATATCTGGGTGCTTCAGCACTGGTACTGCAGCAAACAGTCGTTTTAGCTTTTCAAAAGCGGCTTGTCACTCCATGGACCACTCCAGTGGCTTTCCTAGCCTTGGCTTCACCTCCCCTTTTGTTTTCAAGAGATTTGTGATGGGCATTGCTATCTTAGAAAACGTCGGGATGAATTGCCGGTAAAAATTTGCAAATCCCCAAAAGCTTTGAAGTTGTTTTCTGGTGCGTGGTGGAGCCCATTCCAGAACGGCACGCACCCTCTCTGGATCCATCTCTGTGCCTTCAGATGAAATGCGATATCCCAAATAGTCAATTTTGTCTTGGTGGAATTCACACTTTGACAATTTAGCATACAACTTAGCGGCACACAGTTTTTGTAGAACCGACCGCACTAACTTCACATGTTCATCCAGGGTCTCCGTGTAGATAAGGATATCATCAAGATAAACCAGAACCCCCCTATATAAATGTTCATGTAACACTTGATTGATCATTTGCATGAATACAGCTGGGGCCCCTTGTAAACCAAAAGGAAGAACGTTGAATTGGAAGCAACCCATCGGGCAGTTAAAAGTGGTCTTCCACTCATCCCCTTCCTTAATTCGAATTCGGTAGTATGCTTCTCTCAAATCCAACTTCGTGAAAATCTTTCCCTTCACTAAATGGGCCAACATGTCCTTCATCAAAGGAAGGCGGTACACGTTTTCCACAGAAATAGCATTCAAATTTCTGTAATCCACCACCAAGCATTTGGAACCATCTTTCTTTTCCCGGAACAACACTGGGGCCGCTACTCAGGGTCTAGCAGGTTGAATGAAACCACGTTCCAGATTTTTATCAATAAACAATCTTAGCTCTTTCAATTCCCTTGGGGTCATTGAGTACAACTTTGATTTCGGGAGCTTCACCCCAGGCAAAATCTCAAAAGCACAGTCTGTTGGCCGGTGAGGCAGAAGCTCATCGGAGGCCTTCTCACTGAACACTTCTTTTAAATCCCAATACTCTTTGGGAATTTTCTCCTCATCTTTCACGGGCTCAGTACCTGTGGAAGCTATTTCAATTAGGTCCTCAGGCTTCGGCTGGGATCTGGCCCCTCCTCTTGGTCGCTGCTTTGTGCGTATGCACAACAACCCCTTTCTCCAGTTAACCTGGAGGTTCCATTTCCGGAGCCAGGGCAATCCCAGTATTAATGGTTGCTCCATCCCAGGGACCACAATAAAACGCAGGGTCTCATCATGCTCTCCCATGATCATTTCTATAGGTTCCATGACAAAACGGGCAGGGCAACCTCCAGCCACTGATCCATCTAGTTGGCAAAAGGAAATGGGCATCTTCAAAGGTTTTAGCTTTAGGCCCATTTTCTTCACTACTTCCGTGTTGATTATACACCTTGTGCACCCAGAATCTAACAGGGCTAGCATTTCCCCTTCGACCCCTGAATTGGGTACCCTCAACTTCACCGGAATGGTCATAGGGCCCACGCTTGGACTTACTAGGAAGTCATCTTCCGAGTCAGAATCCTCCTCCTCAGGAGTCACTGGGGCTTCTGATTCCTCTCCTGCAGGAGGGGCGACCTCTGCTGTCTCTTTCAACTTTAGTGCTGTTTCGCCAGGCTTCGCTGGGGACTTTTCAGGTTTCTTTCCTTCCTTTGGCGCCCCCTTTGGCTCCAACTTGACTCTGCAGTTCACAGCCCGGTGACCTTCCTTCCCGCATCGAAAGCAGGCCGAGGGGTTGGGTCTTGCCGCCACTCCTCCCTTCTGAGGTTTAGGAGCCTCTTGAGGACGTGGGGGGGAAAACTTGCTCCACCCATAACCTCCCCGCTGTTTACTTTGGATTAAATCAATCTCCACTTCTTCTGCCAGCAAGTAGCACATCTGCAAGTCATTGGGGTCTCTTCTAGCAGTGCATCTCTGGTACACATCTTCATTTAAACCATCTTTAAACAGTTCTATCAGGGCTTCTTGGGGCCAGCCTTGGAAATGGCCGGCTAACTGTCTAAATTCTTGGGTGTAGTCAGCCACAGACCTCCGCCCCTGTTTTATGGCTTTCATCCTAATTCGGGCCTTGCGCTCTGCCAATGTCTGCAGTGCAGCCATGAATAGGTTATAATTCAGCAGCTGAGGAGCATTATCATGATGTAAGGTCACCATCCACTCTGCCGCTATTCCCTCCAGAGCCCTGGTAACACACCTCACTTTGACTGCTTCTGAGGGAAAATCCTCCCCATATTCTTCCATATGGCTCCAAACTTGAGCTAGGAAAAATCCCAAGGTTTTGGGATCCCCCTCGTATTTTACTTCTAACGGAGGCAGCCTAGGAGCTCTACGCCTTCTAGGAATCACACCTCCCGCTGAAGGCCCCGGGCTGCTGCTGGATTGGGTTTATTTATGGGAGAGGGAGTTGCTCTTCTTCTTCTGGCTGGGGCTACTTCCCCTCCCCCTTCATACCTTTGTGCAGCTTGAGGTTGTTCAAAGGCTTCATTAAGGAGTCTCCTGGCTTGATCCAGCAAGAGTTCCCTCTTTTCCTTCTCTTGCCAAGGCTCCTCTTTTCCACGCCGGTGGGTAGTTGTGACCCCAGAGGGGGGGGTCGTCCTCCGGATCTTTCCAACCAACTCTCACCAACCATCTGGGCTTCACCACTGGATCCTCTTGCAAACTGAGCTCTGCTAGCGATTGGGCCTCCTGCACCAGCACAGAATCTTGCCCTCCTATAGCTCCCGGATCCTCTTGGTCACTATTTGAAGATGACATGATTTCCAGGCCCCCTCAGAAGAAAATTGGGTATTCTCTCCAGATGGGCTGGTGTGAGATTCAGAATAATGTCAGGCGGAGCTCCATTCAAAATCCAGGAAAGAAATTCTTAGACTCTTTAGTTGAGAGAAAAGACATCTTTTACTGAAAGTGAAGTGGTAGCAACCAAAGAATTCTGAATCTGAGAAATTAGGCGCGCAATTCACATATACAAAGTGATGGAAACGTTCCCACCCCCAATAGTTCATTTGACACTTCCAATTAGAAGTTGTGAATATGATCATGTGGGCATCTTCAGGTGATGATGAGGCCTCTGTCCGTTGACCTTGGCATATTTTGGTAACGGGTTGCAGTTGTGCAGAGAAAAGAAAGCTAAGCAAGAAATAGAAATCTAACCCTATTGTATGCTTCCCCCCCCCCCCCATTTACACAACAGAAGAATTTAACACCTCCAGCTCACTTCCCAGACTTTCCCTTCCTCCCCCCGTTACTTATGGCAGTCGAAAGATGCAAAGCAATAGTAGAAGATCTTGAAGGCTGACACCAACTCTCATAGATCTTGGTTCACGTTGTTCTTTGGCTTCCACCTTTCCACCTACTGCACCTTCTTCTTTTTCAGTTGCCATTTGGCAGTCCTCTTGGAATTTAATTAGTGAAATTTCTTTTTCTGTCTCTTCCTCTTTCCCTCCCAAAAACTATGTGTAAAATGATTCAGCTTTCTCAATTGAGTCAATTCTATGTCTCTGATCTTGCCATGTGAACATTAAACCTTCTGGAATCAGCCATCTACAATTCACCTCTTTTTAAGTAGTATTTTGGTCAGAAATCGGTAGTCTCTTCTCATCTCTCTCACTCTTCTGGGTACTTGTTTCAGGACCACAATCTCTTTCTCTTTATATTGCAATGTTTTCTCTCTTGCCACTTACAATATTTGTATTTTAATGGCTTTCTTTGTGAATCTGATGTGAACTTCTCTTGGTAAGCTATTTTTCATTGCATATCTTGTGAAGACTCAATAAACCTCATCTATTCCATCCATCATCTTCTCTTTAGTTATTTTCAAAGCTTCAGCCAGCATTTCTGTCATTATCTCAGCTAGGTTTTGTCCCTTTTCTTCCTCTGTGTTTTGGAATCTGAGATAAAATTCTGATGTATCCATCTCCCATCTCAGCATCCCACTTTTATCTTGTTCAACCACAGTTAATCTGCTTTCAATATTTCCAATCTTCTTATTTCTTTATTTATCTTCTTCAATTTTTTGGAATCTCTCATCATACTTCATCATTTGTTGAATGTTCTCCACCTTTTCATCAGTTTTCCCTGTTCTTTGTTCAATGTTCTCTGTTCTCTTTTCAATATTCTCTGTTCTTATTTGTATATTTTGAATTCCTTGCACAATCATTTGCATGGTCACTTTTTCCTGTTCTTTTTCTTGCTGTAACATTGTCTGTATTGAACGTTGTCCTCCAGATGGTGAAGAGGAAGAAGTAGAAGTTGAGGAACCAGGGGCTGTTAGTTTTATACTCATTTTGGACAATTCAGAATCTTCAGGTTCTTCTGAACCTTAATCCACTTGTGAAATAACCAATTGCAATTCCAAACAAAAATAGTAGGAAAAAAAGAAACCAAATTATGGAAATAATAATAATAATAATAATAATAATAATAATAATAATATTTCTTCAGGTTCTTGTATACCTAAATCCAATCAATTGGCTCGATAGCAGTAAAAGATCAAAAATGGAAGAAAAGACCATAAACACACACAAAAAAGAAAAAAATTGTTAAATCCTGAAAAAGGCGGAGAAGTAAAAAGTAAAAAACTGAAAAAGAGAAAAGAATAGTTCTTCAGGTTCTTCAACACCTTCATCCAATTAAGAGGTTTCAGGTATAAAAGGATGCATAAAAAACAAAGAAAGCTACAAAAATAAAAAATAAAAAAACCAATATGGAAAGTAAAAAAAAAACAAGGGAGGGAGAGAGAAAAAAGAAGAGACTATTCCCTTAAAAAAAAAAAAAGGAAGGAAATCATTAATACTAAAGCTTTTCTTTCAAAATAAAATGCGAACGTAAAAAATTGACTTCAAAAGACAAAAAGAAAGACAAAAACAAGTTCCAAAAGGCCAAAAATCCAATTAGCTATTATGAAAAGTAAACCAGTAAGGAGGGGGTTTATTAAAGTAAGAAATAGCACAGCTTAAAAAAATAAAATAAAAAGAGCACACTGCACCTTGTTTGATCATCCAATTTTGTTAAAATTTATAACTCTCTTCTCCAGAGTCTTATCACCTTTTTTTTTCTATAAGCTTCAACACCAGACTCCAGCTGTTGATAGAAACCCAGAAGAGCACCTGCAATAATACTCTCCCATGCTCTTCCCTCCATCTTATCAAATAGCAATGTCCTTGAAAAGAAGTCTCAGTTCTTTCTCAGCTTTGTCTGGTCAAGAAAAAGAAATAGAATATTTCCAAGCCTCTTGTTGGCAATATTACAAAGTTTCTTTAGCTTTCACTTCCCCCCTCCTTTTCCAAACTAAATATAATAAAAAATAATTAAAAAGGGAAAAAGATATTTTAAAAGATGACTAAAAGGGAGTCTCTAGCCTAGAATATCATGAAGTCAAAAAGGAGAGAAAGAATAGAAAGAAGAAGAAAAAACCAGTCCAGTTTCAAAATGTAAAATCATGTGTAGAAAATCCAGCAATGAGGAAAAAAAATAAAAATATTACTTTGACATTCCTGTTTAAAATCACCGCTTAATCACTTCTGTCAAAACTTTTACAGATTCTTCCTTTTCCTTAGGGTGTCCTTTCAAATCTTAGAATAAAGAAAAAGTTATCACCAAACCGGCACTCTTTCTCCTTCTGTTCTCTTCCGTTTCGGAGCTGTCCCAACTTCAGCAGCTTTAATGGCTGCCTCTTTGCTGCTGGCAAAAAGAGCTTCTCCTGGATCTACCAGGGACTTTGCGATATCCTTGGGATTGACAGGATGCGCTCTTTACATTCACCTTCTCTTTGGGATGGTTTAGATCCAATTGGACCGTCCAGGAGCAAAGATATCGGCAGTGATCTCAGACCTCCAAGATCACATGCCGTATAGTCACGACGTCAGCTCTGCCCCTCCCCTGGTATGTTGTCCTCTTGTACCAAATCTGAATATTGGTCTTTTTAACTCAGTAGAGTTTGAGCCAGAGGCAGGACTAAGTACATGTATCCATCAAGTGACATCGTCAAAGCCTATTTGCAAAAATCATAGGTGAGCCCAAGACAAAAACTAAAATTCATTGTATTTTCATTTTCACCAAATTAAAATTGGTTAAGCTTATTTTATTATGTTCAAAAAACAGGTCATAAAATGAAATAAGATGATTCTCCAACCATATCCTTATTAATGTTTAGGGGTGATTAAAACCCAGATGGGTATTTCCCTTCAGTCAAATCCTTGAAGCATGTTTTATGTTGATCTGCAAAGGAAATACTAATTTTCATTAACTGAAGCAATTTGTCTAGTCATGTGAACAGTGGTGGCCCATCAGCCCTTCTGATCAATGCATTGTAGGAGCAGACTTTGAATCCTTGGCACAAAGTACTATCTCATGACAGAACATGCCTATTTTGTGCATCTCTATGACATCTTCTGGCTCATTAAAAATTACAAATTTTAGAGGACTTTAGGAGTTGCAGCATGGGACTTAGAGCACCCATGGTTTTTTTCTTATAAGCCCTCCCAAGAAATGTGTGGTATCTTCTCTCCCAATTGCTGTAGAAATCTTCATCTGTCCATATGTCAGCTTTCTGACCCTGCTTATGAGAATAGTAGACAGCGACTAGAATAGCCAGTCCCTCATCCATAAATATTTTCTTTAAAAACCAGCAACTCGGCTTCCATTCTTTTGCTTAGTATATGCTGAACAAATGACTTCAATCCTGATTTATTTCAATAGAATTTGAGCCCAATTGCCTTGGAGGTAAATATTGGATGGCATCTTCTGTCCATAAAGTCTGAGATGCACTCCATCATAGAACCCTCCCTTCTTCTGTTGTTGTGATGACTTAAATGAAACATCAGATAATCTGAAAATGGATGAACAAAGTGATGCAAATGTAAATTGTTGGATATGAATCCTTATAATTGTAGCAGAACATGTATCTTTAGAAAAAAATATTTCTCTAACACTGAGCCATATTTAGGACCCCACTTAGTGATCAATTGTTTGGTTATATTGCGATTCAATTGGCATGTTCAGTATTATTTTTAGCCACTTCATATCCACCCAAATCTAATGTATGCTGCTACTATGGCTCTGTAGGCAATAGTTATCTTGTTATAATTCCACTAGCTTCTAATTTATCTTACTTAAAGTTATCTTATTAATCTAAGCAAGAAATCTAGGCTTTAGAAGATATATCCTGAGCTAGAGTAATATTTGGGAAGAATTTGATAGGTGGATAAAAACACCAGATCCAATCTAAATGTCTGGCTGACTATCCAACCAACCATAATAATAATTGGTCCACTGAATGCCATGCTAAAACATTTTGGACAGCACTTAGAAAATCTGCACATTGACAAAATTTCCATCTGTCAGTTACAAAAGACCTCCCTGCAATTATTATGGTGATACATTACAACTTATTATGGTGATGCATTACAACATCCTAGCTTCTTTGGAAGAATTCAATGCATATGATGGCCAACACCAGCTTAAGAACTGGCAGCTGTGATTTCAAGTGGTTATGAACAAATTATAAGTTATGAAAAGCTACATCCATGTTTATCCACAACTTTGCAACCTGCCGAGATTTTTATAGAATGCACAAAATTGTTTAACTAAATTTTCAAAGAAATCTTCTAATGTGAATAGATTATGTCCTTGAAGTAATACTTGTTAAAGAATTAGGATTTCAGGGCAATCATGCAGAGCTTCATAAAGTAATCTAAGCAAGGGAAGCAATTTATACTTATTTATTTTTATACAATAAAAATATTTTATACAATCCCTTTTGGTATGCAGCCTTTCAAAAATAAGCTTTCATGTTCTTTGAATATTTTGTGCATCTATAATATTTTTCCATGGATTTGGGGCTCCAGATAAAGATGAACCCCAGCGTACAAATGTACAAACGTAGAACTCATATTCACAGACGAGTTGGCTTTGGTATGCCTTGTAAGTTGTTCTCCAAGAAATTTATGTCAACTTTCTTCTATATTTCTAGGCCCCAGCATTTCCCCCCAAATCATAGAATTGCTTCTGGATCTGAACTGTTTTGCTGATATTGATTAAGATGGTCTGAACTTGGCTTCTAAAATCTAATAAAGTTTGAGGCCCCTTGAGGTCAAGATCAGGCTCCATCACATACAAAAAAGAAGTCCTGAGCACTGTGATATTTTGGTTCAGACAGCAGTGTTATGACCTTCTTCTGGACCACACAATGTGTTTGACATGCCATTCAATACAATGCAATGCAATTAAAGGCTTTTGGAATTCTGACATGTTGAGGCAGGAATCTACAGGAGATGTTTAATACTAATTCCACAAGCATCTGAGTTAATGAATCACAATTGTAAGAAATCATAGTAATCCAGAAGGCATTAGTGATAGATTAGATTCACAGCTGCAATAAAAGTGCCACAATGCTTACCTAGAATCATGATTAATTCTGGCAATGCATAGTAGCATTATTTGGCAAGGAATGAAGTCAAGCCTGTGGCAGCTTGTGCCCACCAAGACCACACTGGGGGAAAAGAGCATATTTAGGTTTTCTTTCAGACTTCATTTATCAATCTTTATGTATAGATTCTAGCACTCACATTTGTCTTCTTCATATTTTCCAAATGAAGTTTTCTCTGCTGAAAATATTATATTACATGGAGTGAAATATCGCAATTGGAAATGCATAGATGTTATTATTAGATTCCAATTGCGATCAACTCTAACCAATGTTTCCTGAGAATGATGGGAGACAGTGCCCAGTGACACAGGCAGGGACAATCCTAAAAGACTGGATGATAACAGAAGCTTCTATATTTTGAAACCACAGCAGGGACTTATATCTGTTTATAGCTGTACTGAAACATCAGAATTATGAGAATAAAGAGTAGAAATCCCCATCTTCTTTGCCGATCAAATATGTGAAGCTCAACTCCCAGAATGTTCAACACATTGCTGAGAATTTGAAGGTTGACTTCTATATACCCAAAGGTGTCAATTTGGGGAAAGCTCCAGTGCAAGAGTGACCCAGTCTTGATTCTTGGTTCTGCTTCCAGAGAAGATGCACCTGGCTGAGTTTTTTTAACCTGGACAATTTTAGATTTGTGTCTACAAAACAAATCAAACCTTGGATTGATTTGCATTTTTTGACCATTTTATTACTGCTCACCTCAAATTAGAATCTGAGAACTCCATTAACTTAGCATTTATCACTTGCTGTTAACCTACCGAGGATAACATGGCATGAAGGTCAAATGGAATTGTCTAAAGTTTAAGCTAACTGCCTTTAAACACTCAAACAAACTAAAATTATCTCACTGAAATTTAATCAGCATACACAAATGGAATGTAGAGGATTTTATGTCAGCCAGAGGCTGTGAATCCAAAAAGGAGAGAAAAGCATATTGCATCCTTTTCAAACCTGTACCCACTTTCAGACTCTTCATCCTTGCCTATCCTTGCCATCCACAGTTTGCTGAGACACACATTTTACTACACTATAGAATTGGATGGAGTAACATTTTGCAGTCAAGAATGTGATGTTTTCTGTAAACTGAGGACATACAGTGAAGCAGTAGTAATATTTTGTTACCCTTTTCTGAAAGTCTGGAACAGATGGAAGGGTAAGACACAAATTGGCTTTAAGCATTTTACCCTTTAAACAATCATTACCTCTACCTCAACATAATCAGAGATCATGTAGTAGCAGTGACAGTGATGTCATAACATTAGGTGCTATGATAGTGGCATGAAGTCAGTTCAGCATGGATGTGTTGCTTCCTATAATGAATGAAAAAGGACTGTGTCTTTACTGAGTTAAACACATGAATATCTAATTGTAATTCTGGAGGGTTGTTTTCCTCCTTCTTTCCTGCTCTGCTTTACTTAAATTCTCCACTGGGCATGTGCCAAATTTGCTGATCAAATTGCCTGCTGGCAAGTGTGTGGAGATTAGTTCATTTGAGTACAGCACCTCCTGGTTTGACATATAGCCAAGCAAAATATAGGTTTAATCAAGAGGAAAAAATTTACAAGTTGTTTCAGCAAAAGGGACTGGCCCCTGTTTTGACAGCCAAGGCAGAAACTAGTTGACAATGGGAGAATATTGACCAGTCTGGATATAGAAACAAATCATTTGATAAATACAAATGCCCTTAATCTATTTATAAAAAGCAGTGTAGTTTTGTGTGATCCCAGTCCAGATTGACAATCCAGAGTCTTAAGTGGTGACCAGTTTTGTTTTTGTTTTTTCTGAACTTATCCCAAACATTTAATACAACCTTCTCTGAACTGGTATCCTGGATTTCAACTCCCATTATCTCCAATAAACATGGCTTCCCTTTAATATAATTTAAGCTTCACCTTCAGAACTACTGTTGGTCTTGAGTTTCCTCCAGCAAGACATGATCATCATATGGCATTAGAATTCATTGCTTATACAATACATTTGCATCCCATTTGAATCTCATCCTTCTGCATTACTCTGAGATAAAAGCAACTGGCCATTGAGTTATCATCTTAAGGCCATGAAAGCTGGATCAATTGATCAGCCAGCATGACAAGCCAAGCAGATCAGTCAAGCTACTGAGCATGCAGATGACAACTGAGGGCCCAACAAGGTCTCCTTTTGACCTTCCCCTGACCCAGCACCTCTGTTTTGTCCCTGATCATTTAGTGCATAAGATCTTTCATTCTCTCATCCTCTTCCCCCCTGATTCTAATTGGACTTCCATACACTTTCTCCTCTTTGTTTTATCTCTATTTTATTCATTAGTTCTTCAGGTGCCAAGGATCTCATGAGAGAAAGAGAGAGACATCCCTCTTGGTCCATTTCTTCATTTATCAGACTCTCTTTTTTTTAAATATTTCCCTTCATTTCAATTTTTGCTTTGATTATTAAAATCCTTGTTTTCAATGTTTTTGTGATTAAAGGCTGGAAACTAAAATGTATGAAAAATAGTTGCAGGAACTGGGTATGGCTAATCTAGAAAAAAGAAGGACTAAGGGTGACATGATCGCAATATTCCAGTATTTGAGGGGTTGCCACAAAGAAGAGGGAGTCAACCTATTTTCCAAAGCACCAAAGTGCAAGACAAGAAATAATGGATGGAAACTAATCAAGGAAAGAAGCAGCCTGGGATTAAAGAGAAACAGTGAGAACAACTATCAGAGGAACAGCTTGCCTTCAGAAGTTGTGGATGCTTATCAATGGAGGTTTTTAAGAAGAGACTGGACATCTACTTGTCTCAAATTGTATAGTGTCTCCTGCTTGAGCAGGGGATTCAATAAGAAAACCTCCAAGGTTCCTTCCAGCTCTATTCTGGCTGAACTTCTATACACTCATACAACTCAAGCATGCTGCAGCTTAAATACAAAGGTGAATTGAAGTAACACGCAATTTGTCCCTCCCTCACTTTGTAACAAATTTATCAATGGGGCCTATTTATCAATTACCTTCAGCCCCCCTGCCATTGATGTTACTGTAAAATAGTCATTTCCTTTTTCTGGAAATGAATTGCGAGAGCCAAACTAGGCATCTGAATTTCCTTTTGGAAACGAAGAAAAGAATGGGAAAAAAAGGCCTCCTTTCCAACCCCCACAATTTTACAGGTGATCGAGCTGGATTTCAGAGTCAAAGTATGGATGATTAAAAACGTTCCCATTTCTCAGTATCTTGGTCATTACTCATTCCAAACCTAAGGCTTCTCAATTACATAGCCGAATGCAAGCCAACCATTTTTTTTCATTGACTGAAACATTGTCCAGCTGAAAACAAACTTTTGATCCCTGAGGCTTAGCATATCTCAGGTCCCTCATGGTATTTAATCAACCAGAAGCTAAATATGTTCAACTCATGATGGCTCATTTGAAAAGGAACCTCTGGGCCTTTACTCCTGATATAATAGCTCTCCATTTTTATTTTGGAGGACTCTTTTTTATTTAATGTTGTTGCTCTCCAATAAAAAGTTCATCTTTTGAACATTTTTAATGGATTTCTTCCTAGATATCATGAGGGTTTCTTTCTTTTGGGGCAGAAATTTCAAGCAGAACAGAAGGAGGATGAAATATATTTGCCCAAATATATTTGCAGGGAATGATTCATTTACCATCAGAAGGAAATCAAACCCTCCCCTCCCCTCCTCAAAGAATGGTCTTTGGCCATTCAATCTTCCACCACTTTTCCTCATCCAAACTTTTAGCCAATTTCAGGGCAAAATATATTAAATTACACTTATAGATGAAACTTTTGCTACCACATTGTCATGCTTCTTAGAGGAAACCTAAACTTTCCTATTGATCACACCATTTTCTTTTAGAAGAGGGTGTGGGTTGCACAGAATTGTTCTGCTGGACCTAGTCAAAAGCCTATTGAGGCCAGCATTCTGAATCACACCAGTTAGATGCATACAAGAAACTCATAGGTAGGATATACACATCACAGTTCATCTACTGCTTCAGCTTGTGGCACCTGATCCTACAGCATGCTGCTTTGATTCTCAAGTAACTACATATCTATCAAGATTGGTAATTACAATGACCTCACCCTTATGGATTTATCAAGTTCCCATTTAAAATCATCTTAAAAAGCAACCATCAGTAACTCTTAAGGCAAAACTTCCACAGTTTATTATTGATTGCATAAAGCAGTATAGTGTACAACCACTCCTGGATTCTCTTGAGCCACAGAACAGACCTGCCTTGCAGAAATCATACCCAGTTCTCTTCTAAGCATGTTCAGCAATGAGGAGATTGGAACCAAACCACCAAAAGGAACAACAATGGATGGAAGCTAATCAAGGAGAGAAGCAACCTAGAACTAAGGAGAAATTTTCTAAGAGTGAGGGCAATCAACCAATGGAATAGCTTGCCTTCAGAAGTTGCCACAGAGTCTTGCTTGCAATGGATTTATTATTTGGAACCCTTACATTGTGGGTGCTCCATCACTGGAGACTTTCAAAAAGAGACTGGGAACCATTTATCTGAAATGATATAGCATATTCTGCTCAAGCAGGGGGTTGGACGAGAAGACCTCCAAGGTCCCTTCCATTATTATTTGTGCTTCTGCTGGCGGTGAGACAAAGGAAGGTTGGTGAAGGCTTGGAGGACAAAGTAGAGGGAAAGAATCTTTCTTCCTTCAGCTTTAATTTCCTCTTTTTTATCAAAATCAAATTAATGTCATAATGCATGTATGTACATATTTATTTCAATTTATAAGATCCATCACTCTCATCATGACAACTCTGGGTGGCTAACTATGGTTAAAATCCAACCTAATCAACATTACAACAATAAGTACATAATCAGCAGCCAAGATAAAATGGGATGCCTCTTGAATAGTGGCTGGTCCATTGCTTAAAATCTGGATCTTGCAGCTTGCATACATTAAGTGTGCTTCTACACCTGCATGTTCCCACCAGAGCTTAAAAAGCATGCAGCCTTCTGCCTGAGCAGCAAAACCGCTCCTTTGTTCTCAAAGTGGGTTTAACTGTCTCAAAGCTTTCCCAGAGATCTGAAGTCCTGCTTTATTCTTTCTCATCCCCCACCCCACCCCTCATCCCCAGCTTCCTACATTGGAGGTTAAGAAGTATGCTACACTATTCAATAAATTGCTTGGCATAGTGTATGACAAAACAAGAAAATGTAATTCAGATTAAAGTCACCCTCTGGCTAAAGCGATAGTTTATTAAGTAAACAGCAAGACTGTCAATCAAGTCTGCTGGCAGTGATCCTTTGACATTAATCTTTGTTGATGTGATTTAAGGTACACCTGGGCCTTTGTATAGTATCTCCCATAATTTCTTTCCCATCTCTTTGGATCAAGCTGCTGTGCTTGGTGGGATTGACAAATTCCCCAAGTAATCCCTCAAAAGATTGAAGGAATGCTCCAAGTACTCCATTAAATTTATTTTCCATGCTTTAAGAGACCCAAAACTGTGTCCAATAAATAAGTATTCCCTGTGATTTATTGAAATGCTGGTCTGATTTAAAGTTAGAGATCTGGAGGGGGGCAGAATGTCACCCTTGGGAGTTGGGAGACCAGCATTAGAAGTGAATCCAGATGTGCTATTTCTGCACGGGGTGGGTTGGGGAATGGGGTGGCAGGGAGGGCGAGAGCTCCAATGCAAAAGAATTCCAAATGACAATGGGAGAACCTTGTTTCCAATGTTTAGTGAAAAAGCTCCCCAGATGTGTTTTTGTTCTGGGAAAAATTTATTGTCGTACTAGTTACTGGGAGAATCATCAAACACCCCAGTTTTGGACTTTGCCTTTGCGCCACTCTTTTGATAAATATGATACTTAGAAATATGCCTCCCTAAAGACAGAAAAGCTATTGAGTTAAAATGAAGGAATCTTTCAGTAAACTCACAGGAATCAAAGCCAGAATGAAATCTGTTTGTTGTTTTTTTTCAGAGGGAGGAAGGGGGGAGATAAAAAAATGATGGGGGAAGGAGCCTTTACTCTTCAGCATTTGAGGAGAAGACAAAAATGAAGGACTGTCCTTTCTACACTATTTTTATCTCCAGAGTTAAAAGTGAAGATTTATTTTTAAAAGGGCCTCTGTGTTTGGCTTTTGAACAGATGGAATCTGTTCCTGACTGGTTTTTTGAATACAGTACCAGGAACTCATCAAATTTGCTTCTCTTTTTTCCCCACTCCCCCAGCACTGGGGAGGGGTGATTTGTCTCTCTTTTACTAATACTACCGTAATCTTTGAAAGAACTGTAGTACTATATATTGTTTTTTCTTTTCAAATTTCCTCCTCCTTCTTTTCCTCCTACCTCCTTCTTCTTTTCCTTGGAGGAGGGGAAGTACTAATAATAATTTTCTCCCACCTCCAATGTAAATGTATTATAAATTCATAATAAAACTATTATGTAAATTAAGCTGATTGGACAAAAATCATCCAATATACTTTGTGATTGAATAGGAGTCCCCATGCACGATTAGACGTTCTATTCTGTACACTGTGTTGCACAACAGTCTTCCCAATCTAAGTACCTTTCAGTCATGTAGACTTCAGCTCCCAGAATTCTCAACAAGTCCATGCTGGGTGGAGAATCCTGGAAATGGAATCCATGATTGGAAGAGATCAAGGTTAAGGAAGTCTGGTCTGTGTCAAACAAAAATCCACATACCTTCAAATAGAAATGTAAACCACATCGTAGCATCAGTTCATTGCTGTTAAAACAGGACATCCATGAAAGTATGTAGAAAGATATGTTGTTATGGCCTGAAGGGAAGTGAGCAGAAATGGAGCCAGATCTGTTTCACTCCAGAAAGCATTCTTTAATACCTCACAGAATGAGGCTCTGTCACTCATGCTTATCTTCTATGCTTCTAATGGTACTGAAACCCAGAACTGGATGGAAAAAAGATTACTCAAGACCAACATGTTGACTAATATCCACTGTTCATATTCCCCCTTCTTTCAACCTTAAACAGATGAAAAATGACAATCACCCTGGAATTTGGCAACCTGACATTCTCAATCAAGGTTTATCCCATGATTCTGAGATCCAAGTGTGCCTTGGATTGTGCTTTGCATTTCATAATGTCCATAATTTTATGCATGTGTACTAATCTACAATCAGAGGGCATTTACCTCCTGTTTTATTTATTGTTATTGCACCTCATATAATGAAATTAAATACCATCTTCAGTGTACATTATGACTATGAAAATAAACACACATCCTTCACATTCTATACATTGAAATGAAAACCTCTGACATTGCATCAATATTGTGCTATACAATAGAATTCAATAGAGTTACTGCCCTGGGATAGAAGCTGTTTTTTGTCCTATTTGTCCTTGTTTTTATTATTCTGTACTGTCTGCCAGATGGTAATAGTTCAAAAAAAGGTTCCCAGGATGAGATGAATCTTTGAGAATGTTTTGGACTATTTTAACTTTCTTTTGCCCCATTTTATCACTTTTCTTGTAACTGTTGTTAAGTGAATCACTGGAATTGTTAAGTTAGTAACACAACTGTTGAGTGAACCTGGCTTCCTCTTTGACTTTGCTTATTAAAAGGTCACAAAAGGTAATCACATGACCCCAAAATACTGCAATCTTCACAAATAGGGTCAGTTACCCAGCATCTGAATTTTGATCACATAACCAAGGGGATTCTGCAAGGATTGTAAGTGTGAACAAAAGTCATAAGTTACTTTTTTCAACACTGTTATAACTTTGAACAGTCAATTCTGTCCCCTTAAGCCACAGTTTTTCTGGAAGTACTATTGTGTATGCATTGCACAGACATCTGCAGACACCTCTTCCAGCAATAAGAACTGCTGGATAAGACCTTAAAGAAACAGGCAGCACTTAGATGAGTAGAATCACATTACTTCCATAGCATGAAGCACCACGTTGTGGCAAAGCAGAGAGATCTTATACACAGCGATCTTATACTAATCAATTCTATTTTACTACTTGATGGGGATGGAATAAATCATGCTATTACATCTTTTTGCATCCAAAAAGTGTAAAAATGGGCCTTCTTGAGATTCTTAGGGTATCAGAGGAGGGCAGAAATAGCTGAGTCTACCTAGTGAGGCTGTGTTTTCATACTTGGTGTTTTTCTTTGTCTTATAAACAGCAACTATCCCAGAAAAAGAGAATAGGACTTACTTGTGTAATGACTGGTGTTATGGAGCAATTTCCACATCACCACCAGCTTGCATTCTGAAACAGATGCAGAATAAACTGAACCAACTTTATCCTGAGCTTAAGGACTGGCTTTGATGACAGAGCCCATCTCCTCCTTATGTACAGACCATAGTCCTACCTCCTGCATTGTCCCAATGAGCTTGGATGAAGATAAAAGGAAACTGTCTCTTGCAGCACCTGTATTTGCACTGCTCATTCTTCAGTTTAATGTAATAAAATCATTTAATAATGTCATTTCTTTCTTTCTTTTTTTTCCTGGCAAGGATTATGTTTATGCTGAGTGATAAAGAATGTAGCTGACTGACAGTCGCCTGATTAAAACCATAAATCTAGACTGATTTTAACAGGAAGCAACAAGTAAATCAAGTTTGAAGCTTGGGTTTTGGTGTTTGTGGGCCAGCTGTACTTAAGAAACTGCTGATGGGCACACCATTCCTCAGAACTGCTGCCAAGTTACCGAGAGCTGTTCCACTAGTACATAAGCTTGGAAACCAAAGGGGAAGGAGACCAAATACAAGATTTCTCTTGGAACCTCAGCACTTCCAAGCCCTTAGGGCTAAGTAATAAATACTGTGAGAACAGCCCATGGGTGCAGCATCTCAAGACAAGATCAGGAGAAACAGAACAAATGAGGACTTGAGCTTCTTTTATATATCAATTTCAGGCAAGCCTCTTTTGATCTCTGCATCTCCATTTTGATTTTATAATCAGGGTTCATTTTTCAGCAGTGCAATTTTAGAACACCTTTTCAGAAGTACTTTCTTTGGAGGAAGATGTCTAATATGTTCAACTGGCATTAGGTTTGAATTTGCACATGCCATTGTCCCAGAGGAGTTATTTATATACTTAAATCCAGGTCATGGGAAGGGATTATTAATGTGCTTGTATTTTGCCATTCCATGGGAAGTTGAATAAAAGGTAGGACTTTTTCAACATTGATGTAAAACATTTATCTGATGATGAGGTTTGGACAGGCTAACAGCAAGAAAGGGAATATATAAAGGAAGACAGACCAACAGGAATAACAGCAGCAACTGTGGGAAGATGCTGGGAAGATCAATGAGTGGTCTGGCAGGAAGATCCTGTGGAGATAGTGGAATACATCTGACCTGGTTGTGCCTAATTTAGATAACATTTTACAACAGTTCTGTTTTCAGAAGCAGAGGCTAAAACAAACAAAATTAGCTCAAAATGCAATTGCTGCAAAGAATGGATAAGAAAGCATCGTGATTTGGGTTCCAGCAAGATTGAAGGCAGACATGAAGAATCAGACTGTCCTTCCTTAAATAAGCATGCATCAGGATTACAAGAAATGACATGGTTAGAGGCAATTAGAGGCAATCCCAACAACTCATGCTCCAGAAGCTCATATATTCAATATGAATATGATTGTGAAAGAGATGTTGGGTCTACTGAACTGACCCAAGAAGAAATATGAACAACCTCTGCTCCTTCTAATATTGCTAAACTTCAATTGCCAGAAGCTCCATCAACATGGCCAGTGAAGCATTTGGGGACTGGTGATTTAGCAACATCTGGAAAGCCACATGTTTTATGCCCTCATCTAAGCTTTCTCTTAGAGTTTCTAATGGAGAAAAGGGAGTATAGGCTAGAATTCAGGGAAGACTTTTAAAATTCAGCAGATGGAAATGTCATCATTGACAGAATAGAAACATTACCTCTTGGTTGTGAGGATGGCCAGTTTTGAGTTTACTTTTGTGCTTGTTCATTGGGCAAAGAAGCCAATCACCTTTAAATATAATCTGTACACAGAAACATTTGTATTAAGAGTATAAAAGCAGCAACAAGGCACAGTAAATCATCAGCCAAGGGTCAGGTCTATCTAGAAAAAAAAATAACACCTTCTCTGTATTAGTTGAAAACTTATGCTCCTCTGCACAGATCAGCTTATATGTAATCCATCATAGACAGAACTGGCTGCATAAATTGCACTTAAAGTGGGAGTAAATTTCAATTATATGCACTTGGAAGTGCACTTACACTGCGTATTTTCAATATATTATCAGATTAGATGAAATATTAATTAAAATTAATCAACCACAGACTCAGGCACCCTGTGGGAAGAAGGAACTATAAATACACAGCTTTTAAGAGAGAGAGGAACAATTTCTTTGCTTCTATTTGGCTAATTAATTATTGAAATGTTTCTTTGAGTGGGGAAAGATAAGGGAGTCTGGATAGCTCAGATCTTGAGATTTGTCTGCCACAGAATAATTCAATCATGACTCTGTGTCTGTGCACATTTTCTTAGCAAAGTCAAGGGAAGTCTTTGGGTCTGAAGTCAGTTGCTTTACAGTTTTTCAGTAGGTTTTCTCTTGTAAAAAGAGCCTTCTGCTTTTTTCTATATTATTCTCAAGATGCTGGAGAATTCCTTTTCCATTTCTCTAGATGAGTGGTTTGGTGCATTTCTGAGGATTGAAAGATATTTCTGCTGATGATGTGGATTTTATGTTTCACTTAAACAATTTTCCATTGCTCTGAAGCTTCCTTTTCTACCTACCATTCTTGATCTGAAGTTATCTTATGATGTTTTTCTCAGGGATTTATTTATTTTTTCTTTCTTCTTTTTTCTCCCTAGCATTTTCTTATTAGTGGGAAGTCTGCTTTTTTTCAGATCAGCTGAAGGTTGATGCATTGATTGTGATAGGAATTGACTGAATGGTTTGCTGCCCAAGACAGAGGTTGTAGAGAGGGAGGGAGGGAGAGAACTTTCATCCCTAAGGCAGGACTAAACTCAGTTTCCTAGTATCTAGACTGGTTCCTTCAGCATTAGACTAAACTGGCTCTCTTCCCAGGGTTATAACTGAGGAGTGGGAAATCAAAGAGTCTGTAGACCTCTGAAAAACTCTTTGTGTAATAAAAGACAGAACATTTATACCAACTCTTCAGATACCTTGTAACTTTAAGGACAGCAAGAATAGCACAGGGCAACTATATGAATTCCACTGTGATTCTTATTCTTTGGGAGAGAAAAATCCAAAGCTTTCAGGAAATTGAACTTGTAGAAAGCAAAACTGGAAGGAGAAATGGTATGTGTGCCTCTCAAACATAATGGTATATACAATGCATGTTCCAAAATAAAAGGACTCACCTGGAGGTAGGAATGGATTAATTGTATCCATTTCAGCCTCTTTTGCTTTCCCTACTTTTATATTCATTTCATTTCTACATCAGTGTGAAATTGCTTTTACAAAAAAAAATTGCATGCAAATTATACTAATAGAGTTTATAATAGGGAACTCCTTGTTCTTGGTCTTTCTGTCATTATTCCAAATAACAGTTAAAATCCATTGTCCTGACATTTTTATACAGACATCCTGCATCTCAAGATAAAATTAGTATCATGAAAATCTAAGTACCATACACCAGCCTGAAAATTAATTACAGTATTTTGTACAAAGAGGAGCCTCAGGATAATTTTCAAGGATATTCTCACAAAGAGATATTTGCATATATTTTTTTCTGGATTTCCCTCCATCCCCACCTATTCCTATTCATGGTTTGTTCATAATAATATATTGCCTCACTTGTATTGTGTTTTCAGTTTGTTTCATCAAACTGATTGTATGTTGCGCAAAAGACTCAGATAACAGGTAAGGAATAAAGGAAAACAATCAGTTTAAAACTGATCCAAAACACATTTTGAACCTTAAATTAACAAACTATGAGTAGTCCCAACTTGTTTGGTATGTTGCTGAGAATGATGGCATGGATACAAAGCAGGAAAAATTGTATTGATAAAGCTGTAGTTGATTTCCATCTGTGGTCAAAGCTAACCCAGTGTTGGACCTTCCACAAATTTCTAAATAAAAATGATCCTTGGCTCCATTTGTTGAGAAAGGTATAGTTTATTAGAGGTCAAGTGTATTACAGTAGTGCAAAGCCAGAACTGAAAATCGTGTGCCAAAATCCCTAGGTTGTACTTTTCCCTCCCTTAACTATCTCATTATTTCCTCAGTGTAACCATTCTGATTCAAGCAATATGTTTTCCTAATAGACAGTCCAAGCATAGTTTGGTATGCAACCCTCTCCTTCTTCCAACAGGGTGACCTTGAGGCAGTGCCTCGAGGAGATACAGCATTGACTTTAGTTTCCTGAAACATTCCCCTTTTCATTCCTCCTCCCTTCAGTTCATGGCAGTATATCACTACATGGTAGTGAAGTACAAGCAAGCCTAAAGCCCCTGTCACACAGCACCAACGGATGGAAAGAGGATGTAAAACGGAGAGAAACACTTGCCATCCGTTGGTTAATGCGATGCATCCGTTCTGTACTCACTGCCACCATTTTTCATACTCTCTATCCGTCCAGCATCCACCTACTGACATTTCATCCAGTCAAAAAGTTTTGAGCTGCACAAAACTTTTGGAGCAGAAAAAGTCTCCAACGCGTCTGTTATACATCCGCGACACATACGGGGAAGATCCGTTATACATCCGTCGTCATCCGTTATGCATCCGCTATATCCGCTAGGCATCCGCTGCGCATCCGCGCAACTCAAATCCTCTCCAGCAGAAAACAGACACAGGGAGGAAGTGAAACGGACACACGCGTAAGTAGCACAGAAATAGAAAGGATGAAAGCGGATGCAGCTCGCATACAAAGCATTAAAACGGAAAAAACGTTCATATAGGGGATGAATCTTGGATATTTAGGATGTCTGCAGGATGTCTAGAGGATTCAAAAGGAAACCTAGTGGAAAACCTATGTTTCCGATAAAAAGGGGGAGAAATCACCTGGATCTCACTTTCAGTCCAGCAGCCCTGCGGTGCAGACCTCTTAAGCCTTCATCTTCCTCTTGCTCTTCCACAGCAACCAGTCATCTACACCATGGATCGTCACACACTCCTTTGGGTAGCCGCCATCGTTCCACAACAGTGTGAAGCCCTCTACAGGCTCTTTCACCTGTTCTACGGGAAGAAAAGGAGGCGGCCAAGAAGTGTCTGGGTCCGAAGATGGATCACGAGAAGAGCCGGGTACAGACTGTGTAACAAACAGATGGTGGAGCTGAGGAACGAAGACTCTTGTGCATTCCAGAACTTCATAAGGATGCTGCCAGCCATGTTTGACGAAGTTGCGGAGGGGCTGAGACCCAGGTTGACCAAGGCAAACACCAACTTCCGGCCCAGCCTGGACCCTGAGCTGAAAGTGGCACTGACTCTGCACCACCTGGCCTCAGGGACCACCTACAGGAGCATGCAGTATGGCTGGAGGGTGCCACACAACACCATCAGCATTGTGGTCAGAGAAGTGGTTCAGGCCATCATCGAAGAATACCTGCAGGAGTTCCTCCAGTGCCCCTCCACTGAAAAAGGCTGGAAGAAAGTAGCAGAGCAGTGGTATCAAAAGTGGAACTTCCCCCACACCGTTGGAGCCATACATGGGAAGCACGTAGCCTGCAAAGCTCCAGCCAACTCAGGGTCCACTTATTTCAACTACAAGGGCTTCTTCAGAATCATCCTCTTCGCCATGGTCGATGCTGACTACAAGTTCATCTACATCGATGCTTCAGGCAACGGGTCATCTTCAGATGCCCAGGTATACAATGCCAGTGACCTCAAGGAGGGCCTGGAACGCAACCTCATCATGGGCTTCCCAGATCCAGACCCCCTGCCCAACGACACACAAGATGTGCCCTACTTCATCGTGGGTGATGACGCCTTCTCCCTCAGAACCTACCTCATGAAGCCCTACACTTCCAGATGCCTCACATGTGAAGAGAGGATCTTCAACTACAGGCTGTCCAGGGCAAGATGGGTGGTGGAGAACGCCTTTGGCATCCTGCCCAACAGGTTCCAGGTACTTCTCACCACCATGCAGCATCGCCCAGAGACCATGAGGTACATCATGGAAGCTTGCTGCATCCTGCACAATCTCATGCCACCCGCTACCCAGTGTTGCAGAACAGGCTTGTGAACCACCAACAAGGCAATGGGGACATAGAGCCTGGTGAATGGAGGCAAGGACAAAAACCTGATAGATACTGTGGATGTGCAAGGCCCCAACAGAGCTTCACGTGTAGGGAAGAAGCAGCGCAACCTCCTGAAACACTGGTGCAACTCCCCAGCTGGAGCAGTGGAGTGTCAAGACAGGATGGTAGATGCTTAATTGATGCTTCCTTCAGCCTGTCTCATCGCACTGATGAGATTGTGCCATGTATGTTGAGTGGCCCTACAATGAACAGGGTATTTAATAAAGAGTTGTGTTTATGTTGAAATGTGTTGGTTAATGATTAAATTGTTATTGATAATAAAGGGCCATATGTGTGGCAGCTGGGAGGGTGGACCATACAGTCCATACAGTCCCACTATGCTTGCACTGGAGTTATCTATCCCACTGCTATTACCCATTCCACAGGTATCCCTCCCCATTCCACTGCTATCCTAACATATCCCACAACTATTACCCATCCCACAGGTATCCCTGCCCATTCCACTGCTATCCTAACCCATACCACAGCTATTACTCATCCCACAGGTATCTCTACCCATCCCACTGCTATCCTTACCCATTCCACAAGCACGCAAAGGCTTAAACTATTTCTAAAACTTTCCACCAAGACTTTATTGACTAAAATAAATGAACCAAGTGTGTGAAGCAAAGATAAACTTTATTAATAACAAACTGTAAAAGCAAAATGACCCAAGTCAAGTGTCCCAAGCAAAGATAAAGTCAACAGGTAGCAACCCAGTCTCTGGCACTCTTCTCAGTCACTCTGAGACATGCCCATAGTCTCAGGGGTGAAGGGTCCAGGTGCTGTGGAGATGGCTGCTGCTGGAGTGCTGGTCTGAGGTGCCATTGGGGTGCCTGGCCCCGAGAGGACAACAGGGGATGGTATGTGGAGGAAGCTCTCAGAGAGCTGGCTCAGTCCTGTGATGTTTAGAGCCCCTTCCTCCATGACATGGGGTGTCAGTCCCAAGACCAATGACAGATGTTTTGAGGCCAGGCTTGGCTGTGGGGTGGAGGAAGGAGGAGTGTAGTGGGGCTGTCTGGTCTGCAGATGAGCGAGGTGAGGCGTGGGTGGCATCTGTGGCATGGGTGGCATCGGTGGCATGGGTGGCATCGGTGGCATCAGTGGCATCGGTGGAATTGGTGGAATCGGTGACGTACGATGAACCTGTGCCTGGACTGTGAAGGGCTGCCTGTGCTTCTGGAACTCCTGGTAGCCATAGCCTTGGTAGGTGAGGGCCTGTGGAACGCCTTGGAAGGGCTGTGACATCACCTGGGGTGGAGGAGCAGACCTGGACTGGGTTGGAGCAGGTTCAGCTGGGCCTGGCGGGTTGTGCAGAAGACCTGTGATCCTCTCCTTGATCACCTGGTACTGGGATTCGGACATGTCCATGAGGGTCTGGTTGACATAGGTGAGGAAGGGCTTTCTGTTAGAGGATGGTATGTCGGTGTGTGCCAGCTGAGAGAGGAGATCTACGCTGCTTTTGATGATGTCCCTGATCTCCAACAGGACAGTGTGGCTCTGTCCCTCCGATCTGCCTCTCTGCCTGCTTTCTGTGGAGGTGGAGCTGGGGGTGGATGGGGGTTGGTCTCTGGTGTCAGTGGCCTCTCCTTGCTCCAACTGTGTCAGGGGGTCCTCCCCGTGCTCCACCATGGGGAGTGCAGCTGTCGGGGGGGTCTCCGTCGTGGGGCGCTCCAGTGATACCTGCCTGGACACAGGAGCTGACTCTTGGCCAGAAGAGGACTGGCTCTCTGTGGGATGCCTGAGAGAGAGGGTAGACAGAGGGGCTGCTCCTCGGTGGCAGACCTCACCCTCCAAGAAGCTGCACTTGGGCAACACATAGGTCTCCCGATCGGTGAGCTTGACTGCAGCCTGGTCAGACTTCTTGAGGTGCAGCTTCCCGTACCAGGTGTGCATGTGCTTCCACCACCCGAGGAGGACCTCCGAAGTGTAGCCCAGGCTCTCTGCCTTCTCTCTCCAAGCTGCCTGCTTCCGCTTGGTGTCTTGATAGAGCCTGTGTCCCTTCTGCCATGGGTACTCGTTCTCCCACAGACATTCAAGCACCTCATCCTCATGTTCCTCTTCGATGGAGGACTGTCTCCTCTCTCTATTGCGCAATTGCCTCTTCCTCCCTCTGGCAGGGCCTTCTGGGCCCTCATCAGAAGGGCTTTGAGGTTCTAGGGGCTGGTCCACCACACCACCACCACCAGGAGCAACAACAACAGCAGCAGCACCAGCAGCACCAGGATCAGCAGCAGCAGAGTAAGCACCAGCAGCACCAGCAGGACCAGAAGCACCAGCAGGACCAGCAGCACCAGCAGAGTAAGCACCAGCAGAAACACCAGCAGGAGCAGCGCCAGCAGAGTAAGCACCAGCAGAAGCACCAGCACCAGGAGCAGTGCCAGCAGAGTAAGCACCAGCAGAAGCACCAGCACCAGCAGAGTCAGCTCCAGCAGCAGAAGCCCCAGCAGAAGCAGAGTCAGCGCCAGGGGGTGGGATGGTGGCCCTGTCCTTCTTGCCAGGGATGGCAGAAGATGGCACAGGCTTCCTCTTCTTCCCCATGATTGTTGGCTGGAGATGTGTCTGGCAGCAGGTCTTTCCTCTGAATGGTGACCTGCTTGCGAGCTGTATCCTTTTATATCCGCGGGGCTGAGGCAATGCATCCTCCTCACATGCACAGTGAACGCTTTGCATCTTCTAAGCATCCACTAGGCAACCTCTAGGCTTCCGTGATGCATCCGCTGTCTCCGCTCGGCATCCCCTCTGCATCCGTTCCTTCTGCTGCACGTCCACTTCGCTGTGCTCCCCCAGAAGCCCTGCGGATGTGGCATCCGCTTCCATCCGCTAGGCTTCCGTGGAGCATCCACTTTACATCCTTGCTACATCCTCTCCCCGTCATTTCCTTTCCGTTGTTGTCTGCTCTGTTTATGCAAATTTGGGGCACTTTTGAGAGCAGATAACAACGGATGGAAAATTTTCTCGTCCACTGTGTCCTTTTTACATACTTTTTGCATTCATCAGCCTATGTGACACGCCCTTAAGGTAGCAGCTGACACCCAGGGAAAAGGGAATCCTACTCTGTACCTCTGTGCTAGTTTTGATCTATTTAAAGATCAGTGTAGGTCATAAAAGAGCTGTTATATCCAAAATTATACTAATCTAAATTTCACAGGAAAATTTCCTTTTTACCATATAGCCCATCTAACGATGGACAATGCCTTATTGGAGAGAGGACTACTATATTTTTGGAAATCTGTTTGAAATATTGTCCACAAATGCCATCTTTCACAAAGCTTGTTATTTAATAGGCCTTCACTCATTTCCCCTCTCTCTTGCATGTAAAAAATAATTTATGTTATGCCAAATGCTATTATCATGTCATTATGATAACATGTGAATGGTTGTGCTAACCCCCCCCCTCAAGCCATATACATTGAGGCACTGTGTAAAAAATTAGAGGGTATAGTCCCACCATCCCAATGTACATACCAGCTTCCCATTTGATGCACAGAATTGTGCACAGCTTGGCCATGTCCTATGCTCATGTTATAGGGATGCCCTGAAAGTTTTTCTCAACTCTCAATGAAAGAGAAAGGGGATGATGATGATGATAATGATGATGATGATGATGATGATGACATCAAGATCCACTCTACTCCTTCAGTGTGTAATGATTACAGACCATAACCCACAGTGGCCTATTGATTAAGAGATCATGTTCCCAGGAACAGAATTTCCAGGTGGGATTTAGGAATTGTAACTGTTACTAATATTGCTTTCCTATTTCTTGATGATTATTTTTCCTTTACAAAAAAAAGAGTTTTTATATTGCCCTCTCCCTCTTTTCTTTCCTTGTATCTTTTCCATGCATTTATTTGTCAAGATTTGAAGTTGCCATTTGTTTGACCATTCTAATACATAGTCAAGATCTTTTTGAAGGGTAGCAGTATTATCTGTGGTGTTGAATAGCTTTACATCATCAGCGAAGAGAATGCAGTTGCTCTTGATATGATCACAGAGGTCATTTATGTAGTGTATGAAAAAAGTTGTTCCTAGAACACTGCCTTGGGGGACACCACTATTGACAGGTACAGAATTTGATAGGACACTCCCAATTTTGACCATTTGTTGTTGATTTGATAGGAATGCTTCTATCCAGTTATGCAGGTGTCCAGAGATACCATAAGATTTTAGTTTTAGTAGTTTGTGGTGTACCACTGTATCAAAGGCTTTACAGACGTCTTTGTAGATTGCGTCTATTGCTTTGCCCTGTTTCAGTTGTGTAGTCCATATGTTTTTGCAGTGTAAGAGTTGCAGATTACAGGATAGCTTTTTCCTAAAACCAAATTGTTTATTAGAGAGTAGGTTGTTTGTTTCTAAGTGGAGGATGATGGATTGGTTAATAATTGATTCCATGACTTTACAGGTGATGCAGCATAAGGAGATTGGTCTATAATTTTCAACTAGGCTGGGGTCTCCCTTTTTGAAGATGGGGATGACCATGGCGAGTGACCATAGTTTTGGCATGGAGCTGTTCCTGAAAGATTTTTCAAAGATTATGATTAGAGGTTCAGCTATGGCAGTGGATAGCTTTTTAAAGAAGTAGGCACATATTCCATCCAGTCCAATAGATAGGAATGGTTTTAGATTGCGTAACACTTTTTCAACATTGTCTTCTGTAAAATCAATATGTATTAGATCATTGTAGTTGTCTGTGGTTTGACTAGGAAATACTGGGCATGATCCATTGCTGTTTACAAATACTGAGCCAAATAATGTGTTAACGAGTTTGGCTTTAATAGTGTCATCATTGCAGTCTTTACCATTAGGTGCTTTCAGGGGTGGAATGGACCTTGAGTCTTTTAGTTGTTGTTTATAAAAGTGTAGAAAGTGCGGGTGGAATTGGTGGATAGAAGGTTTTCTTCTTGTTTAATGTGATAATTGATGCATTCAGTTTTTATCTGGTGGCATAAATTTTTGAATCAGCTTTTGAAGTTGGCAATGTGACCAGATTTGTTTTCCCGCCAAAGTAATTTCTTTTTGGATTGAAACTTCCTTATTGTTTTGGGTAATTTGTTTTTCTGGTTTTGGGAATTGTTATTGGTACATATAGTTTGATGACTCTTTTGGCTTCAAGTAAAAATGTGTTGTAATGGTCTTCTACAGTATTGCATCCAGAGAATAGAAATTGCCAATCAAGGGATGAGAGATCATTGCTTATAAGATCACAGTTGCCTTTTTTGAAGTTATAATTGGGGATTCCATCATTGTGATGATTTTTGTGTGGACGTATGTTGAGACAAAAGTCAATCATGTTGTGGTCACTGTTGGAAAAGTGTTCTTTAAGTTGTATTCCATAAATTGAATTCAAACTATTGCAGAATATGAGATTGAGGCAGTTGTTAAGTCTAGTGTTGTTGGTTACTAGCTGTTCTAATCCCAGATGTGTTACTGCATTGTAGAAGGTTGCATGTGTGGGTTCAGTTGTACATTCGTTAAGGGTCCAGTTAATATGAGGTAGATTGAAGTCACCAAGAAAAATAAAAGTGTGTGGGAAGAATGCTGCCCATGTTAGTGGTGTATTTAGCTTGTTTGCGTGTTCAATATCATAATCAGGTGCTCTATAACATAGTAAGAACCAAAATGAGACATTTAAGGACAGTTCACAGACAATGGTCTCAGGAATAGTAAGCTCCTGGGTAACTTGGATGTTTTTTAGATGTTGGGACTTTTCATAAAAGATAGAAACATCACCTCTTCTATGGATTTCACAATCTGATCGGTAAACATGATAGTCTCTTACTGTGTAATGGAGTCAGGGAGAGACATGTTGAGCCATGTTTCACAGACAAATATAATGTTAAATTTAGCTGTATTTAGTAAGAGGAGAAATTCAGGTATTTTATGCTTCTTGCATTGAGTAGCTTGCATTTAAGGCCAGTTGTGGTTGGAACAGAGGTAGTTAGGGGCATGCATGCCTAGTTTTGAGTGATGTTGGATTGGATGGGGTGGGGTTGGATGCAGAGTTGTGGGTTGTGTGAGTAATCTGATTGCTATTGGAGATAGCAATAGCAATATGCACCCCTCCCTAGTGCTTTACAGTACTCTCTGGGTGGTTTACAGAGTCAGCATATTACTCCCAACAATCTAAGTCCTCATTTTACTGACCTCAGAAGGATGAAAGGCTGAGTCAACCTTGAGCCAGTCAGGATTGAACTCCTGGCAGTGGACAGTCAATCTGCAATACTGCCTTCGAACCACTGTGCCACAATGGCTCATTCAGATACTTGATAGAAGAGAATGTATTTATTCCTAATCAGACTTGTTCAAGGAGGTTGAAACTGGATCTTCTTTATCCAGTTTTATAAGTTCATACCTTATCTGAACTTAATAGAGGCTGTATAATGCAGGATAGTTCTTAATCAGGGGTACAAAGAGACAGTTGGACAGATTGCTCTGAAATCTAAGGAATGAAAAAATAATTTATCTTATAAATTATAGGAGTTAACACAGCAAATTAGCTAGCAGATTTAATAAACATGATCAAATCTCAGAAAATTACTAGTTTTGTTGCAAAATGCCTGGTAAATTTTTTCTGTAGTCAAGCACTACACAATATTTTCAGTAATAGTCGCACTTGAATTTTAAATAGTAAAAAGAGCTATAAAGCATCCACCACTCCTTACAATTATTTTTGCCATTGTTCTGCCATTTTTTTATTTGTCCATTTTAACACCATTCAAGAACTAGCAAAATTTTGCAAGTAATTTCCCCTAATATTAAGCATGCATTTATAGGTATTTTATTGGAGATGTCCATTTAAAATTTCAGAGAAGTGCAAATTTTGAAAGATAACCAGATTTCAATTGGCATATTGTTCTGGAAGCATATCCAAACATTAAATTACAAATCATATAAGTATCTCCCCTTCCTACTCTGAATAGTTGAACATGCATACTCTTGAATATACAGATGCCAATGAAATTAATGCTTTATGTACCATATATGGCCAAACCTTAGCTATCTAGGCTAAATGGGGAAATCAAACCAAGACAGGGAAGACAAAAGGTTTAGCTGTCTCGATGTGCATCTTTGTGATTCTGAAGGAAACAGGATTTGGAGTCATTTCCTGCCAGATGCTGAACTGCTCCAGCTTGATGAAAGTTTGCCTGTTGAATATCAAAGGATTTCCATGCACAAATGTATTTCCTGCCATTTTGCATTTTGGCAAATATGTCAGTCAGTGAGCTATGAAACTTAAAAGCTAGGGAGAATATAAGCATTGTATAAATGTGTACAAAAATTTTGTGAAACTGGAAGGGGAAGGGAGGGGAGGGGAGAGGTGGAGAGGAGAGGAGAGAATTCTAATCATATTCATCCAGCTAATTTACAGCCTTTGCTGTAAACTTTCATAAACCATTTCAATAATCTCTTTTTTTCTGTAGGAGGAAGGGAACTCAGAGGTCACATGCTTCCCAGTTGGTTGCCCAGGAATTTGTGAAACGTTACCCTTCTTTCTGCTTTTAGGAAGCAGTGCCTGCGCATCTGTAAAATGCAGTCATGCATATTAGTTCTGACAGCTTGAATTACTACATCAGATTCTATGATCCATCTTGGTGACAGGCCTTCTGACCCTATCAACACATGGCTTCATTGGCTGAGAACTAGGAGGCTTTGGATTGACTGGACGTTTTTCAAAAACATCATCAAGATGGGGGCAGAGAAGGATACTGTGTCGGGGGGTGGGGGAGAGTTTGAGTATGTACATTTACTAATGAGTAATAGGATTATGATTTAACAAGATGTAAAAAAAATGGACTTACAAAATATGTACAAATCCTAAAATCACAGTTGCTATGTTTTTGAATCACACTATCTCCAAGCAAATAAACCACAATATAATTTAACATGTTAAGAGCACATCTCAGCTCCCTAACTGTTTTTAAGCACTATATCCTTATAACATTGCCTTTGCCTTCTTCCCAGTCTGGTAAAGAGAGAGGCACCAGGATCATGCATTCTTTTTAATTAGGGATGATGCATTTAATTGGGGAGTGTTCTGTCACTGTATATCAGAAGTAGACAACCATTGGAACATCTTCCACATATTTTAGACTCTATCCCTAAATGTCTAAGGAGATTCTCAGTCATCAAGATCAGGCTTCTCAAAGGTGCTTTTTCAAAATTTCAGAACTGAAGAAGCTTCTTAGATGAGAAGCAAAACGTCTTCAAATAAAAACAAAGAAAGTTCAGTTGCCTTTTGAAAAAACACATTTGGGATTCTATCCCTAACCATTTTGCTTTGGCCATGCCTTGGTCCTATCCAAAAATCCAGAGGCATGCCAATATTCTCGCCTTCTTCCAAAAATTTGCACAATTTTTAGAGTTTTCCTCACAAAATAGAGCTGTTTATATATTATTTGCTTTAATATACAGCGTTTTGTAAATTATATCTGAAGAGAACACAATATATGAATACACTAACATACCTTTTGAGACAAAGTTAAATATTTGCAAACATTGTAGAAGGCCAAAAATCTAATGATAACTACCTCAAATGATAACTAATGATGAAGATATTCAGTTTGCTTTGCAAATGGAACCAAATCAAATCCTAGTTTATTCCTCTCCAAGCTGGCTTTCTAACATTCTCCCTAAAGGTGTTGTTGCTGCTGCTGTTCCTTTTAGTGACATTTTAATTTAATTTAACTGAAACCAACATTTGGCAGGATGAAGTTCAGTCGGAAGGAGGGTCTAGGGCAGGAGTATCAAACTGGCAGTCCACAGGCCGGATGCACCACGCCCACCCTAGTTCTGGAAAGGGGAAGAATATCACAAAATGTCACGAAACATCACATGACAGCAGCATGATACAGCAAGTTTGACACCCATGGTCTAGGGCAATGAATTAATTAAGACTTGTGGATTTCAACTCTCAGAGGAATTCTGGGAGCTGAAGTCCATAAATCTTAAAGTTGACCCCTGGTCTAGGAAACAAAAAGCTGGGGTTCAGGGCTGCTTGCAGCAACAGGTTCTACAGCAGCCCTGGAACATGATAACATCATCACCTAAATGCGGCCATTGCAGATCTGCACCCTGATGTTTAATTGGAGGGTATAAATTGCAACATTTGCATGATGATGTCATTGATTGCCTCCCATCTCTCCCTTGCCCCTCTCCTCCCATGAGCACCTTTGGCTTGTAGTCTATAGGCACAAATTGCTGATCATATTATTAACAGAATAACAGAATGGGAAGAGACCTTGGAGGTCTTCTAGTCCAACTCCCTGCTTAAGCAGGAAACTATACCATTTCAGACAAATGGCTGTCCAATCTTTTCTTAAAATCTTCCAGTATTGAAGCACCCACAACTTTTGGAGGCAAGTTGTTGCACTGATTAATTATTTTAACTATCAGAAAATTTCTCCTTATTTCTAGTTGGTTCTTTCCTTGATTTGTTTCCATCCATTGTTTCTTGTCTTGCCTTTTGATACTTTAGAGAATAGGTTGACCCCCTCTTCTTTGTGGCAACCCCTGAGATATTGGAACACCGCTATCATGTCACCCCTAGTTCTTCTTTTCATGAAGCTAGCTATACCTGATTCCTGCAATTATTCTTCATGTTTTAAGCCTCCAGTCCCCTAATTATCTTTATTGCTCTTATTTATGCTCTTTCTAGACTCTCAACATCTTTTTTACATTGTGATGACCAAAACTAGATGCAATGTTAAAATTTTGCAATATTTATAATATAAGCTGTCCTGTTCCAAGCTTCCAGCACCCAAAAACAGAAGCAATCCAGAATGTGGTGTGATAGTACATTTAATGTAGGGCTTGAAAACTCGGCATGAAGTGAAACTCAGCTTAAGTCAGCACTACTCACTGCTGCTATACAACTGATTTTAAACATCCCATTGGTCCCACCCCTCCTTAGCTGCTTCCAGATGCTGGGAAACTCCAGCCATGGCTTCTCAGCCTCCTCACCATCATCTTCAGCTGACAGTCACCTAAGCAGATTTCTGTGTTCCACACCCTCCCTTGCATGCAAGTCCATGCATGCAAGTCCAGTACTTACCCTGCCTTCCCTTCCACCCCTCACCATATGTATGGCAACCTGAGATGGCCTGCCAGATGCTCAGGGGATTGACAGGTGGCTCCTCTATCCAATGAGGATTGTATCTGGAAAGCAAATAAAGACAACAAATAGTTGACATCTGGTCAGGAACCTGTTGTGTATGGAACTTGGTAGGCTCCAAGTTCCCTATTCTGATAGGCCAAAAAGGCCGTTCTTGGATTGGCCATTAGAGAACCAATCCGATTGGCCCGCCTGACAGTGGGAACACTTAAAGCCCATGTCACACTGTCCAACGGATGCAAAAAGGACACAGCAGATGAGCAAAATGTTCCATCCGTTGTTATCCGCTCTCAAAAGGGGCAAATATTTGCATAACCGGAGCGGATAACACGGACGCGGGGAGGACGTAGGGCGGATGCAAAGTGGATGCGGAATGGAAGCCCAGTGGATGGAAGTGGATGGGAGTGGGTGGCACATCCGCAGGGCTTCTGGGGGGGCTTAGCAAAGCGGACGCGGAACGGAAAGAGCGGAAGCAGAGCGGACACCGAACGGATGAAGCGGATGCACAGCGAAAGCCTAGCGGATGCACAGCGGAAGGCTAATGGATGCCTGGCGTTAATTGCGCATGCGGGGAGGATGCATTGCGTCAGCCCCGCAGATATAACGGAAGGAGCTCGGAAGCAGGTCGCCATTCAGAGGAAAGACCTGCTGCCGGACACATCGACTGCCTTGCCTGCCCTGCCTGCATGTCTGCCTGCCAGCCTTGTTGGCAGCCTTGCTACCAGGCTTGCTGCCAGCCTGCCTGCCAGCCTTGCTGCAAGCCTGCCTGCCAGCCTTGCTGCCAGCCGGTCTGCCTGCCAGCCTTGCTGCCTGCCTTCCTGCCAGCCTTGGTTCATGTCTGCCTGCCAGCCTTCCTGCCAGCCTTGGTTCATGTCTGCCTGCCAGCCTTCGTGCCAGCCTCCCTGCCAGCCTCCCTGCCAGCCTTCCTGCCTGCCTTGGT
>BLBF01000065.1:13176218-13200081 GCA_015471245.1 Laticauda colubrina | reverse complement strand
CCAGCCTCCCTGCCAGCCTCCCTGCCAGCCTTCCTGCCTGCCTTGGTTCATGTCTGCCTGCCAGCCTTGGTGCCTGCCTGCCTGCCATCGTGCCTGCCAGCCTTGGTGCCAGCCTCCCTGCCAGCCTTCCTGCCAGCCTTCCTGCCAGCCTTCCTGCCAGCCTCCCTGCCAGCCTTTCTGCCAGCCTTAGTTCCTGCCAGCCTCCCTGCCAGCCAGCAACCCCACAACCATGGGGAAGAAGAGAAAGCCTCAGCCATCTGCTGCCAGCCCTGGCAAGAGGGACAGGGCTACCATCCCGCCCCCTGGCCCTCACTCTGGATCTGCTGGGGCTTCTGCAGCACGGGCTCACTCTTCTGGGGCTGGCGCTTCTGCTGCTTCTGGAGGAGAATGACAAGCACTCCAGCACCAGCCACCTCCACAGCACCTGGACCCTTCACCCATGAGACTGAGAGACCAAGAGGAGTGCCAGAGACTCATTTTTGTTTTATAGCTTGTTGTTGATAAAGTCTATTTTTGATTCATACACTTGCTTTGTTTCTTTTTTTTTTAATAAAGTCTTGCTGGAAACTTTTAGAAATGGTTTAAGCCTTTGCATGCTTGTGGGATGGGTAAGGATAGCTTTGGGATGGGTTAGGATACCTGTGGGATGGATAATAGCTGTGGGATGGGTTAGGATAGCAGTGGGATACATAAACCTCCAGTGCAAGCATAGTGGGACTGGATGGTCCACCCTCCCAGGTGCCACACCTACGGCCCTTTATTATCAATAATAATGTAATAATTATCCACACATGTCAACATAAACACAACTCTTTATTAAACGCCCTGTCCATTGTAGGCCAACCAAACATACATGGCCCAATCTCATCTGTATGATGAGACAGGCTGAAGGAAGCATCCATCAAGCATCTACCATTCTGTCTTGCCACTCCACTGCTCCAGCTGGGGAGTTGCACCATTGTCTCAGGAGGTTGCGCTGCTTCTTCGCTTCATTTGAGGCTCTGTTGGGGCCTTGCACATCCTCAGTGTCGATCAGGTTTCGCCGTGGCCTCCATTCACCAGGCTCTATGTCCCCATTGCCTTGTTGGAGGTCCACGAGCCTGTTCTGCAAGACTGGGTAGCGGGTGGCATGAGATTGTGCAGGATGCAGCAAGCTTCCATGATCCTCCTCACGGTCTCTGGGCAATGCTGCATGGTGGTGAGAAGTACCTGGAACCTGTTGGCCAGGATGCCAAAGGCGTTCTCCACCACCACCCTTGCCCTGGAAAGCCTGTAGTTGAAGATCCGCTCTTCACGGGTAAGGAGTCTGGAGGTGTAGGGCTTCATGAGGTAGGTTGTGAGGGAGAAGTCGTCATCCCCCACGATGAAGTAGGGCACATCTTGTGTGTCATTGGGCAGGGGTTCTGGATCTGGGAAGCCCATGATGAGGTTGCATTCCAGCCCCTCCATGGCGAAGAGGATGATGCTGAAGAAGCCCTTGGAGTTGAAATAAGTGGACCCCGACTTGGCTGGAGATTTGCAGGCCATGTGCTTCCCATCTATGGCTCCAATGGTGTGGGGGAAGTTCCACTTCTGATACCACTGCTCTGCAACTTTCTTCCAGCCTTCTTCAGTGGAGGGGTATTGGAGGAGCTCCTCCTTGTATTCTTCGATGATGGCCTGCACCACTTCTCTGACCACAATGCTGATGGTGTTGGATGGCACCCTCCAGCCGTTCTGCATGCTCCTGTAGGAGGTCCCTGAGGCCAGGTGGCGCAGAGTGAGTGCCACCTTGAGCCCAGGTTCCAGGCTGGGCCGGAAGCTGGTTTTTGCCTTGGTCAACCTGGGTGTCAGCCACTGCACAACTTCGTCAAACTTGGCTGGAGGCATCCTCATGAAGTTCTGGAACGCCCGAGTGTCTTCGCTCCTGAGCTCCACCATCAGCTTGTTGTACAGTCCATCCTCCGCTCTACTGGCGAACCATCTTTGGACCCAGACTCTTTTTGGGTGGCTCCTTTTCTTCTCGCAGTAGTGTTCACAGAGCCTGCAGATGGCTTTGCACTGTTGCAGAACGATGGTGGCTGCCGAAAGGACTTTGTTACAATCCACGGTGGACATGTTTGGATGCTGTGGAAGAGGAAGAGACAGACGAAGGCTGCAGAGGTCTTCACCGCTGGGCTGCTGTTCTGAAAGTGCGATGCAGGTGAGTTGCTCCCCCTTTTTATAGGCAGTATAGGTTTTCCGCTAGGCATCCTCTAGGCATCCTCTAGGCATCCTGTAGACATCCTTAGTATCCAAGATAGGTCCCCTCTGCGAATGTTTTTTCCATTTTAAATGCTTTGTTACCGTGCTGCATCCGCTAGGCATCCGTTCTGCATCCGTTCTGCATCCGTTCCGCTTCCTCCCCTCGTCCATTTACCACTGGAGCGGATGGAGTTGCGCAGATGCCTAGCGGATGCCTAGCGGATATAGCGGATGCGTAACGGATTCAGAACGGATGCCTAGTTGATGCCTAGCGGTTGCAAAACGGACGAACTAGATACATTTTCCGTGCAAAAGTTTTAGGCAGCCCAAAACTTTTGGAGCGGATGAAACGTCCATAAACGGATGCTGGACGGATAGAGAGGAAGCAAAACGGAGGCAGTGAGTACAGAACGGATACATCGCATTAACCAACGGATGGCAAGGTTTTTTGTCCGTTTTACATCCCCTTTGCATCCGTTGGTTCAGTGTGACATGGGCTTAAAGTGGTGTCATTGGCCACAAGCCGTGAACAAGCCGCTATAAAAAGAGCTGCCGCGGCTTGGGCTGCTCTTCCATAACCATTGCTTTACTGAGTTAAATGAAAGAGTTCTTGTTGGAACCCGGTCTCATGCAACTTATTTCTGAACAGAACACTGGTGACGAGGATGGGATCATCGTAGAAGAGCGAGACCAAAACACACGGCAATCTGAATCGAGCAAGAGAGATGGCCGGTAACAATGTGCTGCCTACACCATTCAATCCTGATGAGGAGGATTGGGAGTCATATATCAATCGCTTTCTTATGTTTTTAGAAAGCAACGAACTGCAGGAAATATCTGACCAAAGGAAGAGGGCTGTCTTCCTTACATACTGCAGACCAGCCATCTTTAAAATGGCAAAGTCGCTAGCCAAACCAAGAGACATCAAACAGATGACTTGGCCTGAGCTGAACAGAATGCTCCGAGCATATTATGCACCTGTGGTCTCCAACTTGATAAAAAGACACGAGTTCTACAAGGGAGACCAAAAAGAAGATGAAACTGTTGGAGATTTTGTAGCAGCCCTGAGACACATCGGAGGAGCCTGCGAGTTCCAGAACATGGACGAGGCCATGAGGGACCGCGTGGTCCTCGGTTTGAAGGATGCTACACTTCAGAGTAAGCTGCTGAATAGACCAAACATAACCAAACATAACCAAACATAACCATGGCCAAGGCTATTGCAGAAGCCACCGCCGCCGAAGCAGCAAAAAAATCCACACCCACCATGCACCAAAAGAATTCAATTCCAGATCTGCCAAACCAAGCCAGAGAGAAGAAGGCAGAGGGAGGAAAGAAACAGCCCACAGCGACCACCCACTACGAAGATCTCGAATCCCAGAGTGACACGGATGATGAAAATGAAGATGTCCATAGACTTCAATCAGACAAGAAATGGCAGGAAAAGAGAAGAAACAGGCGGGAGTTTCAGTGTGCTGGATGCGGAGGCAACCACCTGCAATCTGAATGCAGGTTTCCAGATGCAATCTGTAGGGCTTATAACAAATGGGGGCACATCAAAAGGGTCTGCCGAAACAAAAAGAGCTATAGTCCTAAAAGACACGGCAGCACACACACACCCAGACATGAAGAGAGACAAGCCGGAAGCAGATGGAACCGAAGCAAAAGAACGAGCGACAGAGAGGAAATGCACCAGACGGTAACCATCGGAAATGCCAGGGCAGAAAACAAAAAAAAGGTCCGGATAGAGGTGAACATCGAATTGATTTTAAAGGACTACCAGGGAAATCAAATCCCGGTCGTGGGCCTTGGACATTTCCTCATCGAATTTAAGAATCATGCTGAAATGTTGCCTCTGACCATCGTCGACCGTGATCGCCCTAGCCTGCTAGGGATCAAATGGTTCGTGCCCCTGGGAATTGGGATGACTGGGATAAATCACATTGTTGCAGCTAAATGGGAAGAGAGCCTGTTACAAGAATTCCAAGATGTTTTCAACGGGACCCTAGGCAAGTACAAGGGGACCCCAATTTCATTTAGCCTCGACCCAAAAATAGCCCCCATCCGGTTAAAAGCCAGACGTGTCCCTTTTGCCTTAAAACCAAAAATTGACTAACAACTAAACAAACTAATAGCACAAGGGGTGTTAGAGCCAATCGACCATGCTATGTGGGAAACACCCATTATGACTTCTGTAAAACCAGATAGGTCAGTGCGCATCTGCAGAGACTATAAGGTAACCCTAAACCATGCGCTCCAACAAAGTGCATACCCAGTACCGGTAGTGCAACACTTATTGCACTCGCTAGGGGGAGGAAAAAATTTTGCGAAGCTTGATCTCGCACAAGCGTACCAACAGCTACCCGTTGACCCCACTACTGCAAAGGCAAAGACTATTGTGACACATAGAGGGGCATTCAAGTGTAACCATCTCCAGTTCGGCATTTGTGTTGCCCCAGGCATGTTCCAAAGCCTCATGGAGCGTCTGTTAAAAAGAATCAAGGGAGTCGTCCCTTATTTTGATGACATTCTGGTGTCAGCAAAAAATGCTAATCAACTAGAGAGCAGATTAAGAGAAGTCTTAAGAAGATTTAGAGATGCAGGCCTTAAGATAAAGCGAGAGAAATGTAATTTAGCCACCAACCAGGTCGAGTTTCTGGGCTACCTAATAGATGAACAAGGGATACACCCCACCGAAAAAAAGATAAAGGCAATCAAAGACGCACCTAGACCTAGGAACAAAACTGACCTTCAAGCATTCCTAGGTCTCATAAATTTCTACAATTTGTTCCTGCCCCATAAGGCAACCATAGCAGAACCCTGACATCGGTTGTTCGACAAAAAAACTACCTGGAAATGGGGCCACCGGGAATAAGCAGCATTTCGAGGTATCAAAGACCTATTAATGTCTAGCACTATTTTAATCCAGTATAGCAATAGCCTTTGATGGTCACCTGTGATGCATCGCCTTTTGTTATTGGCGCCATCCTGAGCCACAAGCTACCAGACAGCAGAGAGGCACCAGTCACTTTCTATTCAAAAACGCTTTCCAAATCAGAATGCAATTACAGCCAACTCGACCGAGAAGCCCTTGCAATCATTGCCGGAGTCAAAAGATTCCATGAGTACATTTATGGCAGAACTTTTTCGATCATCACTGATCACAAACCCCTGTTAGGGATCCTAGCAGGAAACAAGCCAACCCTGAACATTCTGTCACCTAGAATGATGATGTGGTCTGAATTCCTTGCTGCCTACACCTACACACCGATCCACCGCCCAGGAAGGACCATCACCCATGCCGACGCTCTGAGCCGTTCCCCACTGCCCATCACAGAAGATGACCCAGCTCCCACCGTCTCCACATTCCAACTCGAGGCCTGGCCGAACCTACCACTAACTGCAGCAGACATCGCGAGAGCCAACATGAAAGACCCTTTGACAGCTCGCATCCTGCATTGGGTAGGTAAGGGCTGGCCAGAAGAGAACAAAACTGAGACTTTTAAGCCATTTCTCACCTGACAGACTGAACTATCAGAACTAAATACAGAAGGGCTGTATTTTGTGGGATGACAGGGTGGTGGTACCAAACAAACTCAAGGAAGATGTTTTGTGCATGTTGCACGAGGGACACCCGGGCATAGTCAAAATGAAAGCCCTGGCCAGGAGTTACATCTGGTGGCGAGGGCTGGACAAGGACATTGAACGTTGGGTAGCAACATGCCATGACTGTCAAAAATCGAGGCCTACCCCCCCATAAGCACCAGTTAGGGAATGGGAAACTCCCCGGGGCCCATGGTCTAGACTACATATTGACTTTACTGGGCCGACAAAAGGCAACACCTTTTTTATAGTTGTGGATGCCTACTCGAACTGGTTAGAAGTCATACTAATGGCTTCTACAACCACCGAGGCAGTGATGAAACAGCTAGACAAACTTTTCGCCACGCATGGACTGCCTGATGTATTGGTGTCGGACAATGGGCCCCAGTTTACCGCGTTGGCATTCGAGCAGTACTTAGCTGCCCAGGGCATCTGACATGCTTTAACTGTGCCGGCCCATCCAGCTGCAAACAGCAGGACTGAACGCATGGTTCAGTACACTAAGGAGGGCCTGGATAGAATGGACAAGGGGGACATGCAAGAAAAGCTAAAGTGATTACTAACCCTACAGCATATTACCCCTAGCAGCACAACCAACAAAAGCCCAGCAGAACTCCTAATGGGTAGGAAATTGCGTTCCTAACTCGACAGACTGCACCCCACTTATACCTGGGATAAACCCCCTGACTCTTCCAGCAAATACCACGCATTTGAAATAGGTGACCTGTTCTATGCCAAAAACCTTACCGGGAACCCATTATGGCTTCCAGCCACAATCACCCAGATCACAGGCCCCCGGTCTTACCGACTACTCCTAGACGATGGAAGAGAATGGAAGCGGCACATCGACCAGCTTCGTTCTCAAACCCTCGAACGCAATAACACACCAGTGCCAAAAATAAATATCGACCAAAAAACAACCGAAGTGGGGGGGAAATACAAAATAATAAAAAAGGGAGAGACGAACCTCCCATAACAAGACAACAAACACTACACAAAGACTCTCAAACAAATCAAAAAGAGCACTCACGGTTAGATGAACCCCAAAAGAGAAGTCCAGGAGCAGGAGAATGAAGTGAGGCCTTCCTGGAAGGAGACAGCCAGGCCAGCTCGACCAACCCAGACAAACCAGGAGGGAGCGGCAGAGCCATCTCAACCGGCCCAAGAGACTCAGGCGGGAGCGGCAAGTCTGACTCACCCTTCCAGGAGGTTCCATGGAGAAGGAACAGAGAGACAGCGATCCCGTCCGAACTGTTTGAAGACCATGCTGAGACTGAGCTGCCCAGGTCAACCAGGACTCGAAAAAGCCCCACCTACCTGTGTGACTACATGACGCACGTTGGACTGAACCAAGGGGGGAGGGGTGTTGTGTATGGAACTTGATAGGCTCCAAGTTCCCTATTCTGATTGGCCAAAAAGGCCGTTCTCGGATTGGCCATTAGAGAATCAATCCGATTGGCCTCCCTGACGGCGGGAACACATAAAGTGGTGTCATTGGCCACAAGCAGTGAGCAAGCCACTACAAAAAGGCCTGCCACGGCTTCGGCTATTGTTCCATTACCATTGCTTTACTGAATTAAATAAAAGTTGTTGTTGGAACCAGGTCCGGTGCAACTTATTTCCAAACAGAACAGAACCCATGCTTGAATTCCTGCCCGGTTTTTGAGAATGCTTTTGGTGCAACTTTGCAGCTCATAAATCCTGACTCTGTACCCAGGACACCTCCAATAAGGGATACCCCTTCCATTGCAACAAATATTGCATGAATCCAAAATTTGATTGACCTCATAAATGACCTCCCCCCTCACATCAATGGGACCAGGTTTAGGCTGTGGTGGACCCCGTATGTCTGAGGTCCCCACAGACCTTAAGGCCCTGTCACACTGGCTGATGGATGCAAAACGTTTGTAAAAAGGAAACAGCGGATGAGAAAAATGTTCCATTCATTGTTATCCGCTCTCAAAAGGGGCAAAAATTTGCATGACCAGAGTGGACAACATGGAAAGGAATGGACAGGGGGGAGGATGCAGGGTGGATGGAAAGTGAATGCTCCACGGAAGCCTAGTGGGTGGAAGTGGATGAGAGCGGATGGCACATCCGCAAGGCTTCTGGGGGGCCGTAACAAAGCAGATGCAGAATGGATACAGCGGATGCAGAGCAGATGCTGAGCGGATGAAGCGGATGCACAGCGGAAGCTTAGCGGATGAAGCAGATGCAGAACGGAAGCCTAGCGGAAGCCGAGCGGAAGCCGAGCGGATGCCTAGCATTCACTGCGCATGCGGGGAGGATGCATTGCATCAGCCCCACGGATATAAAGGGAAGCAGGTCCCAAGCAGGTCACCATTCAGAGGAAATGTGCTTCCAGACACTTCCAGACACATCGACTGCCTTGCCAGCCTGCCCTGCCTGCATGCCTGCCTGCATGCCTTGCTGCCAGCCTGCCTGCCAGCCTGCCTGCCAGCCTCCCTGCCAGCCTTGCTGCCTGCCTGCCTGCCAGCCTGCCTGCCAGCCTGCCTGCCGGCCTTACTGCCTGCCTGCCTGCCAGCCTGCCTGCCAGCCTCCCTGCCAGCCAGCAACCCCACAACCATGGGGAAGAAGAGAAAGCCTCAGCCATCTGCTGCCAGCCCTGGCAAGACGGACAGGGCCACCCTCCCACCCCCTGGCCCTCACTCTGCTTCTGCTGGGGCTTCTGTAGCAAGGGCTCACTCTTCTGGTGCTGGGGCTTCTGCTGCTTCTGCTTCTGGAGGAGCTGATGGTGCTGCTTATGGCGGTGGTGCTTCTGCTCGTGCTTACTCTGCTGATGCTGATTCTGGTGGTGGTGCTTCCGCTGGTGCTTACTCTGCTGAAGCTGCTCATCTTGCTGGTCATGCTTGTCCTGCTGGTCCTGCTCGTGCTCCTGGTCCTGTTCGTGCTGCTGGTGCTGCTGGTGCTGCTGGTGCTGCTGGTGCTGCTGGCGCTGCTGGTGCTTACTCTGCTGCTGCTGATCCTGGTCCTGCTAGTGCTGCTGCTGGTGGTGGTGGTGGTGGTGGTCCTGTTGGTGCTGCTGCTGCTCGTGGTGTGGAGGAGCAGCCCCTACAACCTGGAAGTCCCTCTGATGAGGGCCCATGTGGTCCTGCCAAGGAGGAAGAGGCAGACGTGAGAACGGGAGAGGAGGCAATACTCCATCGAGGAGGAACATGAGGAGGAGGTGCTGGAGTGGCTGAGAGAGAATGAGTATCTATGGCGGAAGAGACACAGGATCTACAGGGACACCAAAAGGAAGCAGGCTGCTTGGAGAGAGAAGAAGGAGAGCCTGGGCTACACTTTGGAGGTGCTCCTCGGCTGGTGGAAGCACATGCACACCTGGTACAGGAAGCTGCACCTCAAGAAATCTGGCCAGGCCACGGTCAAACTGACGGACAGAGAGACCTACGTCATGGCCAAGTGCAGCTTCCTGGAGGGTGAGATCCGCCACCGAGGAGCAGCCCTTCTCACAACTCTCTCTCTCAGGCAGCCTGCTGAGAGCCAGTCCTCTTCCGGCCGAGAGTCAGCTCCTGTCTCCAGGCAGGTGTCTGTGGAGCGTCCCACGGCAGAGAACCCGCCAACAACTGTTCTAACAGTGGCGGAGCGTGTGCAGTACTCCCTGGCGCAGTGGGAGAAAGGAGATGGCACTTCCACCGCAGTCCAACCCGCATCCACCCCCAGCTCCACCTCCACAGAAAGGCAGAGAGCCAGACAGGAGGGACAGAGCCACGTTGTGCTGCTGGAGATAAGAGACACCATCAGGAGCAGTGTAGATCTCCTCTCTCAGCTGGTACACACCGACTCCTCATCCTCCAACCGTAAGCCCTTCCTCACCTATGTGAACCAGACCCTCGTGGACATGGCGGAAACCCAGTACCAGCTGGTGAAGGACAGGATCACCGATCTGCTTCACAACCCTCCAGATCCAGATGAACCTGCTCCCGCCCAGTCCAGGTCTGCTCCTCCACCCCAGGTGATGTCCCTCCCATTCCAAAGCTTTCCAAAGGCCCTCACCTACCAGGGCTACGCTACCAGAAGGTCCAGCAGCACAGGCAGCAGACCTTCCCAGTCCAGGCACAGACTCATCGGATGCCACGGTTGCCACCAGTTCCACTGATGCCACCGATGCCACTGATGCCACTGATGCCACTGCTGCCACCCACGCCACCGATGCCACCCATGTCACCGATGCCACCCACGTCAGTCCTCACCCACTACACTGCTCTTCCCTCCACCCCACAGCCAAGCCCGGCCTCAGTACATCTGTGGTCAGTACTGGGGCTGACACCCCATGGCATGGAGGAAGGAGCTCTCAACATCACGGGGCTGAGCCAGCTGTCTGAGTGCTTCCTCAACACACCGCCCACTGTTGTCCTCTCGGGGCCAGGCACCCCAGTGGCGCTTCAGACCAGCACTCCAGCAGCAGCCACCTCCACAGCACCTGGACCCTTCACCCCTGAGACTGGACACACCTCTGAGTGACAGAGAAGAGTGCCAGAGACTGGGTGGCTACCTGTAGACTTTATTTGGACACTTGACTTGGGTCATTTTTCTTTTACAGCTTGTTATTAATAAAGATTGTCTTTGCTTCACACACTTGCTTCATTTATTTTTGTAAATAAAGTCTTGGTGGAAACTTTTACAAATGGTTTAAGCCTTTGCATGCTTGTGGGATGGGTAAGGATAGCAGTGGGGTGGGCAGGGATATCTGTGGGATGGGTTAGGATATCTGTGCGATGGGTTAAGATAGCTGTGGGATGGGCAGGGATACCTTTGGGATGGGTTAAGATAGCTGTGGGATGGGTTGAGATAGCTGCGGGGATAGATAAACCTCCAGTGCAAGCATAGTGGGACTGTATGGTCCACCCTCCCAGGTGCCACCCCTATGGCCCTTCATTATCAATATTAATGTAATCATTGATCCACACATGTCAACATAAACACAACTCTTTATTAAATGCCCTGTTCATTGTAGGCCCACCCAACATACATGGCCCAATCTCATCCGTGTGATGAGACAGGCTGAAGGAAGCATCCATTAATCATCTATCATCCTGTCTTGCCACACCACTGGTCCAGCTGGGGAGTTGCATCAGTATTTCAGGAGGTTGCGCTGCTTCTTCCCTTCACGTGAGGCTCTGTTGGGGCCTTGCACATCCTCAGTGTCTATCAGGTTTCGCCCTTGCCTCCATTCCCCAGGCTCCATGTCCCCATTGCCTTGTTGGAGGTCCACGAGCCTGTTCTGCAAGACTGGGTAGCGGGTGCGTATGAGATTGTGCAGGATTCAGCAAGCTTCCACGATCCTCCTCACGGTCTCTCAGCGATGCTGCATGGTGGTGAAAAGTACCTGGAACCTGTTGACCAGGATGCCAATGTTCTCCACCACCCGCCTTGCCCTGGACAGCCTGTAGTTGAAGATCCTCTCTTCACGGGTGAGGCATCTGGAGGTGTAGAGCTTCATGAGGTAGGTTCTGAGGGAGAAGGCATCATCCCCCACGATGAAGTAGGGCACATCTTGCGTGTTGTTGGGCAGGGGGTCTGGATCTGGGAAGCCCATGATGAGGTTGCATTCCAGCCCCTCCTTGAGGTGACTGGCATTGTATACCTGGGCATCTGAAGATGACCCGTTGCCTGAAGCATTGATGTACATGAACTTGTAGTCAGCATCGACCATGGCGAAGAGGACGATGCTGAGGAAGCCCTTGTAGTTGAAATAAGTGGACGCCGACTTGGCTGGCACTTTGCAGGCCACGTGCTTCCCATCTATGGCTCCAACGGTGTGTGGGAAGTTCCACTTCTGTTTCCACTCCTCTGCAACTTTCTTCCAGCCTTCTTCAGTGGAGGGGCACTGGAGGAGCTCCTCCAGGTATTCTTTGATGATGGCCTGCACCACTTCTCTGACCACAATGCTGATGGTGTTGGGTGGCACCCTCCAGCCGTACTGCATGCTCCTGTAGGTGGTCCCTGAGGCCAGGTGGTGCAGAGTGAGTGTCACCTTGAGCCCAGGGTCCAGGCTGGACTGGAAGTTGGTGCTCTGCTTGGTCAACCTGGGTGTCAGGCGCTGCACAACTTCGTCAAACATGGCTGGAGGCATCCTCATGAAGTTCTGGAATGCACGAGGATCTTCGTTCCTCAGCTCCACCATCAGCTTGTTGTACAGTCCATACTCTGCTCTTCTCCCGATCCATTTTCGGACCCAGACGCTTCTTGGCCGCCTCCTTTTCTTCCCATAGTAGAGTTGAAAGAGCCTGTAGATGGCTTCGCACTGTTGCAGAATGATGGTGGCTACCAAAAGGACTGTGTTATGATCCTTGGTGGACATGACTGGATGCTGTGGAAGAGCAAGAGGCAGATGAAGGCTGCAGAGGTCTGCACAGCAGGGCTGCTGGTCTGAAAGTGAGATCCAGGTGAGTTGCTCCCCCTTTTTATAGGCAATATAGGTTTTCCCCTATGTGTCCTTTTGCATCCTCTAGGCATCCTCTAGGCATCCTCTAGGCATCCTTAATATCCAAGATAGGTCCCCTCTGCAAACGTTTTTTCCATTTTAAATGCTTTGTTTGCGAGCTGCATCCACTTTCATCCTTTCTCCGTCCGTGCTACTAACGCTGTGCATCCGTTCCGCGTCCGTTCCGCTTCCTCCCTGTGTCCGCTTTCTACTCGAGCAGATTTGAGTTGCGCGGATGTGCAGCGAATGCCTAGCGGATGTAGCGGATGCGTAACGGATGCCGACAGATGCAGAACGGATGTTCCCCGTATGTGTAGTGGATGCAGAATGGACGCGTTGGATACATTTTCTGCTCAGAAAGTTTTGAGCAGCTCAAAACTTTTTGAGCGGATGGAACCTCAGTCGACGGATGCTGGACGGATTGAGAGGAAGAAAAACGGACGCAGTGAGTACAAAACGGAAGCATCGCGTTAACCAACGGATGGCAAGTGTTTTTCTCTGTTTTACATCCTCTTTCCATCCGTTGGTGCAGTGTGACATGGGCTTTAGGAGGCTACTGTGGAAGATCACGTAGATTGTCCCAATAGACATGGGAACTTCAGCTCCACCATGACCAGGCTGATAACTTCTATTATGAGGAAAGGACCCAGAAATTTTGGGGCCAGTTTCTAGCAAGGCACTTTCAGCCATCAGTATTTGGTGGAGAGGTACACCTTCTCTCCTACCTGGAAAAATTTTGGGGGAACCACTTTTTGTTGGCTTGGTCCTTCTGGATTTTCTCTGCCTTTCTCAAAGCTACTTTCACTCCTACCCACACATTTTGCATATTGTCCACCACTCAGTCAGGCTAACTGATGAGAGGGCTTCCCAAGGATAGTCAGGGATAGGGACAAATTCCACCCATTTGCCACTTTGAAGGGGGTAAGTCCCATGCTGCTGTGTAGGCTGTGCTGTAGGCTACTTCTGCAAAATGTAGGAGTTCAGCCCAGTCAGTTTGTTGGTAGCTCACATAGCATCTGATGTATTGCTCAACCATGGCATTAGGTCTCTCCACTACTGCTCCATTAGTAACCAGATGGAAAGCCAAGCTCAAGTCTTGGGAAGACCCAATTGTCGTAAGGAACTCTCTCCAGATTTTGGCTGTAAATTGCATTCCCCAGTCTGAGATGTTCCTCTGCAGGATTCCACAGAGGCAGTTGATGTGATAGAGGAACATCTTCACAAGTTACATGCCGAAGTAGACTCAGACAGGCCACAAAGTGGACTTGCTTTGAGAACAGGTTAATAACTGTCTGTATGATGGTATGCCCATTGATTTCTGGGAGCTCTACAATGAAATCCATGGCTATTTACTCTCATGGTTGGATGAGTCTAGTTATAAGAGGCCTTGGGGTTTCTCCAGTTGCTTCTTCATCATTGCTCAGACTGTGCAGCTCTGGGCATAGTCCTCTATGTCTTTTTTCAATTTTGGCCACCAGAAATGTTGGTTGGCTAGATGTAACGTTTTCAAGAATCTGAAGTGGCCAGCTGGTCTGGCATCATGGCATCAATACAGCACAGTTGTCCACTGGTTGTGAGGAACATATAATTTGGTCTTTCATGCCAGGCCATCTCTCCAGGTCAGCAACTGTTGATTTGTCTGAAACCGAGGGTCAGCAAATAGGGCTTCCTTCAAGAAGCAGGTCAGCTCATCCATTACCATTTCTGGTGGTTGTGCTGCTTGCCATTGGGTTGTGGCCTAAGCTGCTGGCTGAGGAAGAGGTATAATGGCATACATCACTTCCTCCCAGCTGTTGTTGTACTGCAGCATTCTCAACAGGGAATCTGCCAGGAAATTCCTCCCAAGTATCCCTCATCCCTCCCTTCAAGGTGAAGTGGAAATGCTTAAAATATTGCACCCACCTGACTTGTTTGGGAGACAGTTTGTGTGGGGTCTGGAGGGCCTCAAGGTTCTTGTTATCTGTCCACATGTAAAAGGGTATTTGGCTCCCCTCCAGCATATGCCACCAGGTCATTAATGTCCATCAAACCATGAAGGCTTCCTTCTCCCAAATTGCCCACCATCTTTTGGTGTCAGTGAGCTTGTAGACACACAGTTGCAAGTGAGGTGTAGACACACAGTTGCAAGTCACACTGCTCATTGGCTTGGAAAAGACAACTCCCATGGCCATGTCACTGGCATCGGCTTGGACCATAAAGGATCTGGATGCTTCAGGATGGGCTCCTTAGCAAATAAGGCCTTTAATCTTTAAAAGGCCCACTGGCATTCCATTGTTTAGGGTTCATTCACCATGTGTTTGTTCTTAAGAAGGTCGGTCAGTGGCAGGGTCACCCTGGCAAACGAGGGGTAAAGGTTCACAGCCCACACATTTGCCGGATCCATCTCCACTCTTGTGCTGGACACGCAATATCCCAGGTAGTCCAAATGGGTCTTGTGGAACTCATATTTGGACAATTTCACATATAAGTTTGTCACCAACCGTTTTTTGGACTTCCCACACTAACTGGATGTGCTCATCCATGGTTTTGGTGTAAACCAGGATGCCATTTAAACAGATGAGCACCCCTTTATATAAATGCTCATGCAAGACCTCATCAATCAATTGCCAAAATACCACCGGATCCCTTTGCAGGCCAAATTCGAAACTGATAACTCCTTAGGAGATTGTTTAAAGTGGTCTTCCATTCATCTCCCTCCTTAAAGGGCCTCCCACATGTCAAGTTTGGTGAATACTCATTCTATGGCCAAATGGGCCAACATGTCCTTCATGAGGAGGAGGAGGTACATATGCTTTATGCACACCCCGTTGATCCTCCTAAAGTCCACATACAGATGCAACATTCTTTAGATACAGATTAGATACAGATTAACAGAGTTGGAAGGGACCTTGTTGGTCATTTAGTCCAACTGCCTGCCAAAGCAGACCCTACATCATTTTGACAGATGGGAGTCCAGTCTCTTCTTGAAAGCTTCCAGTGATGAAGCCCCCACAACTTCTGAAGGCAAGCAGTTCCACTGACTTATTGTTCTCACTTCCATGCCCTCCCATGTGTCCTGAGTCCATGCATACAAGTCCAGTTCATACCCTGCCTTTCTCCCTCAGGTGTCCCTCCCCCATGTATGTCAACCCTGAGATAGCCCATGGATGCTTGCTATTTCAGGGGTTGACATCTTCAATATTTGTGCAAAGAACTTATTCAACCATAGAACTCCAATTTATGTGAAATCATTACAGAGCCAATAAATAATACTGCCTTATAAACCTTTGTTCACTTTTCCATAACAATTTCTGTAACTGAAGTACTGGATTGTATTTTTAATCGTGGAACACAATTATTTTCCTTTTTGCTTCACCTCTTGGCAGTAAGGAACATTTCACTGTTGCTTGTGAAAGTTGGCTTGTGTGAGAGAAAAGTCATGCAAACACTGAAAAAATCATAAATCAACACTTCCTTGTTTAATAGTTTCAGATTTAACATTTTGGAAGATATGAATTTGGGAGATAATTTTATAAAATCCATTTATACTACACAGAAAGCATATATAATTTTGAATGGAGATCTAACAAAATCATGTGAGATACAAAAAAGACCAAGACAAGGCTGCCCATTGTCCTTTCTCCTGTTTATTTTGGTTCTTGAGACACTGAATAGAGATATCAGACAAGATGAGAGCATTGTAGGAATAAAGATTTAAAAAGAAACTCACAAGTTAAAGGTTTTGCCAAATGTCTTTTGTTGGTTTTGGAAGATATTTTAAAGGGATTTGAAACATTAATGATTAAAGTAAAAGAGTTTGGTGACAGTTAGATTTTAAGATTAATAATCAGAAGACAAAGATGTTAATAGAAATATGAAAATACAAGATGAAGTAGAATTGATGAATGACCAGGTTTCAAATAGCTGGGGGAAAGTCACAGAACTTTGTTGCAATATTATATGCACAAAAGTGGAAAGACTCAACATTACCCACAAAGGAGAAATAGGTTGGTGAAGATGATGAGAACTGTAGAGATGACTAATTGACTTTCTTGATTAGAGAAAAGACAATATCTTCACTGCTGACTGGAAGCCCCTTATAGATCTTTTGCATAAAAGAGCAAAATATGAACTTATAACTTATAGTATTGATGATTAGACAAAGATAGCTAATAGAAAAAAAAGTTTGTTTTTGTAATCATAGAATTAATCAAGACTTGTAATTATACTTGTCCTAAAAGAAATTGGAAGCAACTACTTTCAATTTCTTTTCATTTATTTTTTACTTTTGATCTTTGCTGTTTTTCTCTTTTCTTTTTGCTTTGCTTTAGTTCTTGTTACTTTTTATAATTTGTTTATAAGTATTAAAAGTAGGGGTGAGGGTAGAGTTAGGGATAGGGGTAGAGATGAGAGAGAAAGAGGTAAACACAGATATATATCGCAATACTAACCATACATTGCTTTTTTCCTCTTCTATTTATGCTGTCCATTGGACTAAGAAGTTAATATTGACTCAGCCAGCCAAGAAGTCATAACCACAGAACTTGAAGGTCAGAGAATTGTGATTCCAAATAAGAATATCACCTGCCTTGGGAGAACTGGCCAACCTGATATTTGCAAATGTTATCTGTGAAAATTATTCAAATACACACACACACACACACACACACACACACTTCACAATGTTCCCTTTTGGAGTATCAATGTTATGCAGAGCACAGAAAAGAAATTACCAATAACAAACAAAGTTTTTTATTTATTTCATTTTTTTATTTATTTTGATTTGTCAATCACTTACAAGATAATAGGTATAAGTAGATACATAGTTAGGAATACATGAAATGGGTACATATAAGAAAAATAAAAGAAACAATATTCAGAATAATGTCAGCTTGTGCTCCATTCAAAATCCAAGAAAGAAATACTTAGACTCTTTTAATTAGAGAAAAGATATCTTTTACTGGAAGTCAAGTGGTAGCAACAAAAGAATTCTGAATCTGAGAAAATAGGCACGTAAATCACATATACAAAGTGATGGCAATGTTCCCACCTCCAATCGTTCAAATGGTTCTTCCAATTAAAAGTTGTGAATGTCATCATGTGGACATCTTCAGGTGGTGATGACACTTCTGGCCATTGACCTTGGCATATTTTGATAAAGGTTTGCAGCTGCACAGAGAATAGAAAGCTAAGCAAGAAACAGAAACCTAAGCAAGAATGTACTCTCCCCCCCCCAGTTTATACAGTTCTACTTTGTAACACCTCCAACTCACTTCCCACAACTATCCCCCTCCTCCCCCCATTACTTATGACAGCCAAAAGATGCAAAGGAAAGGGAGAAGGTCTTGAAGGCAAAAATCTTGAAGGTTGACAAAGAGATTGGTCTGTAATTTTCAACTAGGCTGGGGTCTCCCTTTTTGAAGATGGGGATGAAAAAGGAAACATACTTAAAATTAGTTTACATTCATATTATTTGCTATATCTTTTCATGTCTTTTGCAATAGCACTTAGCAATAGCACTTTTAGACTGTTTCTGTTTCATAGGATTTTACAGCCCTTTCTAAGCAGTTTACAAAATTGCTCCCAACAATTAGAGTCTTCATTTTACCAGCCTTGGAAGGATGAAAAGCTCGTCAACCTTGAGTTGGCCAGGGTCAAACTGCTGGCAATCGGCAAAGTCAGCCTGCATTCTAACCACTGCGCCACTCTGAGCCTTTATACCTTCTTACCTTTGCAAGCTATCCTTGTTTCCATCACATGCTTCATACATATATGCATACAGTATCAACATTATAGGGATAATTTAGGGGAAATTGAATTATGTAAGGGTAGCTCCCCTTTGCTGAGAGAAGAAAAAAATATTTCATGAAGGATGAAGTAAATGTGAATAAGAACCATGACCTGCTCTGGATGGGACAATTGATGAACCACTCTGAGAAATGTGACAACCCTCCAACCACTGTGTTTGATCAAGCCACTTATTATCATAACCTATGGTTGTCCATATTCAGAGTGATGCATGCACCTAAAGCAGAACTCCAAGGCAGGTATATTCCTCAAAGAACATGTTTATTGGACACACTATATTGGCACAGTAGTAAAACCCAACTCTAAAGGTTCCCATGGTTTCCCCCTGAATTAAAAGAGAAAGTACCCCCCCCCCAGGTTTCACCAGTCACATTGTCCAAAATAGGTAGCTGGGAGGCTGCTTGGTCACTCCTCTGCCATCTGCTGGAATGACCTTGGTTCCCATAGGAAAATTTGTTGTTTTGATGGTTAGCTGGTCCATCTGCTTCCCCCCTCCCTTCCTCTTCTCAAAGTTCATGGCAACTATGAAGCAGGAGAAAAATGGCTTCAGCCAGGTCATCTCCAGAGTTGACACTAGTGTTGTAGCTTTGGTTCTGCACTTCTAGCAAGCAAGGTTTAAAACTGTGAGCTGAAACATAAAAAATGTTTACCAGATTCTACCATCTTGTCCACATTTGTCTGGAAAGCTTGCACACAGGGAAACAACTCATCTAGCACCATCTCATCCATATCCCACATTGGGTGGATGCAGAGCTAATATTTCAAGTACCCCTCTGAGTGCCAAGGCATGCAGCGTCCAAGTCTGGAAGATCTCTCTGTGTCTAATTGTATACAACCTTCTTGACTTGGACATTAAATTAACTTGGAAAACTAGTTCTGACAACAGCAGAAGCCAATGGCCTGAATTCAGATTAGTTCATTGTAATGGCAAAGGGCAATGTAAGTCAGAAATCTCAAGCCCATTGCACAATGTGGGCAGGATAACAGGCTGGACTTTAAATTTGCAATAAATAAGCTTTGCATTATATATTTGGCAATTGTTAGAATTTTTTTAAAATGAATTTTCTCGCTTATGCAATATATTTGCCTATCAGAGATGTGACCTGATCCATTTTTTAAACTTATATAACATCCATAAGAGAAAAAGATTCAACAAGATTCAAATTACCCAACTTTGTCTCTGTGCAATGCAGCCACTGGGTCTTTAATGATGGTGTTATGTGCTGTGTGAATGCTGTCTATATCCATCTATGGACACAATTCTGTTAAACCTTAGCATTATTATTAAGAAAAATGTTGGAACTTTTTAAGGCTTCTAGTCTGCCTTCCAGTCTTCTCCTGATGCCCAGCAATACATCTGCATAAAAAGCATTGCCCAAACAATAATTGCTCTGCCAGATTTCCTTCAACTTTGCGACACAACAAAGAAATTTGACTTCAAAAACATCCCAATCTGTTTCCTATTCAGTCCTTCAAATACAGCTCAATAAAGAAAACTGACAGCCCGTTCTCTTGAGTGATCACAGCTCTTGTTGTCACACCTTTTTTTTTTTTTTTTTGCTGTCAGGCACACCTGCCTTTCTCCTTCTCTCTACCCATCTTCTCTTTAGACAGGTATAAGACATGGAAGCATGCAGAGACCTGTAGACTCATCAGTTGCTTATCAACCTCTGCCCAGCAGCAGAAGAGTAAAGGAGTTGTAGAGCAAGGGATAGCAAAGTATTTTCCATCTTCTGGTTCCCTAAACACCATTCTTCTTTGAAGATTCTGTTAGGTGGTCCCTCTCATTCAAAATTTTCAGTGAAGGGGCAGAAGATGAATTATAAGCTTGCTGAGGATTCTCTCTGCCCTGAAAACTCATGTTAAGTTGAAGCCAGATTTTTCTCAAGATTAATGAAATATAAAGAGAAGTCTTTATGCTCTTCTTTCCATTCCTTCTTGAACTAGCCAATTCCTTTGATATATCAAATTGCTCGCCAGCATAACAAGAGTTGCTTGTTGGTCATACCTGTGGTCCTTGACTTATAGCTACTCATTTGACAACACTGAAAAAGTGACTTACACAATCCTCACATGACTCCCCCTTACACAGCATCCCCAGTGTTATATGATCAATGTTCAGGTGCTTGTCATATGATCAATGTTCAGGTGCTTGCATGTATTTATGACAGCTTCAATATCCTTTTGTCACTATTATGACTTCCCCAACCAGTTTCTGACAAGTAGAATCAATGCAATAATTTGCATTCACTGAATGACCATGTGACAACTGTAGTAATTCATCTAACAACCAAAATAGGTCATAAAAGCAGGTGTGGCTCACTTAACAACCACCTTGCTTAGTTTAACAATGGAAATTCTGGTCTCAATTATGGTTGTAAGTTGACAACTTACAAGTAAACAAGTGATTTGTACCATAGGTACAAAACTGTCTTGATGGCTCCACTAAAGCCACTAAACCAAATAAAACATCTGGATGGTCTTTTGTTCATACATTATGTGGTTAGTTGGATCAAAGTTACATTTCTGGACTGAATAGAAATTCTCAAATTGAACAAACAGTGCTTTCTCCAACTTCATAATGCAACTTCTCTGTCTTCATTGAGCCAAATCTAATCTTGCTGTTTTAGCAGCATCACTCACTTAAAAACTGGAAAGAACTTTGAGCATTAGCTTTCATGATTTCACTGTGATTTCAGTGTCAAATCAGCTACTCTATCTATCTATATAATCTATACATCTATATCATCTGTAAGTTTTGTGTTGTTAAAAAATAAATGAATCTAAAATTATTAAAAGAGACATTTGGGGAGGTGGGATAATTTTGGAGTTGCTGATCAAAGTATTAGTACATCACCAGATCTTGTGAAGTGAATTTCAATTGATCGTTATTATGGAGATGAATTATTTTTAATTTTTTTCCTAGTCTTATGAAAAGATGACCAGGATTTGCTGAACACTCTAACAATAGAAGCATGCTGACTTCATCCAATCAGATTTCAATAATGAATTCAGATTGCATTATTTCAGTCTGCCTCAATGGTTCAAACTGAGTTGTAAAATCAAAGTGCACAAAAAAGAGTTTGATTAAATTTGCTGATTCAATCAAAAATATTTTTTTGCCTCATGAAATCCAGTTGTTGTTTTTTTGGGGGGTGAGGGTTTCTAGAAATTGCATTTTAAAATCAAAGCTTTACACAGCCTCATTAATTGCTACAGTACACCATCAACATTGCTAAACAGGTTAATTGAAGGGATCATACATGCTATTGTAAAAGTATAGATTGGATTAGTAATACAGCAGGGGTCTTCAAATTTGGGAAGTTTAAGACTTGTAGACGTCAACTCCCAGAATTCCTCCTCCAGTCGTGTTAGCTCAGGAATTCTGGGCGTTGACGTCCACAAGTCTTAAACTTGCCAAGTTTGAAGAGCCTTGGTACATAGTATCAAAAAAGTTTAATCTGATAGCACCTTTTCTGACTAATAAATGTTATTAAAATCTGTTTTGATTTGCAATTTATGCCTTTTTAAAAATGTGTTAGAAAAGGTGATACCAGACTGTTTATCCAGTGTTATAGAAGAGTGAAAAAATTCTGTTCCTTCTGTTGCACTGGTTTTAGTTAAGAGAGTTAAGAGAGGTACATACAACTGTTTTGAGGTTTTTCTCTCTCTCTCTTTAAATTTATCCAGTTCAAGTTTAGGTCCATCAGATACTTTCAATGGTATGATGCAATTCAAGAAGCATAATTTGAAATTGCACACTAGCCACTTAATTTCCACTGACTTCTAAGTATGTCACCCAATTCACATGTATTTTTCTCCCTAGTGCTTTCCTTAAAACTGAAATTTATGGATAAATTTTGCTTTCAACATTTTCTTGTTTCAAAAAAAAATATTCTGGTAATATTAGATTTTAGTAAAAATCTGAAGGGTAGGGTACTGGATCCAAGTCTGGGTCATTGTCTCAGTTGTGGTCAGTGTGCCTACCTGAGTATGCTGTCTTGAGCAACTAGAAATCATGAGCAGTTTGAAGGCTTCAGAGTTATGAGAAATGCATTTTGGAAGGCAGGAGGGAACATCACCAAAGAAATTATTAAGTACCTAAAAAATAAAATAGAAAGTCAACAGTCTCTTTTGCCCAGAAAGAAACTCCTGAATAATTGTGAAGCAGGTGAGAAGGGCTATCTCCTGAGGACCGAGAAACTGTAAAATAACAAACAATAACAATAAATAAACAAAGCACTTAAACCATCTTGCAGCAACAAAATTATCTTTAAACACACATATAGAGAGGGAGTTTAAATAAAAATCAAAGGTATTTCTTGGGGAAACAGGAAGACAGATTTCAACTGATATGAACTTAAGGCTACACAGCATTTTTATACTTTTAGACTAGGAAAGATGTTTTGGTTTAGGGCAGCAAGGCTTCTCTCTAAGCTGTGCCAACACCTATGATATTCTTCTCCAAGAACAGAAGGATCTTTCCAACTGTTCTAGCTCCTCCAAAGTCTCCTCACAAACCTGGGTGGGATCAGAGAAAATCCTTCTCACACCTCCACCTTGTCAAAAAGAACAGGTTTAAGAGGCTACCGACAATTGAGACAATGCAAGCTAATCTTACCTGTCTCTCTTCTGCAGGCCAAACTGTTTTCAGGAACAGCCATATTTCCTCATCACTGGTTTGACAAGGTTTTCCTCCAGGCTGCTACCACACCCCTCTATTTTCTGTTGACAGGAGACAAGGAAGATCTGGAGCTCTCTCACTCAGCTCCAGATAGTTTGCATTGTTGCAATAGGGATAAATGGGTGGAGTTTCAACACTGTCTACAAAATAGGGTTCTTCTGGCCAAGCTAGGTTCATGTCAGGTTGTATCCCACCAAATAACATGGGAAGGACTTTAGATGTTTATAAAAATGTATATTAAGACTTAGTTCAAGGTATCTCTAAGGAGAGTTTTGAAATAATTATGTCTGAATGGAGGTATACTATCAATAGATTAAAAACAGACAGAATAATATGGGGCCCTTCGGGAGTTTCTCGTTGTATCTTCCAGCCCCTTCGCCATTGGTCAGGCTGACTAAGGCTGCTGGAAAATGTATTTCAACAACCTTTGGAGATTTGGAGAACATCCACCTAGTTTTAGATGAAAGCTTGGATGATACATGTGTGATGTCTACTTACTTGCAAGTATATACATCACAGGTTATGTACCTTGGCATTGTTAGTACTAGACCTATAGCAGTGATTCAGACTGCAAGGACTTTACAGAAAGTCGACTATTTCGAGAATGCTCCTATATTTTTCCTACAACAGCTCCCTTGTGAATGGATTGGGCTATCCCAGGTCACTCAATTGGTTTTCATCCTTATGGGATAATTAAAACTCCCTATTTCCCAGTTTCTAGTCCAGCATTTGAACTATAATTACCAAACTGGTTCTCCCCTGCATTTGACTGAAAAAAAGAACTGTTATCTTAAGAATAGAGATAAACAGCATGTGGATATACTCAAAAAAGGATTAAAAAGCCGAAAAGGAAACAAGCCCAAAACACCTCCTCCACAGCTATCAACACCCATACGAGCAGATATTAACGCCAGGATTAACACTAGGCTAACAATCAAGAAGTAAACAATAGTCCAATCAAGAAACTACCAACACAGACAAACAAGCTAAGAGTAAATAACAACCTAATCAAGGAACCATTAAGAACACGTCCACTAAGACTGACAGAAAAATAAGATAAGATGCAAGATGCAAGATACAAGATACAAGATACAAGATACAAGATACAAGATACAAGA
>BLBF01000065.1:13099880-13176208 GCA_015471245.1 Laticauda colubrina | reverse complement strand
AGATACAAGATACAAGATACAAGATACAAGATACAAGATACAAGATAAGATAAGACAAAATAAGGGCAAGCTCCACTCCCTTCTAGTACTGATTATGTTATGTAGTTTAGTGATGAAACACCTGGAAGAAAACTACCAAGTTCAGAGAGTACCACCCCATACCTTAAGAATCTTCCAAATTTTAGTGAGCGTGCATGATTGGCTCCTATACAGTAAAAGCTGATAGATCCTTATGATTTGCAACAGCAAACATTCTATTCCTTGATCTCTTAATTAGCAATGAATTTGTAGACAAATTAATACAGGAAAGAATCAGCAGCAGTCACATCAACCTCCATAAACTGGCATTTTTTAGCAATGACTTTGAGATTGGAGAAAAATCTTCTTTCTCTAATCCTTAATTTGGCCTATCTTTAAAATAATATGTATAAAGTATGTTTTGTGTGAACGCCTCTAAAATAATCTTCCCAAATTCCCTAAATTTCTCCAAGAATATTGAAGTTCTTAAACTTGCTTGTAAGAACACTAATCTTATTTTCAGTCATTAACTCACATAAAGTAATATTAAATGAAGAAATTTACATTTCATTGTAAATCATGATAGCCTGGCTTATACACTGCAGCAAAATAACTAAAAGTTAAAATTATTAACACAAACTATAAAATCTTGCTCCCACTAAAATATTAAGGTTGTGGTAACTATAGTGTGATGCAGTACAGTATAAAATTGTAGGGTATAAATGTTAATACATACAATCTATGGAATAATATCTAAAAATACAAGTGGAGTTATAGAGACATATAATTACACTGTAAAAGTTTACAACTAAAGTTAAAATTAATACCAAATGAAATAATGAATATGTGTGTATGTGTGTGTGTGTGTGTGTGTAAAGCAACAACTTGTTCTTGTCTCCAAAGAGATGTATTAGGAAACTTCATTTGCTCCTTTATGTGTTGTTATTATAAAGGAAAAAGAAGGGGGATAAAGCCAATTATTTATTATTTGCATATTGGATCAAAAATTGCTTTGTGCACCAAGTCCCAACCTGTAGGAGTAAATGTATGAGTCAGTAAATCTGACAGAATCTTACAAGATTATGAGTGTTTGTGTCTTTGTATTTAACAGGATTTGATCACTGTTCCATGGTGTGGTATCTTAAACATGGGCAAATTATTATAGACTTAAACGTAGGAGAAAAGCAGGCAGGCCCAAAGTAGAGTCCAATGAGGTATCATCCTAGAATCATAATGTTCCCACAAACAGTCTAAGTCTGACTCCTCTTAAAGTCCATTGATGCTTATCTAGTCTTAATGTAGCATGACCATTAGTTGACCAGAGTCTTGTAAATAGGCCTGATCAATAAATCTTAACTGGAACTTGATGTGTGATCCCAATTCTTCGCACATGACATTATCATTATGTAAGTATTGCTAATTTAACTTGAAAATCTGGGTTTTTTTTTCTATTCTGAATATGTAGGATTGCAAGTGGGATTCCAATTGTATGAAATTTAGCAAGTATAGAAATGAACCTCCAGTCTCTATGGGCAAGAAAAGCAAAGACAAGCTTTGCATTGTTGTCATGACTGTGCAAATAAGTTAGCTTGTCATTTATAATCCAACTGACAAGTGAAATCTCTTGTTCCATCTCAGATGGATTTATGATAGGCTAAAATTCCCTTATCAACATATGCAGTAATGCTGCAGAGAAATCCATAATGGCAGGTTTTATTTTTATTTTTAAATTAATATTGTCAAGCCCCAAACCAAGTATGACATGTGGCAATACTTCTAAGCTCAGCTTTTTAATTGTTTCACACCTCTGTACAAGATCTGTATAAGAGCATAATGCTACCATACTACAAAAAGTATGTAAAGATCAAGTTCTCTCTCTTGAGAATTCACTGAAAGGTATAGAATATGCTCTGTAGAGAAGCATGCAAGTTAGTTATTTGGCTTATGATGTTTCCATAGTTTACTATTTATTCTACTAAATGAACTAAATTGCTTGTACTCACACAAACATAGTTCAGAAGCCATGTTTAATAGCTCTAAATAGCTGAGTTTGCAACCCATAATATGACTTGGATTGTTGGATTAACCAGATCTAGGTATGGGACTGTCACCTTCACCAGCTTTGTTGTAGCTCAGATTTCCTAAGATTTCTCCAGAAGATGGTAGAGGACAGGAAGGCCTGGAAGAATGTTGTCCATGGGGTCGTGATGGGTCAGACACAACTTTGCAACTAACAACAAAGGAGATATAGATGTAGATCTTAAGGCCCTGTCACATTGGCCGATGGATGCAAAACGTTTGTAAAAAGGACACAGCGGATGAGAAAATGTTCCATCCATTGTTATCCGCTCTCAAAAGTGCCCCAAATTTGCATAAGCAGAGCGGACAACAACGGAAAGGAAGGGACGGGGGGAGGACGTAGCCAGGATGGAAAGCGGATGCTCCATGGTAGCCTAGCGGATGGAAGCGGATGGGAGCGGATGGCACATCCGCAGGGCTTCCGGGGGAGCACAGCGAAGTGGACGCGCAGCGGAAAGAGTGGATGCAGAGCAGATGAAGCAGATGCAGAGCGGAAGCCTAGCGGATGCCTAGCGGATACACAGCGTTCACGGCACATGCGGGGAGGATGAATTATGTCAGCCCCGTGGATATAAAGGGAAGCAGCTCGCAAGCAGGTCACCATTCAGAGGAAAGACCTGCTGCCAGACACAGCTCCAGCCAGCCAGCCAGCCAGCCAGCAAGCGAACAACGCAACGACCATGGGGAAGAAGAGAAAGCCTCAGCCATCTGCTGCCAGCCCTGGCAAGAAGGACAGGGCCACCATCCCACCCCCTGGCCCTGACTTGGCTTCTGCTGGGGCTTCTGCTGCTGGGGTTGACACTTCTGGTGCTGGAGCTTCTGCTGGTGCTGCTCCTGGTGCTGGTGCTTCTGCTGGTGCTTGCTCTGCTGGCACTGCTCCTGGTGCTGGTGCTTCTGCTGGTGCTTACTCTGCTGGCACTGCTCCTGGTGCTGGTGCTTCTGCTGGTGCTTACTCTGCTGGCACTGCTCCTGGTGCTGGTGCTTCTGCTGGTGCTTACTCTGCTGGTGCTGCTCCTGGTGCTCCTGGTCCTGCTAGTGCTGCTGGAGCTGCTGGTGCTTACTCTGCTGCTGCTGATCCTGGTCCTGCTGGCACTGCTGGTGCTTACTCTGCTGGTGCTGCTGGTGCTGCTGGTCCTGCTTTTGCTGCTACTGTTGTTGTTGCTGCTGCTGGTGGTGGTGGTGGTGTGGAGGAGCAGCCCCTACAACCTAGAAGCGCCTCTAATGAGGGCCCATATGGCCCTGCCAGAGGGAGGAAGAGTCAGACACGTGAACGGGAGAGGAGGCAATACTCAACCGAAGAGGAACATGAGGATAAGATGCTGGAATGGCTGAGCGAGAACGAGTATCTATGGAGGAAGGGACACAGGCTCTATCAAGACACCAAAAGGAAGCAGGCTTCTTGGAGAGAGAAGGTGGAGAGCCTGGGCTACACTTCGAAGGTGCTCCTCGGCTGGTGCAAGCACATGCACACCTGGTATGGGAAGCTGCACCTCAAGAAATCTGGCCAGGCCGCGGTCAAGCTGACGGACCGAGAGACCTATGTGATGGCCATGTGCAGCTTCTTGGAGGGTGAGATCTGCCACCGAGGAGCAGCCCCTCTCACAACCCTCTCTCTCAGGAAGCCTGCTGAGAGCCAGTCCTCTTCTGGCAAAGAGTCAGCTCCTGTGTCCAGGCAGGTATCTGTGGAGCGTGCCATGATGGAGACACCCCCCCGACAGCTGTACTACCCGTGGTGGAGCATGTGGAGGACCCCCTGACGCAGTGGGAGCAAGGAGAGGGCACTTCCACCACAGGCCAACCTGCATCCACCCCCAGTTCCACCTCCACAGAAAGGCAGAGAGGCATACCGGAGGGGCAGAGCCACACTGTCCTGCTGGAGATCAGGGACACCATCAGAAGCAGTGTAGATCTCCTCTCTCAGCTGGTACACACCGACGTCCCATCCTCCAACTGCAAGCCCTTCCTCACCTACATCAACCATACCCTCATGAACATGTCAGAACCACAGTACCAGGTGGTGAAGGACAGGATCACCCATCTTCTTCACAACCCTCCAGACCCAGCTGAACCTGCTCCCACCCAGTCGAGGCCTGCTTCTCCATCCCAGGTGATGTCACTGCCCTTCCAATGCTTTCCACAGGCCCTCACCTACCAGGGCTACGCTACCAGAAGGTCCAGCAGCACAGGCAGCCATTCCCAGTCCAGGCACAGGTACATCGAACATCACCAGTGCCATCGATGCCACCCACGCCACCGATGCCAGCCACACTACAGATGCCACCCATGCCACAGATGCCACCCACAGATGCCACCGACGCCTCACCTTGCTCAGCTGCAGACCAGACATCCCCACTACACTACTCCTTCCTCCACCCCACAGCCAAGCCCGGCCTCAGAACATCTGTCATCGGTATTGGAGCTGACACCCCATGTCATGGAGGAAGGGGCTCTCAACATCACAGGGCTGAGCCAAGTCTCTGAGAGCTTCCTCCACACACTGTCCCCTGTTGTCCTCTCGGGGCCAGGCACCCCAATGATGCCTCAGACCAGCACTCCAGCAGCAGCCACCTCCACAGCACCTGAACCCTTCACCCCTGAGACTGGGCATGCCTCAGAGTGACCAAGATGAGTGCCAGAGACTGGGTTGCTACCTGTTGACTTTATTTTTGCTTTGGACACTTGACTTGGGTCATTTTTCTTTTACAGCTTGTTATTAATAAAGATTATCATTTATTTTCGTCAATAAAGTCTTGGTGGAAACTTTTAGAAATGGTTTAAGCCTTTGCATGCTTGTGGGATGGGTTAAGATAGCTGTGGGATGGGCAGGGATACCTTTGGGATGGGTAATAGCTGTGAGATGGGCAGGGATACCTTTTGGATGGGTAATAGCTGTGGGATGGGCAGGGAAACCTTTGGTATGGGTAATAGCTGTGGGATGGGCAGGTATACCTTTGGGATAGGTGAGAATAGCTGTGGGATAGATAAACTTCCAGTGCAAGCATAGTGGGACTGTATGGTCCATCTTCCCAGGTGCCACACCTATGGCCCTTCATTATCAAAATTAATGTAATCATTGATCCACACATGTCAACATAAACACAACTCTTTATTAAATGCCCTGTTCATTGTAGGCCCACCCAACATACATGGCCCAATCTCATCAGTGTGATGAGACAGGCTGAAGGAAGCATCCATTAATCATCTATCATCCTGTCTTGCTACTCTACTGCTCCAGCTGGGGAGTTGCACCAGTGTCTCAGGAGGTTGCGCCGCTTCTTCCCTTCACGTGAAGCTCTGTTGGGGCCTTGCACATCCAGAGTGTCTATCAGGTTTCGCCCTTGCCTCCATTCCCCAGGCTCCATGTCCCCATTGCCTTGTTGGAGGTCCACGAGCCTGTTCTGCAACACTGGGTAGCGGGTGCGCATGAGATTGTGTAGGATGCAGAAAGGTTCCACGATCCTCCTCACGGTCTCTGGCCGATGCTGCATGGTGGTGAGAAGTACCTGGAACCTGTTGGCCAGGATGCCAAAGGCGTTCTCCACCACCTGCCTTGCCCTGGACAGCCTGTAGTTGAAGATCCTCTCTTCATGGGTGAGGCATCTGGAAGTGTAGAGCTTCATGAGGTAGGTTCTGAGGGAGAAGGCGTCATCCCCCGCGATGAAGTAGGGCACATCTTGCGTGTTGTTGGGCAGGAGATCTGGATCTGGGAAGCCCATGATGAGGTTGCGTTCCAGCCCCTCCTTGAGGTGACTGGCGTTGTATACCTGGGCATCTGAAGATTTGTCGTTGCCTGAAGCATCGATGTACATGAACTTGTAGTCAGCATTGACTTTGGCGAAGAGGATGATGCTGAAGAAGCCCTTGTAGTTGAAATAAGTGGACCCCGACTTGGCTGGAGCTTTGCAGGCCACGTGCTTGCCATCTATGGCTCCAACGGTGTGGGGGAAGTTCTACTTCTGATACCACTGCTCTGCAACTTTCTTCCAGCCTTCTTCAGTGGAGGGGCACTGGAGGAGCTCCTCCAGGTATTCTTCGATGATGGCCTGTACCACTTCTCTGACCACAATGCTAATGGTGTTGTGTGGCACCCTCCAGCTGTACTGCATGCTCCTGTACGAGGTCCCTGAGGCCAGGTGGCGCAGAGTCAGTGCCACTTTCAGCCCAGGGTCCAGGCTGGGCCAGAATTTGGTGCTCTGCTTAATCAACCTGGGTCTCAGCCGCTGCACAACTTCGTCAAACATGGCTGGAGGCATCTTCATGAAGTTCTGGAATGCACGAGGGTCTTTTTTCCTCAGCTCCACCATCAGCTTGTTATACATTCCGTACTCTGCTCTTCTCCTGATCCATCTTCGGACCCAGACACTTCTTGGCCGCCTCCTTTTCTTCCTGTAGAACAGGTGAAAGAGCCTGTAGATGGCTTCGCACTGTTGCAGAATGATGGTGGCTACCAAAAGGACTGTGTTACGATCCATGGTGGACATGACTGGATGCTGTGCAAGAGCAAGAGCCAGATGAAGGCTTAAAAGTTCTGCACAGCAGGGCTACTGGACTGAAAGTGAGATCCAGGTGAGTTCCTTCCCCTTTTTATAGGCAATATAGGTTTTCCGCTTGGTGTCCCTTTGCATCCTCTAGGCATCCTCTAGACATCCTAAATATTTGAGATAGGTCCCCTCTGCGAACGTTTTTTCCATTTTAATGCTTTGTATGCGAGCTGCATCCGCTTTCATCCTTTCTCCATCCATGCTACTAACGCTTTGTGTCCGTTCCGCATCTGTTTCACTTTCTCCCTGTGTCCGTTTTCCCCTGGAGCGGATTCGAGTTGCGCGGATGCACAGCGGATGCCTAGCAGACATAGAGGATGCATAACGGATGACGACGGATGTAGAATGGATGCTCCCCCGTATGCGTTGCGGATGCAGAACAGACGCGTTGGATACATTTTCCGCTCAAAAAGTTTTGAGCAGCTCAAAACTTTTTGAGCGGATGGAATCTCAGTCGATGGATGCTGGACGGTTAGAGAGGATGAAAAACGTATGCAGTGAGTACAGAACAGAAGCATCGAGTTAACCAACGGATGGCAAGTGTTTCTCTCCATTTTACATCCTCTTTCCATCTGTTGGTGCAGTGTGACATGGGCTTAAGCTCCAAAACTCTGATGAACACTAGATGGCAACAAGGTGATATAGTATATATTAACTCTTTGCTGCCATCTAATGGACAATACAGCCTAAATACCTGATCTTGGTTATTTTCACACAAAACATTTTCATTAACAGGGTGTGAGTTTGTCTGTGTGTGAAAGAGAGAGGGAGGGAGAGAGAGAGAATACTCACACAGCTTCTCATGCATTTAAATACATAATAAGTTTTACATAACAGTTTCAATGAACAAAGGATTGCTATATTTCATTTTTGCAATACCAGGTCAGATATAAACCTTACAGCTGCGGAGCAAATTGTAATCCAGTAGTGTCTCCATCAAATTAAATAAAGTTGCACAATATATTAAGCTTGTATAATATTAAGTCTAATTAGGGTTTGTGTTTGTGTGTTCCTATACTTTGCAAATTCAGCTCTTCGGTTTACAATTTAATGTGTTAGTACAAACAACCCAGTAACCAACCATGCAAACTGAGATTTTTTTGTGCTGCATACAGGGAGACAATTCTAACAACATACATAGTGTCCACATGATGGAATGAGAGTCTTAAGCAGCCTCCCTTAACCAGAGGCTCTCAAGGTATTAGGAAACAACATAGATGGCTGGTTATTTTTCAGTGGACAAAGTGAACTAAACACCTTTGTTCTTATTTCGAGGCCCTCTTCATCCAAATAAAGGAGAAAAAGCTGGATTCAATTCTGTGCTGACTTTCAAAATAAATAGAACAAAGGTAACTGAGGCTAGCTGAAAAAAGCCAGCCTTAATAACAGGGTAATTATTCAGACTTAAGTGCACAGTCACTTTGCATTTGGCTAAACTTTATGATAGGTGATGACAAGTTAATAAATGAGCTATTTCACCAGTACTTAAACCAGCTATCTCCTGGCAATGGATAACCCAAAGCAAAAAAAACCCAAAACCAATATAAAACAGAAGAGGGAAATAACTTATTCTGAAATGCAATGCATAGAAACTGGTTGATGAGCTAGACCCTGCAATAAATCATGATGAACAATGCCATCATTTATCAAAGAAATTCTCTTGCTCAACAACCTTTGAAGTTCCAGCACCAATAACTTCCAACCTATAAAAAGGTACTTTTGTTTCTGTGTCATGTTTGAAATTGACAAGAGAGCCAGAAGGCACTAAGCAGTTCCTTGCTCAAACACACCCATCCAAAGTAAGCTTGTTCTAAGATGGGCAAAGCTGAGATGATCATCATGGTCAAAAGTGAAAGAATTTACAAAGCAACATCATCAGATTTCAGGGTGGTCCCTTTGATTAAAAAAAAGCCCTATCATAAAGTAGATCTTGAACTTTTTTTTCTGTAAAAATGCTGGAAGGCCACCAACATGCAATATTCGCTTTTTGTCAGTTGATTGGCAGCTAGACCATGTAAAGTGATTGGTGGAGTCTAGAAAACTGATTAGCTGACAACTGTAATTTATACGTCTTATTTATCTCTTGCCTGGGCAGGTTAACATATTCGTCATTGTTTAGGCTCTAGCTTGCTTCTTAGCCTCACTGTAGATATTCTATAAGTATTTTGTAAATACCTGTCAATGCAGTCTTTCTTTGGACAGGGAATATTATTGTTGTCCGATTGCACATGGACAGAATTTTTTGATCCTCAACAATGAGACAGGAACTTCAACATTGGGTGGGAACACTGTCTTCTTTTGTTGCCTCGGCAATTGTGTTGTGGTTGTTTTACTATTGATTTTGCTCATTATAAGAGTTCCTCTGGCTATTCCAGGACCCTCCTCAGATTTTTGTATCCAAGAAAAGAGCTGTCCTTAGGTGTTGATTGCTCCTATCTCATGCATCAACATGTCACATTATTATATGAAGCAGATTTTGCCCAACCTCACCACAACTCATAAATCAAAATGAAAACTGTAATGAACAAAGCCATTTAAATGGAATCAACACCGGGGATCTTATAACATTTTGACAGCCAGCCACAAAAAGCAAGTAACACACCCAACTGATGGAGCAAGAGAAGGTATGTTTGAACTAAAGAGAAATTAACCACCTGTACCTCCCACGTGAGAACACCTGGGTGTGTATAGTGTGATAAGAAAGGCATATGTATGAGAAAAAAATCTGGGAAATAATTCCAGCCCAAATATATATACAAATTTCATAAGAGTGTTGATGAAGGCTGAAATCCATTGATGGTACTGACTCCAGGTAGTCTTTGATTTATAACAAACAATTGACCCCAAAATTTCTGTTGCTGAGGGAAACAGTTGTTAAATGAATTTTGCCCCATTTTACAACCTTAATTGCCACAGTTGTTAAATGAATCACCACAATTGTTAAATTAGTTGCAAGATTGTTAAGTGAATCTGGCTTTCCCATTGACTTTGACCCAAGGACACTGAAACCATCAAAAATACATGAAAGTTTACCAAGCATCTGAATTTTGATCATGTGACCATGGGGATGTTGCAACGGTCATAAGTATAAAAAATAGTCATAATTCACTTTTTTGGTGCTGTTGTAATGTTGAACAGTCACTAAATCAGCAGTTGTGAGTCAAGGACTGCCGCCAATGGTCCTTCAAAACATCTCACCCAAGAACCTGGGTAGGTGAGAAATTTTATGATAATTCCTCAAAAGTGGGAAATCCACTCTTGAGTGGAAACAGTGTGCTTGTTACACAACAACCCATTGGGGATGTCCCAGCAGAAGGCAAGCTATATGCAGAACAATTCTTGAACATATATTGGTGGGTTTTGCAAGCAGCTTCAGGAAGCAGTCTTCCAGTAGACAAGCAATGGAGCAAAGCACAAGCAGATGTGTTCACTTCTGGCTCTAAAGCAGAAGGACAAAAGAAAATCTGATTGTCTTGGAGAAATGTCTGTGGTGGTCCAGGATATATTGGCAGCACTTTGCTACTATGCTGTGAAAGCAACAAGGGAGTCATTGGTATTAAATTTGGCATTTTCATCATTAATGCAGCACCTGAAGACAACATGAGAGGCATTTTCACATGCTTTTGAGTTTTTTCTAAGAATTAGGGGGCAGCAGTTTCTTGGAAGTACAAAAAATGTGGGATGCTCAGCTACAGATAGCAACACAAAAACAAAGACAGATGGGGATTTCCAGTGCATATTCCTCATATACCTCCAACACTGGAGGTTTTTAAGAAGAGATTGGACAGCCGTTTGCTTGAAATGGTATAAAGTTCCCTGCTTGAGCAGGAGACCTCCAAAGTACCTTCCAACTCTGTTATTTTGATATATTAGATTACTGTAAAACATAGATGTGATGATGAAGACAGAGTAATAAATCCCACCAATCAAACATATGTTAGTTTAATAAACAACATTGCCAAAGTATTTAAACACTAACAGAACAGTAGCTTGCTAAATTAGACTTGTGGGTCTTTCCCCCACCCCCTTCTTGTAAAGTAATTTCAGTACTGCTGTGGGTAGCATTTTAATGAAAAGTGACTTGGCAATGCATTAAAAAAAAAAGCATCACAAATACTTTAAAAGTAGCCGAAAGCCAACAGCAAAATAATCAGAGTGAAGCAGATTAAATTGAAGTTAGAAAAAATGAAAGGTGTTCAGTTGGTACCAGAAGGTCTTCCGAATAGAAAGCAAAGAAGGCTATATCTTGAGAATGTACTCCAAAGTCAGAGATCTAACATGGTAAATATGGTCTCACTGATAGCTACCTGTCACATCTCAGATGATGGTGGACAACATCTCAGGAACTTCCAGAAATGTCTCCTAGGAATATCTCAAATTATAAGCATGGATATGAAGAAAGAGAAAGGCTACCTCTTTTATGCATTTGTCATAGTTACAAACCCAGCTTCTGCTTCTGCAATTCAGACTACTCAAGTTTATAAATTAATGGTGAAGAATTATGAGACATCATAAATCCTGTACAGGAAGCAGACAAGAGGGAAATAGAAGAAGTAAAGCAAAAGTATAGTATCAAGATCTCTGAAAGAAGTAATTCTGGTTATGCTGCTCTAAATCCATAATGAACATTGAGTTGATTTGATTTAGTTCTCAAAAACAAGGAGTCAAATGGTATTTGAAATTGTGATAAAGATGGTTAGACCTTAGAAGTAAAGATATGGAACTCTACATCTATTTTTAGCTATAGCAGCAGCTTGTTGAATGGATTTGAGTCAGTTAGTCTGTTTATTATCTGTCTTTCTTTATTATCTATCTATCTGTTTATCTATCTCTCCATTTCTTTTATTCCCATCTAGGTGCACAGTTTTGAAGTCTTGGTTGAAAGGTGAGATATATGTAGATTAAATAAATGAATATCTTTCCATTGGGAGAACCACATGAAATAATGTAATGAATATTACTTGCTAATTTAGAGGAGAGGGAGAGATTTCACCTCTACTTTTATTAGTGATGAGAAACTGCTTATTTTGGTTTTGTACCAGCAACACAGTCAGGTGGGATTCTACCAGTTTGGGCCAGTTCTATAGAACTGGTTGTTATGATTCTGTGCAGTTTAGAGAACTGGCAAATTGTTCCCCTGGCTGGCCCCACCCGTCTCCACCCACGCCTTCTCTCCCCACCCAGTCAGTGCTTATCACACATGCATGACATTGTACACATGCCCAACATCGCTGACTGCATTCTCCCCACCCAATCACTCGTTAAGGTATTTCTTTGGTTTTCCCTCCTGATGATCAGTTGCTCCAATGATCAGCTGTATTGGGACCCCCCTCACTGTCTTATTGCTTCACCCAGGAGACTTCCCTGAGGCCCAGGAGGCATAAAGGGGCATGCCCCTCCCCAGGCTCTGTTTTTTTTTTTTTTTTTGCCTTCCTGGACCCCAGGGAAGCCTTCTGGGAGCAAAAAACACCCCCCAGGAGGCTTCCCTGAGGTCCAGGAGGCAAAAAAAATCTTGGGAGGGGGGTACTGCAAAGAAGAAGAAGAAGAAGAAAGAAGAAGAAGAAGAAGGAGGAGGAGGAGGAGGAGGAGGAGGAGGAGGTGGAGGAGGAGGAGGAGGAGGAGGAGGAGAAGAAGAAGAAGAAGAAGAAGAAGAAGAAGAAGAAGAAGAAGAAGAAGAAGAAGAAGAAGAAGAAGAAGAAGAAGAAGAAGAAGAAGAAGAAGAAGAAGAAGAAGAAGAAGAAGAAGAAGAAGAAACACTCGCCCAGTCACATGGCTATGTCCACCTAGCCACAACCACAACCAGCTGTTAAAAAATTTGAAACCCACCCCATAACAGTTTAGTGTTCTACCACACAAAATGCTTTGAAACATTTGTTATCAGCTTTAGAAAACTTTTCTAAGTCTGAGCAGTTGGTTATTAATTGTGATAAAATAAAGACTGCTTTTGATTGATTGGTTTCAGTTTGATTTATTTTAGTTTTCCCCATGTGGTATGCTGATGGCCATACCACTGCTAAACAAGTTCTATCTGTTACTTGAGGAGGGGAGCTTTCTTTGTAAATCACAGTAGGGGGAAAACTATTCAAAACATAAAATAAAAACTGAACTTAGTACAATATCCAAAATGTCCTTCAGTGCAAAAGGCAGCAAATTGGTTTCCTTAATCCTTAATATTTTAGAAATGAAAATTGCATTTTAAATAGAGTGAACTTTACAGGCTATTGTTCTACTTCATGGTTGGAATCAGTTCAAAGCTATTTTTTGAGAACTATTTTAGATTTCACTAAGATACAGCTGTCTCCATTAGGTTGAAATGGATGTGTTGCCTGGAGAATATGTATTTGGATTTTCAAACCTACAAAGGAGAGTAGTCAGGAAACTATTCAAGTTTTGCTTTAGAACATTCTCCAAGCAGCTTTATGAACAGATTCTCTTCGATTCTCATCTCCTACAAGAGAGATGAGATGCCAACAATAGTTGACTTGACTTGTTGGGCTTCATGATCTCATAGAAATTCCTTGAGACAGTCATGAAGCAACAAAAGTGGAAATGACCACCATCATACTTTGTTATAAATTGGATTCTATGGCTGGAAAACATTTTTTTTTAATTGAAAAATGAAATAATTATAGATTTGTGTAACTTGCATTTCCAGCTGGCCATCCCTTATATCTAAAGAACATTTGGGTGGGGGAGGGGGAAGGGAAGGGACAGGGTGGCATTCTACCAGTTTAGACCAGTTTGGTAGAACCTGTTATAATTCTCCATAGTTCGGAGAACTGTAAATTGGGTCTCTGGCTGACCCTGCCCCACCCCTCTCCACCCACTTCTCTGCTCCCTGCCCAGTCAATCCTTATCGTACATGCGCAACATCGTGTGTATGCGCGACAGCCCTGTAGTCTGCTTTTGCCCACCTGCAATGGAAGCCATTGCTGCCTGCCTCCCAACTGAGCAGCCCTGATCGGCAAACTCACAGATAAGCTTGTGAGTCCCTTTCCCACTGTCCCCGGGCCTCCCTGGGCCTTGCCTCGGCCTCCCCAGGCCTCGCCCAGCTGTCTCTGGGCCTTCTGGGGCTCTCTGGGCCTCATCCAACCATCTCCAGGCCTCCCTGGACCTCACCCAGCTGTCTCCAGGCCTCCCTGGGCCTTGCCCAGCAATCTCCAGGCCTCCCTGGGGCTCCCCAGGCCTCACCCAGCCTTCTTTGGGGCTCCCTGCTACTCCCCTGGTCTTGCCCAGCCCTTCCCAGCCTCCCTGGGCATCTACCACCTTGTGCCCATCCTGGGCCTCCTCCCTCCTGGCTGCCTGCTTCTTGACATGAGCAGAGGCTGCTGGTTGGAGTGAGGGGAACTGCAGTGCTGGTCTCCCACAGAGGCAAGTACCAAGGGCATGGCTAGAATTGGAAGAGGTTGTGCAACTCTGGCAGAAAGAACCAGAGCTTCTTGATGCGAGAGCAGCTGCTGCCTCACTTGCACCTACTCATCCAAGCTGCCAGGTGTTGCCCCAATTCTTTCCACCACAGCTGCACAGACTTCTGTTCAATTCTGTTCTATATTAGCATATTTGTAATACCACTCCCTGATTGGTCCACCAATGCTACATTGTGATTTGTTCTTCAACGCTACTGTGATTAGTCCGCAACTGCCACCCTGTGATTGGTCCACCTGAATGTCAGGAGATTCAAGGAGCCATCATTGGCCGCGAGCTATGAGCAGCCGCTATAAAAGAGGCTGCCGCGGCTCCGCAGTCACACAGATTTCAGGAACTAAATAAAGAGCTGAAAGTCACACTGGTCTCAAGTCTCTTTTTCCCATGACATAACAATGGCGATGAAGGTGGGATACTGAGACAAAGGAGACCAGTTGAGCACGTGGCAATGAGAACCAAGCGAAGATGAAATGGCTGGCAGCAACTCGCCACCCGCACCGTTCAACCCAGTGACAGAAGACTGGGAATTGTACATCAACAGATTCCTCATGTCCCTCGAGAGCAATGAGTTACAGGGGATCTCAGAAAACAGGAAGAGAGCCATGTTCCTGACACACTGTGGGCCCACAGTGTTCAAGATGGCCAAGGAATTGGCTAAACCTCAAGATGTAAAGCAAATGGCCTGGCCAGATTTGGACAGAATACTGAGGGCCCATTATGCAATGACCATCTCCAGCCTTATCTGGAGACATGAATTCTATAAACAGGACCAGAAAGAAGGTGAAATCATCGGGGATTTCATAATGGCTCTAAGGGACATTGGAGGGGCGTACGAGTTCCTCAACATGGATGAAACCATGAGAGACCGCGTGTCCTAGGACTGAGAGACTTCACCTTGCAGAGCCGACTGCTGACCCGACCAAACATCACATTCACCGAGATCATCGCTGAGGTCACTGCAGCCGAAGCCGTGAAAAAATCAGCAGCCACCATGCGGCTTATGAATATGGCAACCCAGGAAACACCAGCACAGACAAGCCAACCCCAGGAGAAGAAACCAGAGGGCACCCACAAGGCCACCGCCACCACGTACCATGAGGATATCGAGTCCTTTTCTGAGACCAATGATGAGGAAGAAGAAATACACAGACTCCAATCGGAACGAAACAGACAGGAGAGGAGAGAACCTAAGTCAGGGTTCCAGTGCGCCTGGTGCGGAGGAGACCACCCTCGTTCCAAGTGCCGTTTGCCAGCACTGTGAGAGACAGGGACATATAGCAAGGGTCTGCTGGAACTGAAAGAACTACAGCCCCAGGCGAAGAGACAGCACTCTCCCCAGAATGAGAGAAAGACAGGCAGGGAGCCATTGGAGCCGAGAAAACAGAAGCAAATGGCTCAACAAAACCTACCGGAAGAAAGAGACACACCAAACGATCACCATTGGGCATTCTAGCGCAACCGATGCCCGAAAAGTACATGTGCAAGTCAACATTGAAGGCCAACAATGCAAGATGGAGGTGGACTCCAGCTCATACCTCTCTATGGTATCATGGAACACACTTAAGAAACTGATACCAAGCATACGAAGAAAGGAACTAGAGAGCCAAAAACTGACCCTGAAAGGGAACAGGATCCCCATAGTCGGACTCGGACATTTCCAAGTTAACTTCAGAAAGCACACGGAAATTCTTCCATTAACAATCATAGACCGGGATTGCCCAAGCCTACTGGGACTCGAATGGTTCATGCCCCTGGGAATCGGAGTGACCAGAATCAACAGTGTCACCAAAACAGACTGGGAGAGCCTGATGAGGAATTTCCAGGACGTGTTCGATGGAAAACTAGGCAAGTACTGAGGGTCCCCTATCTCATTTAATTTGAACCCGAACATAGCCCCAATCAGGCTAAAGGCAAGGCAAGTCCCTTTTGCATTAAAACCACAGATTGATGAGCAATTGGATAAACTCATCGCACAGGGGGTATTGGAACAAATAGACCACGCAAGGTGGGAAACCGCAATTGTGACTCCGATTTAGCCAGATGGATCCGTGTGCATCTGTGGAGACTATAAGGCCACTCTCAACCACGCGCTACAACAAAGTGCATACCCCATTCTGGTGGTACAACATCTGTTACATTCGTTGGGGGGAGGAAAGATCTTCGTGAAGCTCGACCTTGCACAAGTGTACCAGCAATTGCAAGTCGACCCTGAAACAGCAGAGGCACAAACAATTGTGACTCACAGGGGAGCATTCAGATGCAAAAGACTGCAATTTGGAGTCAGCGTGGCCCCAGGGTTGTTCCAAAGCTTGATGGAGTGCCTGTTACAAGGAATAAAAGAGATGGTTCCATACTTCGATGACATGCTGGTATCAGCTAGTGACAAGAACCAACTGGAAAGCCACCTCAGGGAAGTCTTACAAAGATTTCAAGAGGTGGGACTCAAAGTAAAACAAGAAAAATGCCAGCTAGCCACCCCTAAAGTTGAATTCCTGGGGTACCTAATAGATATATAAGGAATCCATCCCACGGACCAGAAAATCAAAGCAATAAAAGAAGGTCCCAGACCCAAAAATAAAACAGACCTGCAAGCATTTTTAGGACTCATTAACTTCTATAATGTCTTTCTGCCGCAGAAGGCAATGACGGCGGAACCATTACAGAGATTGCTGGATAAGACAGCTACCTGGACCTGGGGGCGATGTAAAGAAGACACGTTCCAGGAACTAAAAGACTTGCTGACATCCGAATCTGTGTTAATTCAATATAGCGAAACTCTGCCACTGACAGTCACCTGCAACACATCACCATTCAGCATCGGAGATGTACTCAGCCACACACCACCTGATGGGAGAGAAGCGCCGATTGCATTCTATTCCAAAACGTTATCTAAAGCAGAGAGAAACTACAGCCAATTGGACAGAGAGGTGCTAGCGGTGATAACTGGAGTCAAGCGATTCCATGAATACCTCTATGGCAGGACTTTCTCACTAATTACAGACCACAAGCCACTCTTGGGAATACTCACAGGAAACAAGGCCACCCCAAAATACTGTCACCAGAAATGATGAGGTGGTCCGAGTTCCTTGCTGCCTACAGTTTCAAATTAATCCACTGGCCAGGGAAGGACATATCACACGCTGACACCCTGAGCCGTTCTCCCCTACCTGAAATGGGAAGTGACCTGGCACCAACCACATCCACGCTACAAATTGAGACACTACCAAATCTACCCATAACCACAGCGGATATCACGAAAGAAACCGCAACAGACAAAAAGATGGCACGGATTTTAAACTGGGTAGGAAAAGGGTGGCCAGAAAATGAGACGAACGAGACTTTTAAACCGTTCCGAAACAGACAGACGGAACTCTTGATTTTAAAAGGTTGTATACTATGGGGGGATCGAGTAGTCATACTGGAAATACTCCAAGAATAAGTACTGTATATCTTGCATGAAGGACACCCGGGTATCATACAAATGAAATCCCTGGCCAGGAGTTATGTATGGTGGCCAGGGATGGATAAAGAGATGGGTGAAAACATGCACGCAATGCCAAAAATCCAAACCTACACCCCCTGCTGCACCTGTGCTCGACTGGGAAGCACTGAGGGGACCCTGGTCGAGAATACACATAGATTTCGTAGGGCCGACAAAAGGGCAACATTTTTAATAATAGTAGACACTTACTCAAATTGGTTGGAGGTAAGCATCATGAACTCCACAACAACAGAAGCTGTCATCAGACAGCTGAGGAAGCTGTTCGCAACACTTGGGTTGCCGGATCTATTGATTTCAGGCAACGGGCCGCAGTTCACGGCATTGACATTTGAAAAGTTCCTCACCGAACACAGCATAAGGCATGCCTTGACAGCACCGGGTCAGCCGGCTACAAACGGATGGGCAGAACGCATGGTTCGGTATACAAAAGAGACTATAGAGAAACTAGACACGGGGGACATACAAGAAAAAATCTGCAAAATGCTAACTATACAACACATCACACCTAATACCACAATGAATAAAAGCCCATCAGAACTATTGATGGGCAGAAAATTAAGATTGCACCGAGATAGATTACACCCCACTTACAGCCCTGAAAAAGCAGCAGACTCCTCTAATAAGCACCGTACATTCAGAACAGGGGACCTGGTCTACACAAAAAATCTCATGGGGCACCCACTTTGGATACCGGCAACAATAACCCAGATAACAGGACCCCAGTCATACAGACTAGAAACAAAGGATGGAAGAAGCTGGAGGAGACACATAGATCAACTGAGATCACGAACACTAGAAAGAAACACTAACAAACCCAGGTGCAAAGAAAAAGAACACACACACACCAGAACAACATCAAACATTAAAAAATAATAATAACCAGACCAGAGAGGGGGAGACCTCTCAAACATGAATAAGAGGGGAGGGGGAGACCCTCCACTAGCACAAGAAACATCACAACAAACCTTAACAACAACCCGCCAACCAACATCACCAGTAGCCCCAGAAAGAAACCACAATGACTTACCTGGAGATGACTTCAGTAGAAAGGAACAGGCAGCAGAAAACCAACATGAAGCCACTCCGGAAGGGAGCAGCTGAGCCGACTCTACCATCCCAGATAGGCCGGGCAGGAGTGGCATGGCTGACTCCACCTTCCAGGAGGTTCCACGGAGAAGGGCGGGAGAAACAGCGAACCCGTCCAAACCAGCCAAAGACAACAATGCAACTGAGCTGTGCAGGTCAAGTAGATACCATAAAAGCCCCACCTACTTACGTGACTATGTAACGTAGGTTGGATTAAACCAAGTGGGGAGGGGTGTTCTATATTAGCATACTTGTAATACCGCTTCCTGATTGGTCCACCAATACTATACTGTGATTGGTTCTTCAACGCTACTGTGATTGGTCCACAATTGCCAGCCTGTGATTGGTCAGCCTGAGTGGAGATTCAAGGAGCCGTCATTGGCTGCGAGCCACGAGCAGCCGTTATAAAAGAGGCTGCTGCGGCTCCGCAGTCAGACAGATTTCAGGAACTAAATAAAGAGCTGAAAGTCACACTGGTCTCGAGTCTCTTTTTCCTGTGACATAACATATTCAAAGTCTAGCTATGCCCTTGGCACTTGCCACCACTGGAGCTCAGCACTGTGGTTTCCCTTGCTCCAACCAGCAGCCTCTGCTTGCATCCAGAAGCCAGTGGACAGACAGGAGGAGGCCAAGGTAGGGCACCATTTTCTGGCCAGTCTGGTCAGTAGATGGGCGAGCAGGCAGCTCTCAGGGTGATGTGGCAATGGCAGTGGCCAGAGCATGCCACAGCCATTTGCTTCCTTTGCTGTGCTGAGGATGAGACTGAGAGGGACAGCTGAGATTCTCCAAAAGGGAGGGAAGGAACTCCTGAGGCTGCTTCCCACAGCTGCTCCGCTGCCACCACTGCCCCACCACCGCCATGGTGCTCCAAAAGGGAAGGAGGATGGATATTCTGGGGCTGCTGCTTTATTCCTTCTCCCACCACCCACTGCTCTGGAGCTCACCAGATCAGTTCGTCCCAGACCAGGTGTGTGTGTGTGTCACAAGAGAGAGTTTGGTGTGTGTGTGTGTGTAAGAAAGAGAGAGGGAGGGAGGGAGGGAAGGAAGGAAGGAAGGAAGGAAGGAAGGAAGGAAGGAAGGAAGGAAGGAAGGAAGGAAGGAAGGAAGGAAGGAAGGAAGGAAGGAAGGAAGGAAAGAAGGAAGGAAGGTGCTTGCATGCACTAGTGGATATGATGTTCAAAATCACAAAATCTGTGTCTGTGTGTATATTATCTTTCCTAGACTGCAACATTCTTTCTAGACTTTTTGCATGAAAGAGAAAAACACTTTTGATGCATGGCTTCAGTGATTAAAATGAATTTTAAAAAATAAGCTTTTAACAACATATAAGAAGAGATAACTTTGTATTCATATTTGTATTTGCTGCAAAGGAGATTGGAAGTTTATTTCTATTTCTTTTATCTTTTCTTTCTACACTCTTCTTTTTTCTTTCTGTCTCTTTGTTCTCTTTATTTTGCATTGCTTTTTGTTAGTTTATATGTTCTCTTTAAAAGTCTTAATAACATTTATATTTTAAATCAGACATTGTCTACATACTATGCCTGTACCATGATCTCAGTCCTGCCCAGACTTTGCCAAATCTTCTTACACTATCCCAACTGTTTCCTGAAAGGGTCAAATGTGTATTGTAATATTGCTGATGTTTGATCTCAGCCACAGCCATGTAAGTGTATATCAGAACTGTTGTGTCAACCACAGCGAAGCACAGATGGTAATCCATATGCAGTATTTTGATGCTGTCTCACACAGCAAGATACAGTCTGTCAGAGAAAGGTGTTGATCATTTGCAAAGGTTAAACCAGGCCAGATTACATTCAGATTTTACAAACAAGGAATTGCCATGCACCAATATATTCAACAGTTACTACCTGCCTCACCCCACATGAATTGTTCACTATATTGAGTCTCTTGATTGGCAATATAAACATCTCTCCTGGTCCTTCACACTCCACAGGGAGCCTTCCTTCTGGTTTACAGCAGATAATGTTCTACAGTATTGATTACTCTGTGGAACTCCTAAAATGTATAATTGACTTCTCAATTCCTCATCCAAAGCAACTGTCAAATGTTTCTTTCCAAACCAGGGGGACAATGGCTGTATAGATCCTGTGCCTCTCTTTTGGGGATGCAGAGTGTGAGAAATGAAGAGTTCTGATTTAATGGCTTTGGAGGTCTTCTAGTCCAACCCCCTGCTCAAGCAGGAGACCCTATACATTCCAGATAAATTCCAGTCTCTTCTTAAAAGCCTCCAATGATGGAGCACCCACAACTTCTGAAGGCAAGCTGTTCCACTGGTTTATTGTTGTCACTATCCAGAAATTTCTCCTTAGTTCTAGTGTCCATCCATTGCGTTTTGTCTTATCTTCAGGTGCCTTGGAGAATAGGTTGGCCCCATCTTATTTGTGACTGTCCATCAAATACTGGAACACTGCTTTTATATCTCCATACATGCTGAGAGTCTTCAGAGAAGCTCACCTTAAAAGAGTTTTTGCTGTTTTGTTCCTTTTTTGATTTATTTTTTGATTTATTTTGATTTGTCAATCACTTACAAGATAATAGGTATAAGTATATACATAGTTATGAATACATGAAATGGGTACATATAAGAAAAATAAAAGAAACAATAGGACAGGGATGGTAGACATATTGGTGTGCTTATGCATGCCCCCTACAGACCTCTTAGGAAAGGGGTGAGGTCAACAATAGACAATCTAAGGTTAAAGTTTTTGGGGTTTGGGGAAGAAACCACAGAGTCAGGCAGAGTATTCCCTTACTTTGTCTTTCCAACAAACAACCTGTAAACAACTCTTGTCATTTTTCAGCAACTACAGACTTCTATGTTCTCATCCAAATGGCATGAAGCTTGGCTGCCTTCTCTGAATATCTGCCAACAGGAGCCATGTCACCTGCCACCTTCCCTGAAGTAACTTCAGAAAAAAAATATGATATGTCTAGATAACATAGAACAGAACATCCAGTTTTTCACTACAGCTTCAGAAGATTGCAAACAATCTTGCAAGAAAATGGACAGGCTTTCAACATCATTTGATAACACTTGTTAATACACCTCTGATACATCTCTGTAAATGAAAGATGTCCTGGATTTCTATTTAAAGGAGAGGGAGGAAAATGTTTCTTAGGATATTTAATGCTGAAATAAGCAGAAGAGAGAGACTTGGAATTATGTTTAGGATAGTGTTGGAAGAAAGACAACTGAAGAGAAAAGAAGATTAGCTGACTAAGAATGGGATTATGGATTAAGTTAGCCTTCCTTTAACCTTAGGCTCATGTCTTGTTTTAAAATGTAACTCCATACTGCCTAGAAATTATGAAAATTGGAGTTTCAACAGTTGAAAGAGGAGGGCAGATATTAAATTGAGGAAATTAGTTTAGGGCAGTTTTGTTCATCTGGGACTATATCTCAACATAGATTTGTTCTGATTTTCCCTTCAAAAAAAATGCTAACATATAATTGGACATCTATCATAATATCTACACCTCCATTAGCACTATTAGCACAGCAAGATGAGTTGTGCTGCTTCCCAAAACTGAAATAAGGTAATTTGTTTTGTTTTGTTTCCATTCAAATCATGTCAAATTCTCAGAGTCTGACTGGATGAGTCCTTGCAGTTTTATTGGCAAGGTGTTTCAGAAGTAGTTTGCTATTGTCTCCTTCCTAGATTTGAAGGGAAATGACTAGTCCAAGATCATCTAGCTGGATTTCTGCCTAAGGTGGGACTAGAATTCATGGCCTCCCACTTTTTAGCCTGATGCCTTAATCACTATACCATATTGGCTCTCAAATGCAACCTCTCCTAAATGAACTCTGTCTCTGTAGTTTTTGGAGATAATGCCACCACCTTGCTGATATTCAACAGGCTTAAATTTGGTTAATATTTATTTCAGGCAATGCTAGTTAGATTCCATGGTGCAGCCTTTCCTGATTGTCTTCAGTTCACATATTCCCCTGACTGCACAGTCATATTTCAGATATTTGGGACTTCCACTCCTATCATTAGGTCATAATAACTATGAAATTGAAAGGTCTCACTTTCAATCTAGAAGTAAGGAGAAATTTCCTAACAATGAGAACAATTAAACAATGGAACTGCTTGCCTTCAGAAGTTGCAGGTGCTCCATTAATGGAAGCTTTTAAGAAGAGACTGGACATCCACTTGTCTGAAATAGTATAAGGTCTCCTGTTTGAGCATGGGGTTGGACTAGAAGACCTCCAAGGTTCCTTCCAACTCTGTTATTCTGTTTTGTTCTGTTTCTCATGTACATTGCATATCTGTTATTCAGAAGGAGAAAAAAGAGGAGTCATTAGAGATAATTGATATGCATTACTCCCCAACAGAGAATTTGACACCTAAATCAGACAGTAATCCCCAAAGTGTTAAAATAAGAGTGTTTTAATGAACAGATAAAGCATATATCCATTCTGGGATGAAAACAACTGATTTTTTTTTTTTTAGTTCCTTCTCACTTGCAAAATTTGTTGATTAAATCTCAAAGTCATCTCTCTACAAGTTAGGAAATTAACATCAAACCTTATGACAGACAGAGCAGTGTGTGGGAGAGCAAAAGATAGGTGTGATTTAGTGTCTGAAACTCCCATAGGTTCTGACATTTTAAACTGTCAAGATGTGCTTTCTTGCCATATTAAATTCAATAAATTGGGGGAAGAGCAAAGGGAAAAATGCACAAAGGAATGGACTGCCACACATGACCACATCACAAGTTGTAGCAGCTTGCCAAGCAATTGTCCCTGTGAAATCACATCTCTCAAGAATGGTGTGCAGCTGGCACGTGTGCACTTGTTACCAAACAACTCAGCATAGTTGGGGGCTGAATGAGCTCCCTCCCCCATTCATTTCCCTTTCATTACCACATAGAAGAATCTGCTTATCTTTTTCTCTTTTGTAAGTTCCCTCAAATGTTTTCTTTCATTGTTATGTTCTCCTTTTAAATCCAATAGTCACCTCTCCCAGGAAGAGTAGTAAATATTTGTGGAGACTACTAGTCCTTCTAAAATTGATGGTGCTACCTCAGTGGGTAATAAGACACCTGGAACCAAGCTCAGAGAGTGCCAAGAATTCAACAAAGCTCAAGGTTTTTTTGACCACTTGACTCAGTGTCCTATTATACATTTCATGAGCTTTCTTCTTAATCACTAATGCAACATATAAGATTTGTCATGCAGATCATTTGTCCTTCCTCCACACCAAATATGTTGGGGAATTCGGAGACTGACCATTCAAAGAAAGTGGAAGTACAACATTTTTTCACACTCAGTTTCCAAGTGAATGGGACAAAGTCCAAAACTCATTTTATTGGCATTGTTCTTTAATTAAAATTAATCACACATGTGTATATGTGTGTGTATGTAAAATGAGAGAGAGGGGGAGATCTGGGGCAACTTTGAGAGTGTTTGATTCTACAGTTTAAGTGTCTGCTGCTTCAGATCTTACTTCAGCAAAGTCTTTGTTTCTACTTGTACATTTTAGCCACTACTCCGGTAGCCCAACGCATTTATTGCTCCATTATCTTTATTTCCCCACTTTCCTGAACCCCTATCAGTCACGTGCAATGTGTTTCTCCTTCATTCACACTGCAGGAGGTGCCCATTAGTTCCAGATACAGCTTTCATAAGGCTCTGCATTTTATTTACCAGATTTACAACCTGATCTACTTTGATGTGTGGCCTCTGATAACCATCAGGTGTATTTGGGTTTCATAGCATAGTTAACTCTGAATACAAAGGGCTCCTAAGGATTTCCTCGAGCTACAAAGATAGTGATGCTAAATTACATACCCAAAGAAGAGTAAGAATTCAGGAAGGAAGGGAGGGAGGGAGGGAGGAATTTCAGGTCTTTTTTTAGGAGCAAAACCAGAGAAAAATGGAATTTGAAATTTAATGCATATTGGGGCAAACAGTATTCTATTAAAATTAAAAGCACCTTGAAATAAGGGAAAATAGGGAGAACTGCATAAAATCCAGGAGGAGGGAAGTGGTGGATAAAGGTTTTCTCCTTATACTTGGTTATTTCTTATTAGATTATTCATGTTTGGCTTGAAGAATATAGAACAAAAAACCAAGTCAGTGCAAGGATGAAAAGTTGAAGATGAAGAGGAACAGAAGAAAAGCTGTTGGTTCATCTCTGGGAGATTCCGCGATACTCAAAATAGATTTACTAGGTTATCTCATCTTGCAAATGCCCCTTTCTTCCTTCTAAATTACACTATTGAATCAAACCACTGAATCAGCAACCATTCACCTAGAAGGACAGCAAATTGAAGTGCAGCAAATATTAAAAATTCATCCTCATCTTTCAGTTGCTCCAGTCAATATCCCTGCCTTCATTCATTTTTTCCTTTCCCCAATTTTTAATGTGATATTTCTCCCTGAAATCAGCTTAGCATGAGAAAAAGGATAAAATGTGCTTTTATTAGACATTCCATTCCATGGCTTTCCAACTGATATAATTGTTTCCAGAAATTCTAGAATTCTATTGTATTTAGATCTTAATACTGTCCATTCCACCAAGGCTGGGTATATATGTATATATTGGGAGGGGGTTATATATGGGAGGGTATTGATTCCAAAGTTACCCCAAATTAGAAAATTAACACTAATTGTTTACTTCCAATATTTAATCCTTGACAGCAAACTATCAACTATCAATTTGAAGTACAAATGGCCAGGCTGAAATCATCCTACTTCCAGTACATTATGCAAAGAAAAAAATCTATAAAAGTAAAAAACAGGTGGAAAAAAAATAAAAGGCAATGGCTAGCTGGATTCAAGACTTTGGGATCAATGATTGTATCTTTGGGAGTACTGAAAGAATAGGTTAGGGATAGATCATTATGGGGGGAAAAACCTACCTATGTGTGGTCCAGTGGTGGGATTCACATTCACAACTTTTGGAGGCAAGTTGTTCCACTGATTAATTGGTCCAACTGTTTAACTGTGTTCTAAGAATATTTTTTCTTAGTTCTAGTTTGCTTCTCTCCTTGATTAGTTTCCATCCATTGCTTCTTGTCCTGTCCTCAAGTGCTTTGGAAAATAGCTTCAGGTTCACCCTGTTATGTGGCGTTCAGTTCATACATATATACATATACCCATACACTACATATATTTGTGTAAGCGCTAGCTTCAATATTGTAAATTATTGCCTTTTTGGAGCTGTTATATGGAATCTACTATGGGTTCCATGAATTTGTTCCCTTGGAGGAGATAAGAGATAAGGAAAGAATTTTCCAGATTCTACTTATTCATTTGAGACTTGTTTTCCACCATTGGAAAAATAAATTCATGGTCTCATTCACTAGACTGAAGATCTGGTGTTACTTGTGTATTGAGAATGAGACATAGACTTTCATAGGGACTATTATAATGAAATATAGCCACATTTCAAATTCACATACATACATATATACGTACATACAGATTGCAAACATGAATGCAATAATAAACTCTATTATAATTTTTTTAAAAAAAGCAAAGCAAAGCAAAATCCTACATGCCTATGGAGTTGTCCAGAAAGGTTGTATTTTTAGTTGCTTCTAAAAGGTCATCAGATTTGGAGAAGGTCTTATTTTTAAGGGAAAGCTATCCCACAATATGGAGGTCATGATGGAAAACACTTCCTCCTGGGCTGACTCTCCTCATATAATGGGATTTACATGGAATTACAAGAATTTTTTCTGTTTGTATTTTTACTGGACAGGTTAATGCTAGCTACAATAGGGACTACTGAAGGTGCCAAGCCATACAGAGTTTTTGAGGTTCACTGCAGCATAACCATATTAATTATTTCCATATGGAGGTTGAAGATGCTAGTTTTTGGATCTTCTTATTTTCAGTCTGGGCTGAGAGACAAATGAATCATTGTATGCTTCCTAGAAGTAAAGAAATTTATTCAGAAATGTTTTCCCCCTGAACTTTACTTAAATACCATGAGAAGGAGGAACTAGCTTGAATATTAACAACCTGCCTGGAGAAGGATAGAAAGAGTAATGTATAGTTCAGTTACAATTGCAAAATATCCTGGAAATCTGATTGGAATGGAGGTAGTCAACTTTGAGGAGTCCATAAATAAAGCATGCTATTTTCAATTCAAAGTTGTGTCAGAGGGCAGGCAACTGTACTTGTGAACATTTTAAACATTTCTCTACTACCTTCTGTGAAACAGAATGGCTATATACGTGGTTTTTTAACTGTGCAAGATGCTTGGGGTTCTTTAATTCTGAGCTTGGAAAAAAGTCATATTTTCTTCCCTGTGCAGAATGTAATTAAGTTGCTAATGCAGCGTCCATCTTGGGTTAGCAAAGGTAGTGCAGCAAGTAGCCATATTGCTTAGCGCTGCAGTCCATCCAGGAAAGATGAGATGTTTAAAATTACCCACTCAGCATAAGGAAATGAAACTTTTTTAATTGGATACTGCTTGGCTAGCAATCATGCTGGAGGCTGTATTATATGGGCTGTAAAATGAAATTTACAGCATATGTTGACTGTAGCAAATACAACTAGGTTTCAAGCTCCTGCCTACTCTTATTTGGAGGAGAAACTGAGTGCTTGCAGAGAAGGGAGAGTCTTTGGAAGAGATAAATGTTGAGATAAATTGTAGGATTGCAGCTTGTTAAAGGAATGGGAAAGTTTCCAGAAGGATACTTCTGCTGCCAAAGGCATTGTGAGGAAAGATAAATCTCTCCACACCATAAAGGTAATAAGCAACTTTGTATACAGCCATGATCATATCATGAAGGTCTCAAGTTGACTTTATGCTTTTAGCACTCTTATCCAACTTTCTCTTCAGACCTGCAGAGAAAGAATTTTCAGATGAGGAATCAGGATGATGCCATCTGTGTTCCCAGCCTTCTCTTCCCCTTCCAAATGGTGCTCAGCTTTGGAATTGGCAAAAATATATCCCAGATGTAGGGAGATATTAATACCACAAATATTTTACAGAGAAAAAAGAATACTTTCTTGCAGTCAGTCTCACAAGGCTTCCTAAAGCCCCTAGGACTTCTCTGCAGCTAAACCAATCAGAATTAAGAACTTGGGAACACATATGCTTGATGAGCTCCAATGTAACATCACAAAAAGTCTTTGCTTCTACATGAAGCTCAACCATATCTGGTAACTACATCAAGATTAATATTTCAGTTGAACTTGTCATCCAACAAACTTTCCCTTTCTCTTCTCACAAGAATGCATTACAAAAGACCAAACGTCAATTGTTGCAGAATGGAATGGAATGGAATTCTTTATTGGCCAAGTGTGATTGGACACACAAGGAATTTGTCTCTGGTGCATCATCTCTCAGTGTACATAAAAACAATAAGTGATAAATCATGATTATAATAACTCATAAGATACAACACTCAGTGATAGTCATAGAATACAAAAGCTTGTTTCAAAGTAAAAAAGAGGGAAGTCATCACCCACCCAATTCTAATTGTAACTAAGTGCTGATTTTAAAGAACCCAAGAAAGAGAATTTTTAAAGGTACATTCAATCCCCCACCCGCTGACATCAAACAATTGCCCATAAATTCAGATGAAAGCCGGGAAAACACAGAGAGAAAAATCATAAAGCTTCTCTTTTCCTCCTCTTAAGTACATTGCTGTCTTGTCTCTCCCATTTCCTATTGTTCCTATCACTTCATAAACAGGTTTCTCAAAGCACTGTGCAAACACATACCTAAGACCTGTCTAATCCAATATCTTGTTTCTCACAACAGAGATTTGTGTTCCTCTGAAAAGCTATCATCCACTCTGGATATTCTTCCATGGAGAGAGCATCAAATGGCTGATCCATTTCATTTCCCCTTCATTTGGTGCAATGGTTAAAGCATCAGGCCAGAAACCAGTTCTAATCCTGCCTTAAGCATGAAAGAAACTGCAGGATGTTGGACTTGTTGCTTTTTTTCAGCCCGAAGAAGGATGCACTGGCACGGCACTTTGGAAAACTTTGCCAAGAAAATTGTAAGGATTTGTCCAGGCATTTGCTGGGAGTCAAAACTGAGTTGAAGACACAAATTTTCTTTCCACTGAATTTTAAACAGCTACCTTCATCTGACAGCTTAGGGCAAGTGATTCAAACAAATATTTGCTATTCCATCCCTTTTCACAGAAACAAGAAATATGGAAAAAACTGAGAGAGCACATAAACAAACATTATTGTGATGCTAGATTTAAAGCATTATTTAGTGGCAGATAAAAATCTTGCTTCCTTCTAGCCCCCCTCCCCCCCAAAAAGATTGAATGAAACACAGCCCAAAGAAAGCAAAGTGTTTTAAATGGTTGACTATCACTAAATGTTGTATTTTATGATTCTTGATGAATGTATCTTTTCTTTTATGTACGCTGAGAGCATATGCACCAAAGACAAATTCCTTGTGTGTCCAATTATACTTGGCCAATAATGAATTTTATTCTACTCTAATAAAAATTTAGTTGACCACTCATCTGCCCTTTAACAGGTTCATTCATCTGGTATGTTTCCATGTTTCCTCAAATTTCAGCAAAAATGCTGAAACAAATGAAAAATGCTTGGCAATTTCATGGAGAGAGCTTCTTTCCAAAAGAAAGAAAATAATATTTTAACATGTTTTTTTCCAGGAAGCACCAAGGTTGGGAAACACAGGTCTACATATCAACAAGTGATGCTAAATATATCTTGCATACAGATAAAACATCTTCACTGCAGTCAGTCACAGTGTACCTGTGCATGACAAACAGTTTCCTGATCTCACGACACAGAGAGGGTGGGGTCTGCTAACTATTTTTAACAAGTTGAGAACTACACTCAAAAGTACAGGCTGAACAGAATGGAAAAAAGCTATTTTTGCTCAAATTTTAGAAAAGATGCAGTGAAGACATTTTCATCCAACATGAAACATGAAATTTCACCCAACATGAAATAGTCAGGAAGTTGGTTGGTGAGCTCAAAAACATTGGAGCACATGATGCTTTTTCCATGTTATCATGATGCAGAGAGGGGTATATGTAGCCCACTAAATGTAATTGAGTAGCATCCTTTATTTCAGTCATAAGTTGCTCCTGGAAAGGCTACAAGTTCTCCACAATTGCCATTTGATATATTCAGGTACTGTGACTGGACTACAATAAACTCATTGACTATTACATGGTAACAAAAAAATGCAAAAAACAAAATTATTAATGTTTGTTGTGAATTAATGGTCTGCAATTTTACAGTCCATGCTTACAGTTTATCCGTGGTATTTAGGGATTACTTTGGATAGGCAATATTAGTTTTATTTCTTGGAATCATCAAACAGAAAGGAGCCATGGTATGCCTGTTTTAATTTCGTTAACTAGCTCCAGCAGATTCTAACATTAAGAGCTATAACAGTTGCCAAGAATTCAGCTTTTCCTTTGAAGTCTGTGGTTAAGAGCCTGATCTTATGATATGTTGCAGATCATAAGATCTAACTCCCATCATTTCCACACAGAGACATATAATTTCTAGCTTTAAACTATCAAATACTGGGATACTTTGCTGAAGGCTGTGTCCTCTTTCTTATACTGAAGCCTTTTCTTTTTGCTATTCTAAAACCAAGTACATTATTTGTTTTCCATCTCCTCTGGATTAAAAATACCCAACTGGAATATTTTGAAAGGAAAAATATTTCAGCTTGTTGTATTAAAGAGTGGGAGTGAACAACTTTTTTCATCCAAGAGTTATGTTGACTGGGAATTAAGGAATTGTGCTGTAACAACATATTTGACCTAGCTGTTGAGTTAACCCGTTATAAGTTTGTAGACAACATTGAATAATAAACTAAACTAAAATAGCTTATATGAAGACCTGTTGAAGAACTAGCTTCCGATTTATCAGACAGAACATGTGATACAAATGCATTTGCTAGGTTTGCAGCTTATTTGGTTAAGGTTGTATGGACACAGCCTTTTTTTTAATATAATAATTCCATCTTCAATTAAACAGTCTGTTGTCCGGATACAAATATCTTTGTAAAATGATAATCAAAATGTACAACAATATTCATTACATTAGCATTAATTCTATAATATTAAATTGATGATTAAAATGATAATATTCAACATAATAATCATAATATTTGCTTCTCTCTCTTAATATATCTTCTTTATTTCACTAATCTTTTTCTTTTGTTTCACTGTTTCTAACTTCCATTTTTGTTATCTAATCATTGATAAAATAAGTCCCATGTCATATAATATTCAGTTTGTTCTTTCTCCTTAATTGCAAGCATTAATCTATTAATTTCTGCACATTCTAATATTTTCCTAATCACATTCTCATCTGTGGGGATCTCTTCACTTTTCCAATTTTATGCAAATACAATTCTAGCTGCAGTTAATATATGAATAATTAAATATGCATTCCCTTTACTATATTTTTCGGGTAAAATCTCCAAACAAGAATATTTCTAGCTTTAAATCAATATGCTGCTTTGTCATTTTTTCCAGCCACGTATGTATTTTTGTCCATTTTTTTTTTTTTGCTTTTGAGCATGTCTACCACCACATACGATAATATGACCCACATATCTGGTGGCACTTCCAACATTTAGCCAACTAATCTTTAAACATCTTTGCCAACCTTGCTGGTGCAAAATGCCATCTATAAAACATCTTATACAAATTTTACTTGTATGCAATTGGCATGGTTAATTTATAGTTCCTGTCCCACAGTTTCTGCCATTTATTTAACTCTATTGTATAATCAAAGTTTTTTGCCCATACTATCATTGTCTCCTTCACTTGTTCATCTTCTAATTTAATGCCTAATAAGTAGCTGTACATTTTCTTTATCAATTTTTCTTCTGTCCTTGTTAATATCTTGTCTAATTCTGTTAGTTCTTTATAAAAACCATATAGTTTAACATCTTTCTCATATCTAGAATGTATCTGCACTTGTGAGTACCATAACATTTCAATCCTCTTATTACTCAATTCTTGTTTAGTTTTGAGTTCCCCTTTCATTCAAAATATCTTTGTACCTAAAATTTCCCATGTTAATAACATTTGGGTGAACCAGTGCTTCCATAGATGAAAGCCAAACTAGTATCCTGCAAATGTTGTCCTCTAATTTTCTCCCACACTAATAATAATGGATTCCTAATGTAATGTCTCTAAAAATAACCATGTATTTTATGAACACAGCCTTGAAGTTCCATCATATCAGTGACAAACTGAGAAAAAAATGTTACAAGAGTGTGAAATCAGGGCTGCAAAAAAACCAAACAAACATTGAATGACAGCAAAGGGATAAAAGAAACTTCTAACTTGCAGCTGCCATTCAGTACAGTAATTATTTAGATTTTTTGCACTTCGTATCAGATAACTTTAAGCACAGGGGGGCTAAATGAAGTTTGCTTTCTATGCCCGTAAGTACAGACATCTTGCTAGAATCAAGATGTCTACACTGGACAAAACTGCAGAGCAGGAATCCTACTCAGCATAAGCACTTTACCTTTCATGTGTGCATGCGTGCACATGAACTTACCTTTCAGATAGAAAAATAGAAGTGGAAATATTCGTAATTGGGCTCTCAATACTTTATAGTACTGTACTAAGGCTAGTAGAGGGAATGAAAACAGACATGAGTAAGCAGTGCTTGTAACTATTGTTTAAGGCCCTGTCACACTGGTTGACGGATGCAAAACGTTTGTAAAAAGGACACAGCAGATGAGCATAATGTTCCATCCGTTGTTATCCGCTCTCAAAAATGCCCCGAATTTGCATAACCAGAGCGGACAACACGGAAAGGAACGGACGGGGGGAGGACGTAGGGCGGATGGAAAGCGGATGCTCCACGGAACAGATGCATAGCGGATGACGCAGATGCATCACGGACGCCTATAGGATTCATAGCGGATGCGTAGTGGATGCATAGCGGATACAAAGCGTTCACTGCACATGCGGAGAGGATGAATTGCGTCAGCTCCGTGGATATAAAAGGATGCAGCTTGCAAGCAGTCAGCATTCAGATGAAAGACCTGCTGCCAGAGACATCTTCGAATAACACCATGGTTCGTCAGTCAGGGAAGAAGAGGAAGCCTGTGCCTACTCCTGCCAGCCCTGGCAAGAAGGACAGAACCACCATCCCACCCCCTGGTGCTGACTCTGAAGCTGCTGGTGCTTCTGCTTCTGCTGCTGCTGGTACTGCTGGTGCTTCTCCTGCTGCTGCTGCTACTGGTGCTTCCCCTGCTGCTGATGCTGCTACTGCTACTGCTGTGGTGGACCAGCCCCAAGGCCCTCAAACCCTGCCAGAGGGAGGAAGAGGCAAGGCAAGGAAAAGGGAGAAAGGAAACAGTACTCCATTTCTGAGGACCATGAGGAGGAGGTGCTGGAATGGCTGAGGGAGAACAAGTACTTATGGAGAAAGGGCCACAGACTCTATCGTGACACCAAGAAAAAGCAGGCAGCGTAGAGAGACAAGGCAGACAGCCTGGGGTACACTGCAGATGTACTCTTGGATGGTGGAAGCACATGCACACCTGCTATGGCAAGCTGCACCTCAAGAAATCTGGCCAGTCTGTTGTCAAGCTCACTGACCGGGAGATGTACGTCATGGCCAAGTGCAGCTTCCTGGAGGGTGAGGTCCATCACCGAAGAGCAGCCCCTCTGTCAGACAGCCCACAGACAGCCAGTCCTCTTCCAGCCAAGAGACAGCTACCGTGTCCAGGCAGGTGTCTTTGGAGGGCCCCACGACAGAGACCCCCCCCCCCGACAGCTGCACTCCCCATGCCAGAGGACGTGGAGGATCCCCTGTCTCAAATGGAGCAAGAAGATGCAACAGCCAGAGACCAACCCACACCCACACCCAGCTCCACCTCCACAGAAAGCAGGCAGAGAGGCAGACTGGAGGGCCAGAACCACACTGTACTGCTGGAGATCAGGGACACAATCAAAACCAGCATAGATCTTCTCTCTCAGCTGGTCCACAGTGATATACCATCCTCGAAACGCAAGCCTTTCATCACGTACGTGAGCCAAACCGTCATGGACCTGCCCAAGGCCCAGTCCCAAGTGATAAAAGAGAAGATCACAGAACTGCTGCACCATCCTCAAGGCCCAGCTGAACCTGCTCCGACCCACTCCAGGACTGCTCCTCCACCCCAGGCAATGTCACAGCCCTTGCATGGATTTCAACAGCCCCTCACCTACCAAGGCTACAAGTACCAGGACTTCCCACAGCAGAGGCAGCCCTTCGCAGTCCAGGCCCAGGTACATCGCACGCCACAGACGCCTCACCTTGCCCAGCTGCAGATCAGACAGCCCCGCTACATTCCTCCTTCCTCCACCCCACAGCCAAGCCCCTCAATAGAAAATCTGTCATCAGTACTATGCCTGACATCCCAGGTCCTTGAGAAAGGGCCTCTCAACCTCACGGGACTGAGTCAGCTCTCTGAGAGCTTCCTGAACACACCATCCCCTGTTGTACTCTCGGGGCCAGGCATCCCAATGGCGCCTCAGACCAGCACTCCAGCCACAGCCACCTCCACAGTCCCTGGCCGCTCGACAGCTGAGGCCATGGACATGCCTCAGAGAGACTGAGAATAGTGCCAGAGACTGAGTTGTTACCTGTTCACTTTATCTTTGCTTAAGACACTTGACTTGGGTCATTTTGCTTTTTTAATAAAGTTACTTAAGACAGTTATTAATAAAGGTTATCTTTGCTTCACACACTTGGCTCATTTTATTTACTTAATGAAGTGTTGGTGAAAACTTTGAAAAAAGGTTTAAGCCTTTGCATGCTTGTGGGATAGGTAAGGATAGTTGTGGGATGGGTAAGGATAGTTGTGGGATAGGTAAGGATAACTGTGGAATGGGTAAGGATAATTGTGGGATGGGTAAGGATAGCTGTGGGATGGGTAAGGATAGCTGTGGGATAGATAAGGATAGTTGTGGGATGGGTAAGGATAGGTGTGGGATTGATAAACCTCCAATGCAAGCATAGTGGGACTGTATGGTCCACCATCCCAGCTGCCACACATATGGCCCTTTTTTATCAATAACAATTTATTCATTGATCAACACATTTCAAAATAAACAAAGCTCTTTATTAATGCCCTATTCATTGTAGGACCACTCAACATACATGGCACAATCTCATCAGTGTTATGAGACAGGCTCAAGGAAGGATCCATTAATCATCTATCATCCTGTCTTGCCACTCCACTGCTCCATCTGGGGAGTTGCACCAGTGTCTCAGTCAGTTGCGCTGCTTCTTCCCTTCACGAGAAGCTCTGTTGGGGCCTTGTACATCCACAGTGTCTATCAGGTTTCATCCTTGCCTCCATTCACCAGGCTCCATGTCCCCATTCCCTTGTTGACGGTTGACAAGTCTGTTCTGCAACATTGGGTAGCGGGTGCTCATGAGATTGTGCAGGATGCAGCAAGCTTCCACGATGCTCCTCACAGTCTGTGGCTCATGCTACATGGTGGTGAGAAGTATCTGGAATCTGTTGGCCAGGATACCAAAGGCATTCTCCACCACCTGTCTTGCCCTGGACAGCCTGTAGTTGAAGATCCTCTCTTCATGGGTGTGGTATCTGGAACTGTAGGGCTTTTTGAGGAAGGTTCTGAGGGAGAAGGCGTCATCCCCAATGATGAAGTAGGGCACATCTTGTGTGTCATTGGGTAGGGGGTCTGGATCTGGAAAACCCATGATGAGGTTGTGTTCCAGCCCCTCCTTGAGGTGACTGGCATTGTATACCTAGCTATCTGAAGCTGACCCGTTGCCTGAAGCATCGATGTACATGAACTTGTAGTCAGCATCAACCATGGCAAAGAGGATGATACTGAAGAAGCCCTTGTAGTTTTGATAAGAGGACCCTGAGTTGGCTGGAGCTTTGCAGACCACGTGCTTCCCATCTATGGCTCCAACGGTGTGGAGAAAGTTACCACTGATACCACTGTTCTGCAACTTTCCTCCAGCCTTCTTTAGTGGTGGGACACTGGAGGAGCTCCTCCACATATTCTTCGATGATGTCCTGCACCACTTCTCTGAACACTTTGCTGATGGTGTTGTGTGGCACCCTCCAGGCATACTGCATGTTTCTGTATGTGGTTCCAGAGGCCAGGTGGCGTAGAGTCAGTGCCACCTTCAGTCCAGGGTCCAGGCTGGGATGGAAATTCGTGCTCGGCTTGGTCAACCTTGGTCTCGGACGCTCAACAATTTCTTCAAACATGGCTGGTGGCATCATCATGAAGTGCTGGAATGCATGAGTGTCTTCATTCCTCAGCTCCACCATCAGGTTGTCATATAATTCAAACTCCACTCTTCTCCCGATCCATCCTCGGACCCACACAGCTCTTGGACATCTCCTTCTTCTCCTTGCGTAGAAAAGGTGAAACAGTCTGAAGAGGGCTTGGTTCTGCTGTGGAATGATGGCAGCTCCCATAAGGAGTGTGTGGTGATCCATGGTGGAGATCAATGGATGATGTGGAAGACCAAGACCAAGGGTGAAGAGGTCTGTACACCACAGCTTCTGGACTGATAGTGAGATCCAAGTGATTTCCTCCTCCTTTTTATTGGAAATATCGGTTTTTCCCAAGGTGTCCTTCCACATACTCTAGGCATACTCCAGATATCCTAAATGTCCGAGATATGTCCCATATACAAACGTTTTGTCCGTTTTAATGCTTTATGTACAAGATGCATCCACTTACATCCTTTCTATTTCTGTGCTACGAATGCTGTGTAGACGTTCCGTGTACCTTTCACTTCCTCCCTCTTTCCGCTTTCAGCTGCAGTGGATGTGAGTGGAGGGGATAGCCAGAGGATGACAACGGACGTAGAACGTTTGTTGACCATATGTGTCGCGGATGTAGATCGTACGGGTCGGAAAGTTCATCCGCTCAAAAAGTTTTGTGCAGCTCAAAATGTTTTGAGCAGATGAAATAGCAGTAGATGGATGTTTGACAGATAGAGCATATGAAACATGTATGCAGTGAGTACACAACGGATGCATCGCGTTTTCCAATGGAATGGCAGGTTTTTTTGTCCATTTTACATCTTCTTTGCTTCCGTTGGTGCAGTGGGACATGGGCTTAACCAAGGAGAAAAGCAATCTAGCATTAAAGAAAAAATTCCTATTGGTGACAGAAATCAACATGGCTTACCTTCAGAATGTTGTAGGTGCCCCATCATTGGAGGCTTTCACAAAGAGACAGGCAACCATTTATTTGAAATGGTATAGGGTCTACTGCTTGAGCAGGGGGCTGGACTAGAAGACCTCCAAGGTCCCTGCCAATTCTATTATGCGATGTTCTGTTCTATGTTCTGAAGTAAACATAACCTGTTAAGCCGCTGTCACACAGCACCAATGAATGGAAAGAGGATGTAAAACAGAGATAAACACTTGCCATCCGTTGGTTCACACGATGCATCCGTTCTGTACTCACTGCGTCCAGTTTTCATACTCTCTATCCATCCAGCATCCGTCTTCTGACATTTATATCCGCTCAAAAAGTTTTGAGCTGCACAAAACTTTTTGAGCGGAAAATGTATCCAACGCATCCATTATACATCCGCTATGCATACGGGGAACATCAGTTATACGTCCGTCGTCATCCATTACACGTCCGCTATATCCGCTAGACATCAGCTGCGCATCCACCCAACCCGCATCCGCTCCAATGCAAAACGGACATAGGGAGGAAGCAAAACAGATGCAGAATGGACATGCAACGTTAGTAGCATGGACGGAGAAAGGATGAAAGCGGATGCAGCTCACATACAAAGCATTAAAATGGAAAAAACGTTCGTATAGGGGGTGTATCTCGGATATTTAGGATGTCTGCAGGATGTCTAAAGGATGCAAAATGACACCTAGCGGAAAACCTATATTTCCCATAAAAAGGGGGAGAAATCACCTAAATCTCACTTTCAGTCCAGTAGCCATGCAGTGCAGACCTCTTCAGCCTTCATCTGTTATTGATAATAAAGAGCCATAGGTGTGGCACCTGGGAAGGTGCACCATACAGTCCCACTATGCTTGCACTGGAGGCTTATCTATCCCACTGCTATCCTTACCCATCCCACAGCTCTTACCCATCCCAAAGGTATCCCTGCCCATCCCACAGGTATCCTAACCCATCCCACAGCTATAACCCATCCCACAGGTATCCCTGCCCAACCCACTGCTATCCAAACCATCCCACAGCTATTACACATCCCACAGGTATCCCTGCCCATCCCACTGCTATCCTAACCCATCCCACAGCTATTACCCATCCCACAGGTATCCCTGCCGATCCCACTGCTATCCTTACCCATCCCACAAGCATGCAAAGGCTTAAACCATTTCTAAAAGTTTCCACCAAGACTTTAGTTACTAAAATAAATGAAGCAAGTGTGTGAAGCAAAGATAAGCTTTATTAATAACAAACTGTAAAAGCAAAATGACCCAAGTAAAGTGTCCCAAGCAAAGATAAAGTCAACAGGTAGCAACCCAGTCTCTGGCACTCTTCTCAGTCACCCTGATGTGTGCACATCATCTCAGGGGTGAAGGTTCCAGGTGCTGTGGAGGTGGCTGCTGCTGGAGTCCTGGTCTGAGGCGCCTTTGGGGTGCCTGGCCCCGAGAGGACAACAGGGGATGGTGTATGGAGGAAGCTCTCAGAGAGCTGGCTCAGTCCCGTGATGTTGAGGGCCCCTTCCTCCATGACATGGGGTGTCAGTCCCAAGACCGATGACAGATGTTCTGAGGCCGGGCTTGGCTGTGGGGTGGAGGAAGGAGGAGTGTAGTGGGGCTGTCTGGTCTGCAGGTGAGCGAGGTGAGGTGTGGATGGCATCTGTGGTGTGGGTGGGCATCTGTGGCATGGGTGGCATCTGTGGCATGGGTGGCATCTGTGGCGTTGGTGGCATCAGTGGCGTTGGTGGCATCGATGGCGTTCGATGAACCTGTGCCTGGACTGGGAAGGGCTGCCTGTGCTGCTGGAACTCCTGGTAGCCGTAGTCTTGGTAGGTGATGGCCTGTGGAAAGCCTTGGAAGGGCTGTGACATCACCTGGGGTGGAGGGGCAGAATTGGACTGGGTGGGAGCAGGTTCATCTGGGTCTGGAGGGTTGTGCAGAAGACCTGTGATCCTGTCCTTGATCACCTGGTACTGTGATTTGGACATGTCCATGAGGTTCTGGTTGATGTAGGTGAGGAAGGGCTTGCGGTTTGAGGATGGTATGTTGGTGTGTACCAGCTGAGAGACAAGATCTACGCTGCTTTTGATGGTGTCCCTGATCTCCAGCAGGACAGTGTGGCTCTGTCCCTCCGGTCTGGCTCTCTGCCTACTTTCTGAGGAGGTGGAACTGGGGGTGGGGGTGGGTTGGTCTCTGGTGGAAGTGCCCTCTCCTTGCTCCCACTGCATCCGGGGGTCCTCCACGCACTCCGCCATGGGGAGTGTAGCTGTCGGGGGGTCTCTGTCATGGGACGCTCCACAGATACCTGCCTGGACACAGGAGCTGACTCTTGGCCAGAAGAGGTCTGGCTCTCTGTGGGCTGCCTGAGAGAGAGGGTAGACAGAGGGGCTCCTCCTCGGTGGTGGATCTTACCCTCCAAGAAGCTGCACTTGGCCATCATGTAGGTCTCCCGGTCAGTGAGCTTGACTGCAGCCTGGCCAGACTTCTTGAGGTGCAGCTTCCCGTACCAGGTGTGCATGTGCTTCCACCACCCGAGGAGGACCTCTGAAGTGTAGCCCAAGCTCTCCGCCTTCTGTCTCCAAGCAGCCTGCTTCCTCTTGGTGTCTCGATAGAGCCTGTGTCCCTTCCGCCATAGGTACCCGTTCTCCCTCAGCCATTCGAGCACCTCATCCTCATGTTCCTTTTCGATGGAGTATTGCCTCCTCTCCTATTCTCGCGTATGCCTCTTCCTCCCTCTGGCAGGGCCTTCTGGGCTCTAATCAGAGGGGCTTCTAGGGGCTGCTCCACTACACCACCACCAGCAGCAGCAGCAAAAACAACAGTTGCAGCAAAAGCAGCATCAGCAGGACCAGGATCAGCCGCAGCACCAGCAGCACCAGCAGCACCAGCAACACCAGTAGTACCAGCAGCACCAGCAGCACCAGCAGCACTGGCAGCACCGGCAGCACTGGCAGCACCAGCAGCACCAGCAGCACCAGGAGCAGCGCCAGCAGAGTAAGCACCAGCAGAAGCACCAGCACCAGGAGTAGTGCCAGCAGAGTAGGCACCAGCAGAAGCACCAGCAGCAGGAGCAGCACCAGCAGAGTAAGCCCCAGCAGAAGCACCAGCACCAGGAACAGCCCCAGCAGAAGCACCAGCACCAGCAGAGTCAGCCCGAGCAGCAGAAGCCCCAGCAGAAGCAGAGTCAGGGACAGGGGGTGGGATGGTGGCCCTGTCCTTCTTGCCAGGGCTGGCAGAAGATTGCACAGGCTTCCTCTTCTTCCCCATGGTTGTTGCCTGGAGATGTGTCTGGCAGCAGGTCTTTCCTCTGAATGGTGACATGCTTGCGAGCTGCATCCTTTTATATCTGCAGGGATGACGCAATGCATCCTCCCTGCATGTGCAGTGAACGCTTTGCATCCGCTAGGCATCTGCTAGGCATCCTCTAGGCATTCGCTAGGCATCTGCTAGGCATCCTTGATGCATCCGCTGTATCTTTTCGTCATCCGCTCTGCATCCGCTCCTTCCACTTGGTGTCCACGTCGCTGTGCTCCCCCGGAAGTCCTGCGAATGTGTCATCTGCTTCCATCCGCTTCCATCTGCTAGGCTTCCGTGGAGCATCCACTTAACATCCTGGCTACATCCTCTCCCCGTCCATTCCTTTACGTTGTTGTCTGCTCCGTTTATGCAAATTTGGGGCACTTTTGAGAGCGGATAACAACGGATGGAAAATTTTCTCATCCGCTGTGTCCTTTTTACATACTTTTTGCATCCATCAGCCTATGTGACAGGCCCTTTAGAACAGAGTTGAAAGTCAGCAAAAAAGTTATTGTATTTGAGGTCAGAAACAGTGTTTCCAGAGGGAGATAAGAACATTTTCATGAAAGTCCCTCAGCCATTGCATTCTTTACTGACAATAAAAGCCAATTCACAAACATCCCAGAAACTGTGAGCCAGGGAGCATTCTCCTACTCTCATGTGGCATTCTAAAATGTAGAGAGAGCTAGTGAGACTTGAGCTATGATAACACTAATATCAGCAAAGTAAAGACAATGCATTCTGCCCCCAGTTTGCCTGTGGTGATAAAAAGAGAGAGATTAGAATCAACACTAGATCAATTTGAAAGCACACCCTGGAAAACTGAGCAATATAACATCCTTTCCTGCTTTGAAAAAGTGGTTGAGGAATGAAAGCAAAGACTTGAACACATGTTAATAAGAATAATAATTTCCAGCTTCTTTGACAAAAGTGCAACTTATCACAAAATGCACTCCATAGTAGGAATCTGTTACAGCCAGTCAGTTGTGCCATAATATTCCATCTCTTGTCATCATACATTTGGTTTCCTATTTTTCTCCATAATCCTCAATATTCCATAAGCCATGGACTTGATCACTGGGGGAAAAAATCTGCCTGCTACAGTTAACTGCTCTGCAAATGCAAAAAAAAAAAAAAAAGCCCTACAATTTCAGAGATTTTTTGCTAGCTTGCCGATGGCCATTGTATTATTGTGCATAGGTGCTGCTACTTTGTCTAAAAGTTTAACTTTGAGAAATAAAGAGTATTAGGAAGGAGGTATGTTCATATATTGATGAATAGATTAAATTTGAGGCTGATGAAGCAAGCCAAAAGTACAAATACTTCCACCCCAGAATACCATGAACTAAATCTGAATTCCAAAATGGAATTCTGAACTCTGATCATCATTAAGACCAGCAGAGTCTGTTGACTGACATTGTCATCTTTTAGTTACTCAGTGGTAGACTTCACTGTGGCAACTCTGTTCTGCAATGTTATCCTTCCTAAAGACTACTTTGGTCACTTATTTAAGGTCAATTTCTTATTTCTTCTCTATGTGAATGGCAGTTGACTAATTTATTTTTTCTTCTTTACTTTTCCATTCTCTCTCCATCACCTTTTTCATGAATATTAATTTTACTGTTTTAATTCATTGTAGTTTAGCATGGTATATAATAACTTTCATATTTCATTGGTCAATCATTTCAATTGTGAGATATCATATAGAAATAGAATAAATCATCATTATCATAATCATTTTTTGCCATTTAAATACACTATATTTATTTTATTCAAACTCGGGTTGAATTATTTGTGTGTTTCCTTGAGACATGTAGCAAATAGTTGAGTTTCAATTTATAGATGTAATTATTTGTTCTAGACATTTTGGGCTTATTGTAAGAGCAAAAAAAATGTCCTAACATAGCTTATGTAACAGAAGCTCACCCTAGGAAGTCCCTAATAACAACCAAACCGTGAAAATTAATAGAATTTACAAACAGCAGGAGTTATCAAATATATCCTATCCAAACTATATTGAAATCTAAAACCCAGTGTGACTAAAAATTAATAATTCAATAAAATGCATATAGGGAGGAATCAAAATGGCTGTGATGCTCTTCTAGAAATGGATACTGATATGACCTAACAAGTCCAGACAGCAATTAGACCAGGGTGATCTACTGGTTAAGGCATCAGGCCAGAAACCTGGAGATCATGAGTTCTATAGTTCCATTTTTAAAAGCCAGTTGGGTGATCTTGGGCCAGTCACACTCTCTCAGCCCAACTCACCTCACATGGTTGTTGTTGTGAGAAATATCAGAATAGGAAAGTGTGTTGGATTATATTCTTCATCTTGAGTTATTTGTAAAAATAATAAAGGCAAGATGCAAACAAACAAACAAAAATGGATCCACAGAAATTCTAGCAAAGTCCACCTTTCTGTCATTGAGCATTTTAACAGCGCTTAGATGTTTGAAATAGACAGGCTCCATCACTGATATTAAACTACAGTTAAATTGATATGATTGAACATTTTCACCCTCAAAACCTGAGCCCAAAATATGTCTTTATCTAAAAAGAATGCTTTAGAAGAAGCTACAAGTCTCCAAATGTTACTGAACTTCAACTCCCATTAGTCCTATCCAACATGTCCAGTGCTCAAGCACAACAGGAGCATTAATCTAACACCATTTGGAAAGCCACCAGCTCCTGCTCTTTTTTTGAGATAATTGTGAAAACAATCTGCATTCTAAATCTTGATTTTTCATCTTTGGATTTAATTTCCTTCCCTATTCCAAGTTTCTTTGTCCAGACTTGCAGGATTTGAATATGAAATCAGATTTTCTGGAAATGAATCTCCTTAATCTTTCTCCTCATATTATGCCATTACAGAGAGACCTAAAAGACAAACGGAAGGAGAGTTAACAAACTGCAGCTTAAGACATGCCTGTACACCGCAGTACCAGTTCATCATGCTGACTGTCATGGCAAAATCAATTCCTTGTGTACTTTTGGGAATTACAGCTCTCATTTGGGTGTGATTTATTTGCTCTCTAACATGAGCAGGGTTATTTGTTTCATCGTTGCAAAAGATCAGCTAAAATTACTTTAAGTTCCTGGTTTTTCAAAAATGGCAGAATGTCTTGTCAGTTTCTCCCTTATGATACATGGGTTATTGACTGTAAAGAAAGTTCATTTTTTTCCCATGGAGTTTAGTTTACATTGCACCCAGTTTTATTTGACATCTTCTCTTTGAGGATAAGAAAGGATATTTTTTTTGGAATATGTTTTATGCTGTTTCACAAATCTTATATTAGCATGAGACGGAATTATTATTTTAAAATTCTAGACTGGGGAGGAGATGCTGAAAAATAGTGACTTGGCCATAATGATGTGGCTTATACAATTTTCCTAATACAAAATGGGGAACTGTGACAATAGTTCCTAACCTCCATCACTGTAGTTGTAGTTCTATCCTGAGTGTACTGGAAGTTGTAGTTCTGAAAAAGTTCCCTCCAACATTCCAATGCTGGAGTTTTCTAGGTGATATCTATGGATATTATTGTACTACTTTCTTTGATATCTTCCAAAACATTTGCAAAATGACTTTCAGTTCTCTAAATTGGGAGTAAGAAACACTCTACCCTCCAAATGTTGTTAAACTGTAACTCCCAACAACTCCATTCAACTCACTGAAAGGGGTGGTGGTGAGGAATTATGGAATCACACTAAACATAAAAGATATTCTGAATATACCCAGTGAGGTCCTCTTCCCCCTCCCCATAAGTCTAATTATAGAGCCAGAATCCTAGGTTTCCCATCTCATCTTCTATTTTATTTCACTGTAAAACATTCAGTTGGCAACCAAAATGCAACATGATTGCAGAATGTCTCTTTATTGGTAGCACTAGAGACCACACCTCTAAGTGTATGCGAGCCACACATTTCTGGCTTTGCTTTATAGCAAGCTACCCAAATACACTAAAAGAATCCTCAAAATAAATATAAAGAGCATGTGTGTCTTTGTTAGGGCTATGTATTCAGTCCATTCATATTTCTCAGTAAGATATATTTAGCTTATCAGGACTGGGATTCTTGGCATTTTCCCATGCCTACAGGGTTAGAAGCCATTATAATATCATAGTCCAAACATTTGACAGTATGAGATACAGAACTATTCAGTATTGGGGATTTAAAGCTAGATTTCCAAATGATATTGTGTTCATTTATAAGCATACAAGGGAAGTTTGGCATAAGAATCATGCTGCATGACAAGCTTGGGCTCACATTATTGGTTTAAACTGGCTTGACAGAAGCTACTTCATAAAAGAGACACATTTCCATAGTTCAAAACTGTATTATCTGATCAAAGCATAAAATACAAAACTACAAAGAAAAATGAAAATAAAGGTAAAATAGGGGAGGAAAAAGGGAAGAGGTTATAGGGTAGAGAGGAAAAAGAAAAAAAGCATTGACTTCTGACTCCTTTTGGTACAGTAGAATAAGTTTTTAACATGAAACCTCAACTTTTTACTTTCATATAATAATATGTACTATAACACCAAACCTATCTAATCAACAAAACCCAAAATCAAAGTTTCAGTTTTTTTCTACCTCAAGCACAATGTCCAGAAGCTGTTTCTAAGTAGAAACAAAATTAATTGTGCAAAAAAGACACACTGCCAATTCCTTCCAGCTGCTCTGTAGTGGTTGACCAAGCTGAGCCCTAGGGTTATCAATCTTGAGTCCCTTTGCTCCCTATATGTAGAAATAAAAACATATTTGTTCATCTGAATTTCCTGGACTACTGATTTCCTGTGCTTGACATATTCTCTGGATTAACTTTCCTTTGGTCTTTTATCCTTCCTTGCTTTTATTGAAGTTCAGAAGTAGCCAATGTATTGTCCAATTGCTATTTCTGCTAAGCAGTCAGAAACAATGGGCAAAACTCAAAAGAGAGGTGGAAATAGGCAGATCTCCAGATCCTGCTTACCCCCTCCCCACACATACATGCTGTTTCTCAGACTCAAGTACCCTTTAAGCCTCTTTCTAATGAAGGTTTAGATGGAAATGAGACTTGCAAAAAAATATTATTATTGTAGTGTGCTTTCATGAGAAACACAGTACATAGCTAAGAAATAATACAGATGAACCTACATAGTCTAAATTAACCCAAATAGTTAAAACCCTACATCTCTCTTTACCCAAAGAACACTATGCAGATCTTGCTTTCAATTTTATGGGACAATCCAAACATTTCTTTGCTTCTTCAAGATGCAGTCAATTTATTTCTGCAGAAGCAAGTGTCAAGTTAGAATTCACAGCTTTCAGTCATAGGCCTTTTATTAAAGCCCATGTCACACTGCCCAACGGATGCAAAAAGGACACAGCAGATGAGCAAAATGTTCCATCCGTTGTTATCCGCTCTCAAAAGGGGCAAAAATATTCACAACCGGAGCGGATAACTCGGACGCGGGGAGGACGCAGGGCGGATGCAAAGCGGATGCAGAATGGAAACCCAGCGGATGGAAGCGGATGAGAGCAAATGGCGCGTCCGCTAGGCTTCTGGGGGGGCGCAGCAAAGCGGACGCGGAATGGATACAGCGGAAACACAGTGGACGCTGAACGAATGAAGCGGATGCACAGTGGATGCACAGCGGAAGCCTAATGGATGCCTGGTGTTAATTGCGCATGCGGGGAGGATGCATTGCGTCAGCCCGGCGGATATAATGGAAGCAGCTCGGAAGCAGGTCGCCATTCAGAGGAAAGACCTACTTCCAGACACATCGACTGCCTTGCCTGCCCTGCCTGCATGTCTGCCTGCCAGCCTCCCTGCCAGCCTTGCTGCCAGCCTGCCTGAAAGCCTTGCTGCCAGCCAGTCTGCCTGCCAGCCTTGATGCCTGCCTTCCTGCAAGCCTTGGTTCAGGTCTGCCTGCCAGCCTTGGTGCCTGACTGCCTGCCAGCCTTCCTGCCAGCCTTGGTGCCTGCCTCCCTGCAAGCCTTGGTGCCTGCCTGCCAGCCAGCCTTGGTGCCTGCCTGCCTGCCAGCCTTCCTGCAAGTCTTGCTGCCAGCCAGTCTGCCTGCCAGCCTTGCTGCCTGCCTCCCTGCCAGCCTTGGTGCCTGCCTTGGTGCCAGCCTTCCTGCCAGCCTTGGTGGCTGCCTGCCTGCCAGCCTTCCTGCCAGCCTTGGTGCCTGACTCCCTTCAAGCATTCCTGCCAGCCTTGCTGCCTGCCTTCCTGCAAGCCTTGGTTCCTGCCAACCTTCCTGCCAGCCAGCAACCCCACAACCATGCGGAAGCACAGCAAGCCTCAGCCATCTGCTGCCAGCCCTGGAAAGAGGGACAGGGCTACCATCCCGCCCCCTGGCCCTCACTCTGGTTCTCCTGGGGCTTCTGCAGCATGGGCTCGCTCTTCTGGGGCTGGTGCTTCTGCTGCTTCTGCTTCTGGAGGAGCTGATGACAAGCACTCCAGCACCAGCCACCTCCACAGCACCTGCACCCTTCATCCCTGGGACTGAGCGACCAAGAGGAGTACCAGAGACTCATTTTTGTCTTATAGCTTGTTGTTAATAAAGTCTATTTATGATTCACACACTTGCTTCATTTCTTTTTTTTGATAAAGTCTTGCTGGAAACTTTTAGAAATGGTTTAAGCCTTTGCATGCTTGTGGGATGGGTAAGGATAGCTTTGGAATGGGTTAGGATACCTATGGGATGGGTAATAGCTATGGGATGGGTTAGGATAGCAGTGGGATAGATAAACCTCCAGTGGAAGCATAGTGGGACTGGATGGTCCACCCTTCCAGGTGCCACACCTACGGCCCTTTATTATCAATAAAAATGTAATAATAATCCACACATGTCAACATAAACACAACTCTTTATTAAACGCCCTGTTCATTGTAGGCCAACCAAACATACATGGCCCAATCTCATCCATGTGATGAGAAAGGTTGAAGAAAGCATCCATTAAGCATCTACCATCCTGTCTTGCCACACCACTGCTCCAGCTGGGGAGTTGCACCATTGTCTCAGGAGGTTGCGCTGCTTCTTTGCTTCATGTGAGGCTCTGTTGGGGCCTTGCACATCCTCAGTGTCAATCAGGTTTCGCCCTTGCCTCCATTCCCCAGGCTCCATGTCCCCATTGCCCTGCTGGAGGTCCACGAGCCTGTTCTGCAAGACTGGGTAGCGGGTGCGCATGAGATTGTGCAGGATGCAGCAAGCTTCCAGGATCCTCCTCACGGTCTCTGGGCAATGCTGCATGGTGGTGAGAAGTACCTGGAACCTATTGGCCAGGATGCCAAAGGCGTTCTCCACCACCCGCCTTGCCCTAGACAGCCTGTAGTTGAAGATCCTCTCTTCACGGGTGAGGAGTCTGGAAGTGTAGGGCTTCATGAGGTAGGGTCTGAGGGAGAAGGCATCATCACCCATGATGAAGTAGGGCACATCTTGTGTGTCGTTGGGCAGGGGGTCTGGATCTGGGAAGCCCACGATGAGGTTGCCTTCCAGCTCCTCCTTGAGGTGACTGGCGTTAAATACCTGGGCATCAGAAGATGAGCCATTGCCTGAAGCATCGATGTACATGAACTTGTAGTCAGCATCGACCATGGCAAAGAGGATGATGCTGAAGACACCCTTGGAGTTGAAATAAGTGGACCCCAATTTGGCTGGAGATTTGCAGGCCACGTGCTTGCCATCTATGGCTCCAACGGTGTGTGGGAAGTTCCACTTCTGATACCACTGCTCTGCAACTTTCTTCCATCCTTCTTCAGTGGAGGGTACTGGAGGAGCTCCTCCTTGTATTCTTCGATGATGGTCTGCACCACTTCTCTGACCACAATGCTGATGGTGTTGGATGGCACCCTCCAGCCGTACTGCATGCTCTTGTAGGAGGTCCCTGAGGCCAGGTGGTGCAGAGTGAGTGCCACCTTGAGCCCAGGTTCCAGGCTGGGCCGGAAGCTGGTGTTTGCCTTGGTCAACCTGGGTGTCAGCCGCTGCACAACTTCGTCAAACATGGCTGGAGGCATCCTCATGAAGTTCTGGAACGTCCGAGTGTCTTCGCTCCTGAGCACCACCATCAACTTGTTGTACAGTCCGTCCTCTGCTCTTCTGGCGAACCATCTTTGGATCCAGACTCTTTTTGAGTGGCTCCTTTTCTTCTCGCAGTAGAGTTCACAGAGCCTGCAGATGGCTTCGCACTGTTGCAGAATGATGGTGGCTGCCGAAAGGACTTTGTTACAATCCACGGTGGACATGACTGGATGCTGTGGAAGAGGAAGAGGCAGATGAAGGCTGCAGAGGTCTGCACCGCTGGGCTGCTGTTCTGAAAGTGAGATGCAGGCGAGTTGCTCCCCCTTTTTATAGGCAGTATAGGTTTTCCGCTAGGCATCCTCTAGGCATCCTGTAGACATCCTTAATATCCAAGATAGGTCCCCTCTGCGAACGTTTTTTCTGTTTTAAACGCTTTGTTTCCATGCTGCATCCGTTCTGCATGCGTTCTGCATCCGTTCTGCATCTGTTCTGCTTCCTCCCTGCGTCTGGGCAGATGCGAGTTCCGCGGATGCATAGTGGATGCATAGCGGATATAGCGGATGCGTAACTGATGCGTAATGGATGCGTAGCGGATGCAGAATGGACAAACTGGATACATTTTCCACGCAAAAGTTTTGGGCAGCCCAAAACTTTTGGAGCGGATGAAACGTTCATAAATGGATGCTGGACGGATAGAGAGGAAGCCAAACGGAGGCAGTGAGTACATCGCGTTTTCAAACGGATGGCAAGGTTTTTTGTCCGTTTTACATCCTCTTTGCATCCGTTGGTTCAGTGTGACATGGGCTTAACAATGCAAATACACCCAAGGCCACTAATATAGGATTTGATTTATTAGCCTCTTTACCCAGTTCAAGTTGATAAGAGACTTCAAGCCATTTTCTACCAATGCATTCTGACCAGGAATGTATCTTTGGGGTTGTTTGAAAGGAGAATCTGCCCCTTGAGTGCTAAACCTCAGAACAGATAAACAGCAAAAGAAGAGAAGTAAACTTATACTCAGGGTAAAAAATATAGAGACTTAGTTTTTTGGAGGGGGGAGGGAGAGAGAGAGAACAATTAAAACACTAAAAGTTGAGGTTTTTCTTTGATTCCTAAAGCCCATGTCACATTGCACCAATGGATGCAAAGAGGATGTAAAAAGGAGAGAAACACTTGCTATCCATTGGTTAACGCGATGCATCCATTCTGTACTCACTGCGTGCATGATTCATACGTTCTATCTGTCCAGCATCCGTCTACTGAGATTTCATCCGCTCAAAAAGTTTTGAGCTGCACAAAACTTTTTGAGAGCAGATGAACTTTCGGCCGCATCCGTTCTACTTCCACGACACATACGGGGAACAAAAGTTCTACGTCCATCGTCATCCGTAAAACGTCCGCTGTATCAGCTCGGCATCTGCTGTGCATCCGTGCAACTCGCATCCGCTCCAGTGGAAAATGGAAAGAGGGAGGAAGCAAAATGGACATGGAACGTCCACACAGCGTCAGTAGCATGGACATAGAAAGGATGAAAGCGGATGCACCTCGGACATAAAGCATTAAAACGGAAAAAATGTTTGCATATGGGATGTATCTCAGATATTTAGGATGTCTGCAGGATGTCTAGAGGATGCAGAAGGACACCTAGTGGAAAACCGATATTTCCTATAAAAAGGGGGAGGAAATCACCTGGATCTCACTTTCAGTCCAGCAGCCATGGTGTGCAGACCTCTTCAGCCTTGCTCTTGCTCTTCAACATCATCCATTGATCTCCACCATGGATCAACGCACACACCTTTTGGTAGCCGCCATCATTCAACACCAGCACCAAGCCCTCTTCAGGCTCTTTCACCTTTTCTACGCAAAGAGAAGGAGATATCCAAGAACTGTGTGGGTCCAACGATGGATCGAGAGAAGAGCGGAGTATGGACTGTGTTAGGGATAACATTGTTCACCCTAACTGTTTTAGGTGAAATACTAACTATGAATCATAGTTAGTGTATGCAGCTTTAACTGTAAAATAGCAACTGTGGGTGTGGTTATGAAAACCATATAAAAGTAGCAAGGCTACAGCTTGCTCTCTCTCTCTCTGGCTTTGATGACCCCTGATTACTGCTTGGAAGCAAGACTGCATTGCTCGAACGGGAGAGACAACAACGGACTGATTTATGTGAACTGACAACTAGGATATTCTACATGGACTTTGCTAACTGAATATCCCTGAATGGACTGACTACATGGTAAATGAATATTGGACTGTTTTTGACTATGCTATAAACTTATACTGGAATAAAATATATTCTTGATAGCACAAGCGTATCTGTTATTTTTACTGTATGTTAATAAACATACAAGCTTAGCTCACTCATTTATCTCTGTGCCTATCTGACTAACGCTGCACATTCTGTTTAGCTTGTCTACCTAACCCTGGTTGGGGAACCCAGGCTTAACAGACTGTATGACAAGTTGATGGTGGAACTGAGAAATGAAGACACTCGTGCATTCCAGCACTTAATGAGGATGCCACCAGTCATTTTTGACGAACTTGTGGAGCGTCTGAGACCCAGGATGACCAAGCTGAGCAACAACTTCTGTCCCAGCCTGGACCCTGGGGTGAAGGTGGCACTGACTCTGCACCACCTGGCCTCTAGGACCACATACAGAAACATGCAGTATGCCTGGAGGGTGCCACACAACACCATCAGCAAAGTGGTCAGAGAAGTGGTGCAGGCCATCATCGAAGAATACCTGGAGGAGCTCCTCCAGTGTCCCATGACTGAAGAAGGCTGGAAGAAAGTTGCAGAAGAGTGGTATCAGAGGTGGAACTTTCCCCACACCATTGGAGCCATAGATGGGAAGCACGTGGCCTGCAAAGCTCCAGCCAACTCAAGGTCCAATTATTTCAATTACAAGGGCTTCTTCAGCATCATCCTCTTTGCCATGGTTGATGCTGACTACAAGTTCATGTACATCGATGCTTCAGGCAACGGGTCAGCTTCAGATGCCCAGGTATACAATGCCAGTCACCTCAAGGAGAGGCTGGAATGCAACCTCATCATGGGCTTCCCAGATCCAGACCCCCTGCCCAATGACACATAAGATGTGCCCTACTTCATCGTGGGGGATGACGCCTTCTCCCTCAGAACCTACCACATGAAGCCCTACATTCGAGATGCCTCAGCCATGAAGAGAGGATCTTCAACTACAGGCTGTCCAGGGCAAGACAGGTGGTGGAGAATGCCTTTGGCATCCTGGCCAACAGGTTCCAGGTACTTCTCACCACCATGCAGCATCGCCCAGAGACTGTGAGGAACATCGTGGAAGCTTGCTGCATCCTACACAATCTCATGCGCACCTGCTACCCAGTGTTGCAGAAAAGACTTGTGGACCGTCAACAAGGCAATGGGGACATGGAGCCTGGTGAATGGAGGCAAGGACAAAACCTGATGGACACTGTGGATGTACAAGGCCCCAACAGAGCTTCACGTGAAGGGAAGAAGCAGCGCAACCTCCTGAAACACTGGTGCAACTCCCCAGCTGGAGCAGTGGAGTGGCAAGACAGGATGGTAGATGATTAATGGATGCTTCCTTGAGCCTGTCACATAACACTGATGAGGTTGTTCCATGTATGTTGAGTGGCCCTACAATGAACAGGGCATTTAATAAAGAGTTGTGTTTATGTTGAAATGTGTTGATCAATGAATAAATTGTTATTGATAAAAAAGGGCCACACGTGTGGCAGCTGGGAGGGTGGACCATACAGTCCCACTATGCTTGCACTGGAGGTTTATCCATCTCACAGCTATCCTTGCCCATCCCACCGCTATTATCCACCCCACACATATCCTTGCCCATCCCACAACTATTATCCATCCCACAGCTATCCTTGCCCATCCCACAAGCATGCAAAGGCTTAATCATTTTCTAAAAGTTTCCACCAAGACTTTATTAAGTAAAAGAAATGAACCAAGTGTGTGAAGCAAAGATAACCTTTATTTATAACAAACGGTAAAAGCAAAATGACCCAAGTAAAGTGTCTCAAGCAAAGATAAAGTCAACAGGTAACAACTAAGTCTCTGGCACTGTTCTCAGTCACTCTGAGGCATGTCCATGGTCTCAGCTGTTGAGTGGCCAGGGACTGTGGAGGTGGCTGTGGCTGGAGTGCTGGTCTGAGGCACCATTGGAGTGCCTGGCCCCGAGAGGACAACAGGAGATGGTGTGTGCAGGAAGCTCTCAGAGAGCTGGCTCAGGCTCGTGAGGTTGAGAGGCCCTTCATCCAGGACCTGGGATGTCAGTCCCAACACTGATGACAGATGTTCTGAGGACGGGCTTGGCTGTGGGGTGGAGGAAGGAGGAGTGTAGTGGGGCTGTCTGGTCTGCAGCTGGGTGAGGTGAGGCATCGGTGGCATTGGTGGCATCGGTGGAATCTGTGGCGTCGGTGGCATCTGTGGCAGGTATGAACCTGGGCCTGGATTAGGAAGGGCTGCCTCTGTTGAGGGAAGTTCTGGTAGCCGTAGCCTTGGTAGGAGAGGGGCTGTTGAAAGCCTTGGAAGGGCTGTGACATCACCTGGGGTGGAGGAGCAGACCTGGAGTGGGTCGGATCAGGTTCAGCTGGGCCTGGAGGGTGGTGCAGAAGCATAGTGATCCTCTCCTTCATCACCTGGTACTGGGGCTTGGGCATGTCCATGAGGGTCTGGGTCACGTAGGTGAGGAAGGGCTTGCGGTTTGAGGATGGAATCTCGAAGTGTACCAGCTGAGAGAGGAAATCTGCACTGTTCTTGATTGTGTCCCTGATCTCCAAGAGGACAGTGTGGCTCTGTCCCTCCAGTGTGCCTCTCTGCCTGCTTTCGGTGGAGGTGGAGCTGGGGGTGGGTGTGGGTTGGTCTCTGGTGGCTGCTTCTTCTTGTTCCATCTGAGACAGGGGATCCTCCATGTCCTCTGGCACGGGGAGTGCAGCTGTGGGGGGGGTCTCTGTCATGGGGCCCTCCAAAGACACTTGCCTGGACACTTTAGCTGTCTCCTGGCTGGAAGAGGAGTGGCTGTCTGTGGGCTGTATGAGGGAGAGGGTTGACAGAGGGGCTGCTCCTCAGTGGCGGATCTCACCCTCCAGGAAGCTGCACCTGTCCATGACATAGGTCTCCTAGTCAGTTTGCTTGACAGTGGCCTGGCCGGATCTCTTCAGGTGCAGCTTGCCATACTAGGTGTGCATATGCTTCCACCACCCCAGGAGGACATCTGAAGTGTAGCCCAGGCTCTCTGCCTTCTGTCTCCATGCTGCCTGCTTCCGCTTGGTGTCGTGATAGAGCCTGTGGCCCTTCCTCGTTACTCGTTCTCCCTCAGCCATTCGAGCACCTCCTCCTCATGGTCCTCTGCAATGGAATACTGTTTCCTCTCCCCCTTCTCCTTCTCCTTCGATTGCCTCTTTCTCCCTCTGGCAGGGCCTTCTGGGCCCTCATCAGCAGGGCTTTGAGGGCCTTGAGGCTGGTCCACCACACCAGCAGCACCAGCAGCAGCAGGAGGAGGAGCACCAGCAGCAGCAGCAGAAGCACCAGCAGCAGCAGAGTCAGCGCCAGGGGGTGGGATGGTGGTTCTGTCCTTCTTTCCAGGGCTGGCAGGATTAGGCACAGGCTTCCTCTTCTTCCCCATGGTCTCTGATGAAGATGTCTCTGGCAGCAGGTCTTTCCTCTGAATGCTGGCCGCATGCGAGCTGCTTCCTTTTATATCTGCGAGGCTGATGCAATGCATCCTCCCCACATGCGCAGTGAACACTTCGCATCCGCTATGCATCCACTAGGCATTCGCTAGGCATCCGCTAGGCATCCATGATGCATCCGCGTCATCCGCTACACATCCGCCCCTTCCGCTATGCGTCTGTTTTGCTGTTCTCCCCCGGAAGCCCTGAGAATGTGCCATCCACTTCCATCTGCTTCCATCTGCTAGGCTTCCGTTGAGCATCCGCTTAACATCCTCGCTACGTCCTCTCCCTGTCCATTCCTTTCCATTCTTTTCCGTTCTGTTTGTGCAAATTTTTGCCCTTTTTGAGAGCTGATAACAACGGATGGAGCCATGGATGGAATTTTTCCCATCTGCTGTGTCCTTTTTACATACGTTTTGCATCCGTCGGCCGATGTGACCTAGCCTTAAACAAGTGTTAACCAGGCTTGGACTCATGAAACCACCACCATTAAGATAATATTCCTTTCAATTTGGATCAGGTTGTTCAAATGTTCTCTGTCAAAACCACAGCAATTTCTCAATCTTCCCTTTTATTTGTCTCATGGCTGTGGCAGTGAAAATGCACTGGCTTTTCTGTTAGTGCTTACACATCATCACATATCCAACTTATAACACGGTACTCCAAAGAACAGATGTAATAAAGTGAGGCCAGGAACAGTAATGTTATAAAACAGACCAATCTGCTCAAAGGCCTCAGCATGTGTACAGGAAAGAAACCCTTGGCTACCCTTCATTGGAAGGGGTGAAGGTGGAGGTGATATTTAAACTCATAAAGCCAGGCTTGTAAACTTCTATGCATAAACAAGAACAACTCATATGCAATTTCTTAAGAGCCCATCATATAATATAGGTACTGAACAAAAGATTTAGGTTCTTTGGCTGAGACTGGAATAACGACTGAAATGCAGCATCTAGATAAAAGTAAAGCAGAAGTCTTGAGGTGTGAGTAAGCCTATACATATGTAAACCTAAACAAAAGGAGGATACTAGAAGTATGTCAGCTATACATACAGACTAGTCTAGACTGTAATGATATGTGGAAAAGACCTTGGAGACTAGATAAAGAGATGCTGCCCAGGAATCAGTCAGATTAGAGATAGCATAGCCCACATCTGGATAGGGGGTCAGGTAAGAGGCTCAGAAGGGACCCTCCTTAACTTCCCATTATCATTTATGGCACTCTTTTTATTGCTCTATCATATACTTTTATAAATCACTGGTTTATTCTTAAATGTTATTCTCTGTTTCTAATTGCAAACTATCAGGAGTCACTTCCACCTATGGTAGAGGAAAGGAGGAAGGAAAAATGGAAGGAAGGATGAATATATGCAGTTAAATACTTGCAGGAATCTAGCCATCATTGAATAACTTAAGCCCCTGTCACACAGCACCAATGGATGGAAAGAAGATGTAAAATGGAGGGAAACACTTGCCATCCGTTGGTTAACGTGATGCTTCCGTTCTGTACTCACTGCGTCCGTTTGTCATACTCTCTATCTGTCCAGCATCCGTCTATTGATGTCCGTCAGCTTGACCGTGGCCTGGCCAGATTTCTTGAGGTGCAGCTTCCCGTACCAGGTGTGCAAGTGCTTCCACCAGCCGAGGAGCACCTCCGAAGTGTAGCCCAGGCTCTCCGCCTTCTCTCTCCAAGCAGTCTGCTTCCTTTTGGTGTCTCGATACAGCCTGTGTCCCTTCCGCCAAAGATACTCGTTCTCCCTCAGCCATTCCAGCATCTCATCCTCATGTTCCTCTTCAATGGAGTATTGCCTCCTCTCCTGTTCACGCGTATGCCTCTTCCTCCCTCTGGCAGGGCCATCTGGGCCCTCATCAGAGATGCTTCATGGTTCTAGGGGCTGCTCCACCACACCACCACCACCAGCAGCAGCAGCAACAACAGTAGCAGCAAAAGCAGGACCAGCAGGACGAGCAGCACCAGCAGCACCAGCAGCACCAGCAGCACCAGCAGGATCAGCAGCAGCAGCAGCAGAGTAAGCACCAGCAGCACCAGCAGGACCAGCAGGACCAGGATCAGCAGCAGCACCAGCAGCACCAGCAGCACCAGCAGGACCAGGAGCACCAGCAGCACCAGCAGGACCAGGAGCAGCACCAGCAGAGTAAGCACCAGCAGAAGCCCCAGCACCAGGAGCAGCGCCAGCAGAAGTTCCAGCACCAGAAGTGTCAGCCCCAGCAGCAGAAGCCCCAGCAGAAGCCGAGTCAGGGCCAGGGGGTGGGATGGTGGCCCTGTCCCTCTTGCCAGGGCTGGCAGCAGATGCCACAGGCTTTCTCTTTTTCCCCATGGTTGTTGGCTGGCTGGCTGGCTGGCTGGAGCTGTGTCTGGCAGCAGGTCTTTCCTCTGAATGGTGACCTGCTTGCGAGCTGCTTCCCTTTATATCTGCAGGGCTGACGCAATGCATCCTCCCCGCATGCGCAGTGAACGCTTTGCATCCACTAGGCATCCGCTAGGCTTCCGCTAGGCATCCACTCTGCATCCGCTTCATCCGCTCTGCATCTGCTCTGCATCCGCTCTTTCCGCTGCGCATCCACTTCGCTGTGTTCCCCCGGAAGCCCTGCAGATGTGCCATCCGCTCCCATCCGCTTCGATCCGCTAGGCTTCCGTGGAGCATCCATTTTACATCCTGGCTACATCCTCCCCCCGTCCGTTCCTTTCCGTTGTTGTCCGCTCTGCTTATGCAAATTCGGGGCACTTTTGAGAGCAGATAACAACGGATGGAACATTTTCTTGTCTGCTGTGTCCTTTTTACAAACGTTTTGCATCCATCAGCCAGTGTGACCGGCCCTCTAGATTCAATCATCACTATTCTGTCTTGACATCTATCACTAGGTTCCTGCCTTTATTTAGTTGCAAGGAGTTGAAGAGGTATGCATTATTGTCCTGTCTTTTATCATACTCAGTCTTTTTTGCTGCTATCTGCAGCCTGCTTGGCTTTTTATATTTCAATTCCAAAAGAAACTATTGCAAAGGAATTTCTCCCTCAATCTCAGAGATCTGAGAGTTTGAGGATTCTGTATTTTAGTTGTTCTTTCATATTCTGAACAAAAAACTCTGATGTTGCTCCTAGGATCTGTTGAAGCCCCTCTCCATCTTAGGAGTCATGCCCTCCCCATTACTTCTAAAACCACAGGGTCCACTTTGGCCTCTACTGTCTACATCCTCTCCAGTTCCTCCTTCAGACCCTGGTCCAGCTTCTCATACTCTTTTTTTTCCTAATGTTGCTTTTAATTGTCACTGCAATATCTATCACCATTGCTGTCCTTGGTCCTTGTCTACTATCACAATGACTGTTTGCCTGTCTCTCTAGTCAAAACAGAAGCTTCAGTAGGACAGAGATGGGGAATCAAAAAAGAGATGGCAGTCACAGCTATGCTACTGAAACTTTGCCCCTTTCTCTGTGCACTTTTTTTTTGTATCCAACTATAAAATCAATTTAAAAATGCCAAGAGCAATTCCAAATCAATGAAATAACCTGGAATCTTTTTTCATGAAAGAAACTGAAACAAACATATGCATACATACACACATATAGACACTCAAATTCATAATGAACCATGGTGGCTCAGTGGTTAGAATGTAGTACGGCAGGTTACTTCTGTGCCTGCCAACTGCCTGCAATTTGGCAGTTCAAATCTCACCAGGCTCAAGGTTGACTCAGCCTTTTTATCCTTCCGAGGTGGGTAAAATGAGGAACCAGATTGTTGGGGGCAATATTCTGACTCTGTAAACTGCTTAGAGAGGGCTGTAAAGAACTGTAAAGCTATATATAGCAATAGCAATAGCACTTAGACTTACTGTATATACTGTTTGCAAAGATAGAAACCTTGCCACTGCCATCATCATCACAATTTTCATCATCATCATCTCATCATGTCTTGCCCCAAGCACCTTGGGCTAAAAGTGTACTTCACAGTTCTTGGTCCACAGCTACAGTCTCTGCATCTTCCATTTAAGGTTAAGATTTTTCAGATCTTCCTGAAATGTTTGGCACAAAGTTTTCTTTCACCATCCAACCATCTTGATGGTAGCAATAGCGATAGCACTTAGACATATATACTGCTTCACAGTGCTTTACATCTCTCTCTGAGAGGTTTACAGATTCAGCTTATTGTCCCCAACAATCTGGGTCCTTATTTTACCCACCTCAGAAGGAGTCAACTTGAGTCATTCAGAATTGAACTCCTGGAATGATCAGTGAGTTAACCTGCAGTACAGCATTCTAACCACTGTACCACCATGACTCTTAAACATAAGTCTTATTGCTATTTCCCATAGTGTTACAGATTTAATCCAATTTTTTTTTTAAAAATGATCACAGGTTCTCTATTTTTTTCACCTAGATCAATATATGTTGTATAACCTGGATGATGATGATGATGATCATGATAATGATGACAATGCTATTCACGTTGCTCTAAAAATATCTGGGCAGTGTATGCATCAATTCCAAATATGATAGGAAAGAATCCATTTAACTTCAAATGATAATATGGTTGTAACACTTTTGATAAGTATCTCAAACTGCTGTGGATTCTCCTTGCTGAATTTATTTTCAGTCTACTTTTCCTTAACTTTTCCTTAACTATTTATCACTGTTATCTTCGATTGTTTGAACTGGAGTTGTAAGCTGCTGCGAAGGCTATTATTAAAAAAAAAAAAAAAGAATAGAGGGATAAAAATTTTTGTATGCAGGAAAAATAGTCCTTAGTGGAATAAAGCTTACTCTTCCACCAAATATTCATTTATTTGTTAATTTTATCACATATATCCTGTCATTCAGAGCAAGTTCTTCAGGAACTTTGCAAGAGAGAAAGAGAGGGGAGTAATAATAAAAATGGCAATGGTATACATAATAATATTTTTAAAAGCCATTATATAACTTATTAAGGTCCTTAATAAAAATGAAATATTTTTTTTCTTTCTAAAGAGCAAAGTGAATATTTTATTTGTCACATAGCTTGGTTTTGCAAAGTATATTTTTATTGGATGAATAAGAGGCAGGAGAAAGAAAACAAGAAGAGATATTCCACAACTACACAGCAATATGATGATTTCAAACAGGACCATAACATGAACATAGAAACAAGCCCACCACTTCCCCTTTCCCATTTCAGAGTCCCAAAGCAATTCAGAAACAGATTAAAGCATCAGCAGTTCAGTATCAATTGTGTGACAGACATCATATCCAACTTGACAGCTATGAAAGGTGGGGCACTTAGTCAAATGCCACAGTAAGGGAATTCTAGATCTGGAGCCACCATTGAAAAGATGATGAACTAGCTAATTTATTGTTCAGCAACAGTAGGTATAAAAACTCTGGCCTTGAAGAGAACCCTAAAATTTAGAGAACTTTTAAAAATATCTGAAAAAAACTATAATTTTAACTCACACTAATTATGCATAATCCTTGATTTACAACCATTTATTTAGTGACTGTTGGAAGTTAAAATGGTACTGAAAAAAATGACTTATTGCTGGTTCACACACTGCTGCAGCCTCTCCACAGTTCATTAAAGCACTTGGGAACTAGCATGTATTTGCAACAGTTGCCATATTCCCAGGTCATGTAATCACCATTTCAGAGGTGGTATTCAGCAGGTTCTGACCAATTCTGGAGAACTGGTAGCGGAAATTTTGAGTAGTTTGGAGAACTGGCAAATACCACCTTTGACTGGACATTTTACAGTATCCTTCTCCTGCCACACCCACCAAGTCACTACCATAGAACCGGTAGTAAATAAAATTTGAATCACACCATTTGGTTTCCAACAAGCAAAGTCAATGGGGGAAGATGGATTTGTTTAATTACTGCAGTAATTTGCTTTACAAACTTGGCAAAAAAGATTGTAAAATCAGAAGCAATTCACTTAACCACCTTGCTTAGCAACTGAAATTTTGGGCCAATTGTGACTATAAGTCAAGTATTTCCTGAAATTGTTCAATTGAAGACTTTTATTCTACCAAAGCAAGAAAACATTCATTTCTATGAAAGTGGCAGTAATTAATGATGTTGTCCTTACCTCGTGTCCAACTCTTCACAACCTCATGGATCACAGCATACCAGGCCCCTTTGTCCTCCACTGTCTCCTGGAATTGACTGAAATTCATATTTGTTGTGTTGATGATGCTTTCTAACCATCTCATCCTCTGCCATCCCCTTCTCCTTTTGCCTTCAGTCTTTCCCAGCATCAAGGTCTTTAATACCTGGATCATAAAAAGAGATGCGTATCTCAGGGGTCTCTGCAGGATATGGTCAGACAAGCCATAATAGAGCTTTGATTGCACCAGTATAGCCATCCATCTTGGCCATTTTCACCATACCCTATGGACTATCTTGATCATTGCTAGCCATTCTGCTGCTCTGACATTGTTCCTGTATTTTTGCAGAAGCCTCTTGCTTCAAGGAAAAATCAAGAAGAAAGCAGAAGAACAGAAATTGGAGGTAAACTTCTTCCTGATACAAAAGTGAACAATTGACATTTAGACATTCTTTGAACCAGCAAAATGCAAAAGACTTTTATTGTTCATTTACATTTATTTATCTAAGAAGAGCCTTTGAGAGAGCAGTAAGGGAGAACTCTTTTTATTTCCCAGGATTATTAAACAAAGATAATTGGGACAACAATAATTGAAAGAAAATAGTTATTGACAATAAAATGTAAAAAAAAATAACATTCAATTCTGAAAGTCAAAGCCAACATAATAGAAGATTGCTGGAGGTTGGCTTTTATCAATGCCTGTGTGCTACACCTTCTGCTGTTGTTCCCTGCATGGTTTATCAGAGCTAGGGGTATTATATCTATCTTGGACGATTATGCTCCAATTCTGTTGCTAGATTTCCTACTCCAGTGGCAGAAAATTACAGGAAGATAAATTATCACTTCAGTTTTTATCTCTTCAGAAACAAATCTCAGCTCAATAGTACTGCTGCTTTTAATAGTTTTAAAGGGGAGTGCATGGATTTTGGAACAGACATACCTTTGGGTGTGGTTTAATTAGGGTGAAAGCATTTGCATTGTCCTTTCTGATATTCTCATAACATCAGTATTCTGGTGTTGAACACTGAGGGCGGGAGATGGAACTGTAGCTGCTTTTGTGAAAGGAACAATGTAACACTCATTAAATTTAGCCCATGCCCATCAACAACATAAGAACCTACAAATGCATACTGACTATACAACTAAGAAGGCATCTGATGGGGCTGATGAAATTTGATTCAAACTAAGCAATGGATGGGAACTAATCAAGGAGAGAACCAAACTAGAATTAAAAAGAAATTTCCTAACAGTTAAAACAATTAATAAATGAAATGACTTGCCTCCAAAAGTTGGGGTGCTCCAGCACTGAAGGTTTTTAAGAAGAGATTGGATCACCATTTGTCTGGAATGATTATAGGATTTCTTTCTTGTGCAGTGGGTTGGACCAGAAGACCTCCAAGGTCCCTTCCAGCTCTGTTATTCTGTTATCCTAAGACAGCAAGGTAGTATATGAACTCAGATTCTGGACCTCCATCCTTTCAGATCTATACCTGAGTCAACAGATCCACTCTGTTATAACAGAGAACTATTTTAGTAGATAGATTTCTTGTGATGCATTATTGGTTCCAGCTAATACCCATCACTTCCACAACATTTTGACACTATTGTTACAGAGATTTCTTCCAATAAGTAAGGATGAGGCATCAAAAATCTTAAGAAGGATTTGAGCCCAATTTGAACTAAAGCATACTCATCTACAACAGATGGGCCAGCCTGACAGATGTGAAAGGGTCCAAGCATCCCAGAAACCTTGGCTTTCATTTGTCCATAAACTTTAGCAAATGGTCTCCTACAAATGAGTTAACTTAAAAACTAATCACTTCTAAAGGTCAAAGCTCTGGTTTGTAATTGGGTGGAACAAAAAGCTAATTAAAAGCCTTTTATCTGACAAAATGATGATGGAGCATTGCTGGGTACTTCTCTGGAATACTTGTTTCAAAGGCCCTTGGAAGCATTGTTTTCATCCTGAGCCATTTAAAGGAAAGGCAGCAACATGTCTGCTCCTATGAATAGACAAAAAAAATGTAACAGCTTTAAAACTTGCAATAATGTGTTATTAACCTGCTGTTCCATGTGAAAGAAAAATGGAGCTGAGAGAGAGAGAGAGAGAAGACCATGTAAGTTGGCATTTTGTCAGATACGTTGCACAAAGCTTGAAAATTTGTATTAGAAGAAGACAACAATGTAGAAGATCATTTTTGTTTTCTTATTTTATTTTTCTCCTTTCTTCATAAAACTCCACGTAGCACAAAGAGTGGGTGTCTTCCATCATTTTATCATTTTTATCCTAAAACAACTTCATTGATGAGTTAAATAGGTTATGGGTTAAATCAGAGGTCACCAAACTTGACAACTTTAAGACTTGTGAAATTCAACTCCCAGAATTCCGCAGCCAGCATGATGATTGTCTGAAGTAAATTAAACCCTATCATCTATGGTGCTAGAACTCCTTCACTGTTGTCCAACACTATGCCAGATACAGGATGCTTCATTTGGAAAAAAAAAAGATTTAAAATCAAATAAAGTGATTCACCACAGCAGTTTTTCATAATTATGTAAATTAAGTTACGTTGTCTACCACCGTGGACAACATCAAATTATGGTGGAAATGGCTGAAACTGAGTTTTACTACATGGTCACGTGCCCAAGAAAAGCCAAGTCTGCAGGAGAACAGTAACTCCTACATGGTTCTATACAATGGTTACATGGTTCTGTAACAGAAGAACCCAATAAAGATTTTCACTGTCTATCCATCACCTTGTATTTTCCAATCTTCAAAGGAACCATAAAAAATGAAGGAAGCTTTTATTTCATGCAGATTCTAAAGATTCAATATTTTGTATTAAACAAGGCCTGGAACAAAATATTGAAAATATGATTGGCTTGTATTATTTGAAAGAATTCACAAATTGTGGAGCTAAAATATAGGTAGTCCTTGACTTTCCACAGTTCATTTAGTGACCATTTGAAGTTACAATGGTATTTGGAAAAAAGTGAGCATTTTTCACATTTATGAAATTCAGATGTTTGACTCATATTTATGACACTTGCAGTTTACTTGGCTCATGTGATCACCTTTTATAGCCTTCTGATAAGCAACATCAATGAGGAAACTAGGTTCATTTAACAACCATGTTACTAATTTCACACATTTCTCACTTAGCAATATAAATTCTTGGCTCAATTGTCAAGGACTACCTTATTTTTCTCTCCAACCTTTTCTTCCACAAGCACTTAAAAGCTAAATTCAATTATTACCAGGCTTACCAGGCTCAAAGTTGACTCAACCTTCCATCCTTCTGAGTTGGGTAAAATGAGGATCCAGCCTATTGGTTGCAATATGCTGACTATGTAAACTGCTTAGAGACAGCTGCAAAGCACTGTGAAATGGTATATAAGTCTAAGTGCTCTTGCTATTATGTGCTTAGAGATTGGATAAAACATTTTCTGTATCTTCCTTTGCAGCATTCATTCAACCTGATGAACTAGAATTCATTTCAGCATCTTATTTAAAGGAATGCAGATTTTTGTACTCTCTTGATGGAGTGTAATGTACTTATGCATACTTAATTACAAAATGCCCAGTGATGAGTGTGAATGCCCATTCTACATCCATTTTAAGGATCTAAGTAACTCCAGCTGTCTGTGTTTGACATAATCCCATGCAGAAACATCAAGTGGGAACTGTCTGAGAAATATGGACAATTAAGAGAAGACGAAACAAAAATCTGATGCAAAATTCTGTGTCACCTCCAACAAGGTCATCTTCGAAATATCACCAAGAGAAAGTCTCAGCTGCCCTGAGAATTAGGTAGGAAATTACAAGCCTCTTTTGTAGAGGCTTTTGAGAAACAGCAAGGAAGATTTCAACACAGCAGTGGGCCCAGTAAAGTCAAGGCTGGATGTATATTAAAAGCAACTGCCAAGTAGCTGGCTTTGGCTGATCTCAAAAAGCTTAACAGAGTCAGATTGATTACAAAAAGTGTTCTTGTCCTTACCAATTAGAAGGTAGGTTAGACCCAGTTGATCAATAGCAGGGAGACCTTCAGAAAACACAGGCAAAAGAAAGAAGTTGAATAAAATACTCTGAATGAAGACAGTAGTAAAAATTGTTTGTACTACGGCCAAGATAGCTATTGGATGTACATGCCATCAACAAGGTCAATCCCAACTCAAAAGAGACTTTATCCATACCTTCAAAAGTTGTACTTCTAGCAGTGTTCTACTTCTTGTAGACAGGATCTGCCTCTTCCTATATTTCTTCCACAACTGAATTACACATATTCCCAACATGAATCCCAGCAGAATTTGAAAGATTTCAACTCTATCTGAGGAAACTTTGGGAACCCTGAGGTATAACCCATGAGGAATGTCATGCTCCAGAATATAACTTTATATACTGTTGTTGCTCTCTAGCCCAATCTAGTAGCTGGAGTGAGAAATACCAAGTATATTATTTGAAGCTAACACTACCCATTTACCCACACTCTCAAAACAAGTGCACGCTGGGAAGCCAGACTTCATTTCATTTAACATTTGGAGAAGGCAAAAACACACAAAGAAGAAACTGTGGCACATGGTCATCCAATGATAAATCCAAATCTCACACACAGAGCATTGCTGGTGAGATTTAAATTGCTTGTACTTATTAATTGTTATGTTCAGCAGTAACTCAGTATTGTCTATCTTGTATTTGGTTCTCATTGTATATATCCCTATTCTCCCCAGTTTCACCATATCCTGTTCTTTCAATAAAGCCTTCAGATCTATGCACATGGTCTGTTTTATTGGAGGATAGGTAGGTTTGGTTGTATGTCAAGCTGAATACAAACTAATGTGTACTGAAGATAGAACAAGGAGTATACTTTCAGAATGCCCAAAGTAGATCTATTCATTAAAACGAAATTCTTGATATAATACATTACATCCTTCTTAAAGGATCATGATTATAACAGTTGTACACACTATTAAATGCTAGAAGAGAGCATTAGGATATATGCATCTGTCTTAGAAGTTGATCTGTTTTACCCATTAAAGTTTTGGCTTACACCTCATAATCAGGATACACATTTATTTCTGGACCTAGTTAAATTGCAATAAAAAAGAATCATGACTAATTTCAACTCCCCACTGTAGCACACATTTAAGATGTACATATGGCAAGAGGAAACACATGGGACAACTCACAAGACCAGTACCAAGCCAAACCGTCAACTTAAAAAAAACCCTGCAAAGAGCCATACATAAATCTTATTGCTTTTTTTTCCCACTTGAGGCCGATTTGACAACTTGGTATTGCAACTCTTAGGATTTCTGACCACCAAATTGAGCAAAGCTGAAGCAAAGTTAATGTTCCATTTGGTTGGATTTTGTCTTCCCTGCTGCTCTCTGGAGTTTTCAGAAACAGATCTTTTAAAAGACCTTGCAGACAAACTGAAAAGTCTATGCAATTAATGCACTTCCCATAAAGTTAACTGCATGTTCAATCTTTCTCTGCAGTAGTCACAAACATTTCATAGGAGTATGGTGGGTCACAAAGTCAGCATGAGCTAATTGGGAGCTTCAGCAACAGCTGGAAAGTTAGAAATTATCTATTCCTGTGCAGTCAGCCTTGCCTGTCTTCTCTAATGGGCAAGACATTGGCTAACATAACATAAACGTAAGGTAACGTTTAACATCTCATCCAGAGATGAGATGAGTAGCACACAAATCAAATCAAATCAATTAAACAAACAAACAAACAAACAAATAAATAAATACTAAAGGTGGGATTAAAGTTTTATAAATAAATAAATTTATGAGATTTATCCTCTGTGCATGTTCTCCCTCACAGGAAGTGGCATGGCAAGTTATTAGAAAAGAAACTTTAAGTTGTGTGCATAAACTATAATCCAGGCATATAATGCCCACAGTTGCTTTGCCCACTGCAAATTACTCTTACTCACATAATCCCAACCATTTCACTCCTTGCAGATAATGTTCATGGGAGCCCCAGCTTTACAGCCTTGGCCCAGCTGTTCTGCAAAATTGCAACTCCAGCTGTTATGAAGCAATAGGCTCCTCTTGCCAAGCTATGGATTTGGTTTTAATAACAGTTAGTGCAAACATTGTAAATTTACTGCTGTGCGAGAGCATTTTTTGAAAACTTCCAAGTCTGGCTATAATTTTTCAACCACACCAGCTGTTTGAGCTCTGCTCATACCTGACATGGCACTTTGAAACAGCAATCACTGTATTTATAAGAAGGGAAGGACTCATAAATATGTCAGGAGTGGAATATACAAATCCATATTTCACCATTTTCTATTTTAAAATGGTGAGTTATGGCTACAGAAATGTGGACCCATTAAAGGTGATATGATGTATTTTGTGTCTTGTTCAGGAGCCTATCCATCATGAAGACAATAAAGAAAACCACACTTATTTTTCCCCCTTCCTGTCGTCTGTAATTTATGATGCCCCCAAAGCTGTAACCTTTTGGCAGGCTGTGCAGAAACTGCTGCACTGTTAGCAACTAAATAATCTTTTATAAGGTTTTAAATGTGTTGCTACAGTCTCAATGCACTTGCCATATCGACCTGAAAGATCTTGTGGAAAGGGAGAGAAAGTGAAGTTAGAGGGGAGGGGAGAAGAGACCATGATCTATAGCCAGATCAATAACAAGATATAGATTGCCAAAAGACTTCTCCTAATGATTTTTGCCAGCTATCATCTTTCAGCATGTGCTTCCTAATCTTTCAGTCTCCACCCAGATTAATTAACTTTCCCAGGATCCTCAAATTATCATACAGAAGAAGCTCTTCGTAGATTTGTGGCATACAGGACTGAAACAAACAAAGGAGAAATCTTCATCCCCTTAGCCAAATCATAAGATTACCGTAACTTATGTTGGGTCCAAACATCTTTTTGAAATTATCCACTAAATTTATGGGCAGAAACCTTTTCCCCCAATGTGGGGACAGTAGCTGAAAGAGTTCCATTGATATATTTCCTTGGTACTTGATGGAAACATTAATTTTAGGATAACATTGTTTCCACATCTACTTTTTTTTTCTACTTCTCTAATATTGTACTCAGAGTTACCCATATGCCCCAGTCCATCCAGACACAAAGAACATCAACCAATAGCAGCCTTTATTATCTATTATGACCCTGAAGCCTGAATGTTTATGGTTGTTGGGTCAGTGAAATCAGAGGTATTTTCCTGCCTTCTTTGCCTGCCCAGAAAAAGAAAAGGCAATAGATATCAGTTCTTGAGAAATTCATTCTGGTTCAATAATTGCAAAACTTTCATAGATTGCTTAATTACACAGAAGAAAAAATATATACTTACTTAGAAGATCTGTAGGAGAGGAGAAGGCAGAGCTGGAGGGCAGAGAAAAGTGTGTTGTCAGTTTAGAGTCCTTGTGTTGCCACAAAAGAGTCAAGTCCAGCTCCCCTTGAATTCCATTGACTCTTATTTAGCACCAGTTTCTTGTGTATAGACTTGAATAAATCTTTTGTGCTATAATTTAATGGATGGTCCTGATTCTTTGCACCTTATAGATCTGCTTTCTTCAAAAATAGGAGGAGAGTTTATGGAGGTGGGATGGGAGGAGATAGACAAATAGATATCACTCAAAGATTTAATCCTGAATCTTTTCCTTTCCAGTTTTCAAGGCAAGGGGCTTTGGGCTAATCTTTTCCCAGGCTTGATTGTAGGAGACACCTGTTTCATGTTTACAAACCAAATCAGAACAGCCTGGAAATTGTTGATTCCCATTTTATCATCTTCCACCTTGAAATCTACAGAGAAGAGATTGGGAAGACAGTTTATGCTAATGTGTTAATGTATTGGTTAGAATTCCTCTCCAATGAATGAATAATATTAATATGAAATTAGCGGCAATTCCCACTCTCATTTGAGATTGGAGCAAGTGCTGGTTTTGTATTATGCATTTTATAACTATCATTGCTGCCTAGGATACTTTAGTTTAATTGTAATGTTTAGCTTGTCTGAATTGTATTTTAATATTTGATGATCCTGGTGATACTTTGTTAAACTGAAATGTTTATGAATTGCTGAATTGTGGATATCCTGATTGTTAAGCAAATTGCTCCTATAATTGAATTATCATTCCCTATACTTCTGGTGTTCAAACTCTGTTATTGCTGATATAGCCAAAAAGGTACCATAAGCAGCTGGGGAGGGGAGTAAGGTTAGGAAAAAAAAATAAAAGTCTGTTTTCCATTTTGGGAGAGTGGAAATCCTTTACTAGTCATTGTGGACTGAGGATTCAGGCAGAAGGAAATGGAGAGAAGATGCAACTGAGTAGTTGGCTTGAAATAAAGAATACAATAAGAAGATACACATAGTCCTTGATTTGTGACCATTCACTTAACAATCATTCAAAGTTAAAATGGCATGGGAAAAAGTGGTTTACAATTGATCCCCACACTTATGACTATTTTAGCAATCTTTAAAAATTCATTTTGAATAAACAGCAAAAGGGTAATTAGAAGATTGCTTTTTAGAAGTTAAAAACAGATGAAGGATATAGATGGCTTCAAAGTAATATTTTATAATTAATTATCAGAATCCTTCCTGTGGGAAATGCTTTTGTTTTGAATTCTCTTTTTAAAAAAAACATGACAAGATGAGACTTTGAAGGTTGGAAAATATATTGTATAAAAAAGAAAAGATATAGCAAGGACAGTACTCGCGGTGCTGGACACTCAATGAGTAAATGACATCAGACTTTGAAGACAACAAATACAAGAGCATAATACAACATATGCTCTGACCACTGATACAGAAAAACAGGAGGTACAAGATTGTTTTGTTGAAGTTCAAACTGAAATTGACAGAACATACAATCAAGATTTATAGCTTGTGGTTGGAGACCAGCATGCCAGTACTAGAAAAATGAAGGAAGAAAACATAGTTGGGTTTTATGATGTGGAAGCAAGAGAATGACATAGCAATTTCTGCCAAGGCTCTAAAACAATGCCTATATATGAATATCACCAGAGAAGGTGTACAGAAATTGACCAACATTTCCTGAAAGTCTTGTCCATTTAATCTATTACTTTTATTGTGAACTTAATAGAATAACAGAATTGAAAGGACCTTGGAGGTCTTCTAAACCTCAACCCTTGCTCAAGCAGGATATCATATATCGTTCCAGTCAAGTGGTACTCCACTCTCTTCTTAAAAGCTTCCAGTGATGGAACACCAACAACTTCTTAAGGCAACCCATTCCACTGGTTTTTCTCACCATTAGGAAATTTCTCCTTAGTGCTGGGTTGCTTTTCTTCTTGATTAGTTTCCAACATGATAGCACCTTGTCAACTGTGGGGCTTCTGTGCGCAAATCTGAATATATGTGTTTAAACTTGGCTTAGGAAACTATTTGCATGGCTTGTGCAACTCTAGTGGTTTGTAGAAATATCTGAGCCACTTAAGAGACTTGAATTATTAACACCAGACACTTTCAGGATTGTAAAACGCCAAGCAGAAGCAATTACCAGGCAAAAGCTTCCTCGTTCTTAGAGCTCTTCAATTAAATATGAAATAGAGTAAAAGCAGCATTTCCAACCTAGAACACTCAAATGTGTTGGAATTGCCACTTTCCAAATTCCCAGCCAGGATCTTATATCATTTATTTTATAATGCAAAATCTTGTTTTGTCTGCATTACTTTTGTTACATTTTTCTACATCACTTTGCAGCCTCCATGAATATTCCCTTTTTTTTTTAAATCTGAAAGGGTCTCTTGATGTTTTTCTCAGTGATCAAATTGCAATATTGGAAACTGTTACATATTAACATACTTGTAATACCCTAACCTGATTGGCTGAAATGAACTGCACTATGATTGGCCAAGACGCACGACGGTGATTGGTTTGTAAGGAATCTCCCGTGTTTGGACGAACCGATCACGGGAGATTCAGAAAGCTGTCATTGGGTGAGAGCCACCGGCTAGCTCTATAAGAAGAGCTGCCACGGCTCGCTAAAGGCTACACAGATCTATAGCTTGAATAAAGAGCTGACGTTATGCTGGTCTCCTATCTCCTGATTTCCCACGCTTCTACAATGGTGACGAAGGTGAGATTCTGAGACAAAGAGACCAGTCGGGCACGTGGCAACTGAGTTGAACAACTGACGAGATGGCCAGCAGCAACTCGCCACCCGCACCATTCGACCAGGCAACCGAGGACTGGGAATCTTACATCGATAGATTCCTCATGTTCCTCGAAAGCAACAATCTCAAGGATGCAAATGACCACCGAAAGAGAGCTGTGTTCCTGACCCATTGTGGACCAGCCGTATTCAAGATGGCCAAACCATTGGCCAAGCCAGAGGACGTGAAGGAGATGACTTGGCCAGATCTAGATCGATTACTTCGGAACCACTATGCCCCAGCTGTGCCAAACCTGATCCAGTGACTCGAATTATACCGTCGGGATCAAAAGGACGGAGAGAGCATCGGGAATTTCGTGGCAGCATTGAGGAACATCAGAGGTGCATGTGGCTTTTCAGACATGGACAAGGTTCTGAGGGACCGCGTGGTTCTCGGTCTCAGAGACCCGGTGCTCCAGAGCAGGCTAATGGCTCAAGCAGACATTACAGTTACCGAAGCCATTGCTGAAGCCACTGCATCCGAAGCCACGAAGAAATCAGTGGCCAAGATGCAACTAATGAACGCAAGGGACCAGCCAACAACATCGGAGACCAACACATCCCACCCAAAATGAACTGAAACTGGTCACAAAGCAACAACGGCACACCATGAGGACGTCGATCTATCACCCAACACTGACGATGAGGAAGAGGAGATCCACAGATTGCAAGCGGAGCGAGACCGGCAGAGAAGTTGTAAGTTGGGCTTTTAGTGCACTGGTTGCGGCGGCAACCACCCCCGTTCTGAGTGCCATTTTTTAGACGCCATTTTGCCGGTACTGTGAAAAACGGGGGCATATCGCCAAGGACTGCCGAAACAAACAGAACTCCAGCCCAAGACGATGCGACAACATGCCTCCCAGAAACCAAGACAGATTCACAGACAACCGATGGAACCGCGAAAACCATAGCAAGCGGCTCAGCGAGACCAGACGATGGGAAGAAACCCATCAAATGGTCACAATCGGCCATTCAGACAACTCAGATGCAAGAAAAGTACACGTGCAGGTCAGCATCGAAGACAGGCTGTGCAGAATGGAGGTGGACTCCGGATCATACCTCTCCATGGTGTCCTGGGACACAATTAAGAGGTTAGTGCCCAGCTTACAGAAACAAAAGCTGGAGAACCAGAGACTCACCATTAAAGACTATCAGGGGAACAGAATCCCTACAATAGGAATTGGACACTTCCATGTAACCTTCAAAAGGCATGGAAAAGTACTTCCATTCACTATTGTCAACAGAGACTGCCCAAGCCTGCTGGGTCTGGAATGGTTCATGCCATTAGGGATCAAGGTGATGGGCATCAACCATGTCAAGGAAACAGACTGGGAAGAGGAGCTGATGAAGGATTTCTATGAAGTGTTCAACTGACAATTAGGCAAGTACCGGGGGTCCCCAATATCATTTAGCTTGAACCCCAATATTGCCCCAATCCGGCTCAAACCAAGACGAGGCGTTCTGGTGCAAAAGGCTCCAATTCGGAGTCAGTGTGGCACCAGGGGTGTTCCAGAGTCTCATGGAACGGTTACTTCAAGGAATTAAGGGAGTCATGCCATATTTTGATGACGTGTTGGTAGCGGCCAAAGACAAAAGACAATTGAGAAGCCGACTCAGAGAAGTCCTACAAAAATTTTAAAATGCAGGACTTAAAGTCAAAAAAGAAAAGTGCCAGTTATGCACTGAAAAGGTTGAGTTCCTGGGATATCTGGTGGACAAAGACCTACCCTACCCACAAAAAAATAAAAGAAATAAAGGAAGCCACAAGACCTCAAAATAAGGCACAATTACAAGCCTTTCTGGGACTAATCAATTTCTACAATGTCTTTTTGCCACAGAAGGCAACAACAGCAGAACCTCTGCATAGGTTGCTTGACAAGACGTCCATTTGGTCCTGGGGCAACTGGGAAGAGGCCGCCTTCCGGAACATAAAAGACCTCCTCACATCACAATCAGTCTTCATCCAGTACAGAGAGACCCTACCACTAACGGTAACCTGCGACGCCTCTCCATTCGGCATCGGAGCTATACTAAGCCATACCCTGCCAGATGGGAGAGAAGCACTGCTTGCTTACTTCTCGAAAACACTATCAAAGGCAGAAAGAAATTGTAGCCAGCTCGACAAGGAGGCATTTGCAGCGGTTACCAGTGTGAAGCGGTTTCACGAGTACTTATATGGTAGGGACTTCACCCTCATCACTACTGGGGATCCTGGCTGGAAACAAGGCCACCCCCAACATACTGTCTCCCTGGATGACAAGGTGGTCTGAGTTCCTTGCTGCCTATACCTACCAACTAATAGATTGCCCAGGGTAATGCATCTCGCATGCCGACGCACTAAGCCATTGCCCCTTAACAGATTATGAAGATGACCCTGCACCCACCACATCCACCCTGCAAATAGAGACATTGCCCAACCTACCAACAACCGTGTCAGAAATTGCGAGAGAGACGAGAAAAGACGGCAAACTGGCGTGAGTTTTGAACTGGGTGGTAAAAGGATGGCTGGAAACAGAAAGCAGTGACCAATTTAAACCCTTCCAAAACCGGCAAACTGAATTATCCCCCCAAAAGGGATGTATATTATGGGGCGATAGAGTGGTAGTTCCGACAGCTTACAAAAAAAAATATTACACATGTTGCATGAGGGACACCCGGGCATTGTGAAAATGAAATCCCTAGCCAGAATCTACGTATGGTGGCCAGGGATACACAAAACCATTGAAACCTGGGTGGCTACATGTGACAAATGTCAGCAATCCAGACCAAACCCGCCCGAAGCAAGAACCCTCCAGTGGGAAACACCAAGGGGCCCATGGTCGAGGGTCCATATAGACTTTGCGGGACCCACAAAAGGGCACACTTTCTTGATCGCAGTAGACGTTTACTCCAACTGGTTGGAGGTAAGCCTAATGCGATCTACCACGACAGAGGCGGTTACAAAACAACTAAACAGACTTTTTGCCACCCACGGCCTACCTGACTTGATAGTATCTGACAATGGGCCACAATTTATGGCACTGGCATTTGAGCAGTTCCTTGCAGAATGGGGAATCCGACTTGCATTGACAGCACCCGTTCATCTGGCGGCGAACAGGCAAGCGGAACGAATGGTCAGATACACCAAAGACGCTTTAGAAAAGATGGACATTGGTAACATACACAACAAAATAAATAAACTATTAACAATACAGCACATAACACCAAGTGCCAAAACCAATAAAAGGCTGGCAGAACTCCTGATGGGAAGAAAACTCCGATCCCATCTAGACAGACTTCACTCGACTTAAAATCCAGAAAAACCATCAGACTCCTCCAGCCAGTACTGGGCATTTAATCCAGGAGACACGATCTATGCTAAAAAAATTTCAGGGGACCCACTATGGGAACCCGCTACAATAACCCAAATAATAGGCCCCCGGTCATACTGGCTAGAAACAGAGGACTGAAGAAACTGGAAATGGCATGTCGACCAAATACGATCAAGAATAATTTTAAACAGCACTGAAAACCCACTAAACTCACAAACCGACTCTAATTAAAAAACCAGAGGGGGGGGGAACCCCAAACAATCATCAAAAAGAAAGAGAAAATATGACTACAACGAGAAACTGAATGGGACAACCAACGCAAGCCGAACCAGAAATACAAACACCGCTAAATAAAAGAAGAAACCAACAATACCCACTGGAAGATGAAGACAGCCGAAGGGTACCAGAGGAAGACAACCCTCTCGGAACCTCGTCTGGAGGGAACAGTCAAACCAGCTCAACCAGCCCAGAAAGACCGGCTGGGAACAAAGAAGCGGACAACTCGACCAAACCCAGTAGTTGAGTTGCGGCGAAAGCCCTGACTCACCCTTCCAAGCAGTTCCATGGAGAAGAGCGGGAGCAACGAAGATCCCTTCTGAACTGGCTGAAGACCATGCAGCAACTGAACTGCGCAGGTCAAGTAGGCAAGTAAAAAGCCCTGCCTACCTACGCAACTACATCATGTAGGATGGACCATACCAAGGGGGGGGGGTTACATATTAACATACTTGTAATACCCTAACCTGATTGGCTGAAACGAATTGCACTGTGATTGGCCAAGACGCACAACAGTGATTGGTTAGTAAGGAATCTCCCATGATTGGACGAACCAATCGTGGGAGATTCAGAAAGCTGTCATTGAATGAGAGCCATCGGCTAGCTCTATAAGAACAGCTGCCGCAGCTCGCTAAAGGCTACACAAATCTATACCTTGAATAAAGAGCTGAAGTTATGCTGGTCTCCTGTCTCCTGATTTCCCACGCTTCTACAGAAACCATGTGGCGGCAGACCCCATCAGAAAAATGATTGTATAAGGAGAGACAAGTCACCCACTTAAATCCTCAACGACTTTGCTGTCCAAGAAACTTCTATTCCCAGTCATTAAAATTTTCTTGATGTTCTGTTCTTGTTTGGTGTGATTGGAGGACAATATCAGAGTTATGCATTGAACTTTATGTAATAAGATTGAACAAAATTGCAGAATCATTATGGGGAATAGCATTAGTTCAATTTATCTTCACATTTCAAATAAATCTTAATTTTTGTTTCTTTCTTTGTTCTAATGCAACCCCCTGCAGATTTATACACAGAAGTGTACCAGTATTAGTATTCAACTTATTTCTATCTATCTGCTTTCAGAAATCATGAGAAGGAAAAGAGGGAAACAGCCATTTGTCATTTGTCCCATGACTGTTAAATCCCAGACCCATAGAACCTCGGACCAATACTGATTAATGTATTAAACTTCTGTACCACCCATGTCTATGAACCAACTCTAGGTAATGTACAGTCATTCAATAAAAATAACATTTGAAAGATTAAAACAATAAAGACCATAAATCTGAAATTCAGTTAAAATTCAACTGACTAATATAGAGAAGAATATCTTACAGCTGTTTCTAAACCAGAAGTATGATAAGAAGAAGAGCTGGATTATATATTGTGCTAAACTAGTATCATGATTGACAGCCAGTTTAATCTAGTGGTTAAGGTATCAGGTTAGAAGCCAATTGGATGACCTTGGGCCAGTCATTCTCTCTCAGCTCTAGGAAGAAGGCAATGGAAAGAAATCGTGCCAAAAAAAACAAAAAAAACCCTACAGGGACTTGTTCAGACAATCACCAAGAGTCAAAACTGACTCAAACACACATACAAAACAATATAATTATTAGATTTATATCTCAACCCTACTTTTGGTCAAGGTAGTGTACATAATGTTCCTTCCTCCTATTTTCTTCACAATAAGAACTTTGCATAATAGGTTGGGCTGAAAAGAAAATGACTAACCCAATGTCACCCAGATGGCTTTCACTACTAAGAGAGGACTAAAAGTCATAGTTTGCCTCTTTATAAGCCCATCATCTTAACCCCAAGATTTGGGGGTGGGGGGTTGATTACATTTTGGAAAGTGATGTTCTCAGTGGTTGACTCCCAAGGAGATGCAGCATCTATAAGTTGTAATGCAAGCAATTGAAGTAGATGCAAAAATTTGTTTTAAAAAGCATTACAGAGAAGCTGCACTTTTCTTCTTCACATCTATTCAGTGATCCCTACTTTCCAAAAATTTGAAGGTTTTACTCACTATTCCTAGAATACCCACAACATTCCTAGAAGACTATTGATCTTATGAAAATTTGTACTAGTGGGTTTTTCTAGCCCAGCCTTAGTTGCATCAGCATTATAAATGTAATAGCATGTAATTAAATATAAAATATGTCTATTTCTCCCACAACTCACAGAGCAGTTCATAAATATGATGGCTTAATTTCATCTGTAATCCAAATGGCTGATGAAGCATTACACAGTTCTGTTAATTGAAGTTGTTAACAAAGAGAAAGGGAGAGGGGATGATTATGTATAGACTTCTATTCTTCTGGGGTATCATCATAACTGGTCATAAATGGAAATGAATTTGTCACCTCCCCATTCACAACGAGTTTCCCCAAAGGCAGCTGGGGCTGGACTAGACAGACAGATGGTCTCCCTGGGATGAATAAAAAGATGATGGAAGGAAGCTCCTGGGCTGTGCTTTTTTGAACTAAGGAAAATTAATTTATGGAACCTGTTGCAGAAAATGTGGACAAGTGGTGATCGATCACCAGCTTCAATGACTGTTAAAATGCATTTGAGAAGTACATAGGGCTTTGGTTTATTAGCCATATAGATTGTATCTATCTACAATATCTATCTATCTATCTATCTATCTATCTATCTATCTATCTATCTATCTATCTATC
>BLBF01000065.1:13080482-13099870 GCA_015471245.1 Laticauda colubrina | reverse complement strand
ATCTATCTATCTATCTATCTATCTATCTATCTATCTATCTATCTATCCTCTATCATTGTCAGTCTGTCTGTCTCTGTCATCTTAATGTGGCTGCCCACCTCACAAAAACATGACTCTGGGCTCCTAAAATTGATTCATGAAGAAAACCTTCAGAATAAGAAACAAGACAAATCTGATTATTATTGTAGAGATGGAAATGATTCATTTCCTACTTTGCATCTGGACAGATTTTGGGGGATTCAGATACTGAAATAGATTTTTAATTTAATGCAGAGAAGATCCTTCATGTGAAAATGTGCCAGTAAAAGGTCACTGATGAATATACAGTACATGAGCAGAATGGCTCCAGTGCTGGTGGCTTTTTTGTCTCTTATGTCAGCATGGAAGCCAGGATTTTTCATATTACTCTATGTGTGCAAAACAATGGCATGTTGATCAGAATTGTAAACAGAGGGCTTCATTTCCTGTTCCAAGCACCTATGTTTTCAGCTATTACTTTGCTGTTCAAAGTAATAATTACTTGACTTCTTTGATAACTGCTTGTTAGCAATGGGCTATTTGCTTTATAGAGAAGGGCCACCTACTGTGAGCAGCTATTAAATGTTTTATTGATGCAACTGCACTAGGAGCATTAGAATGCATGCTCTTTAAACACTGACTCCTAAAAGGCACCCGTAGATCATATACTCAGAAATTAACTGCAAGTTTTTTGTTTGTTTTTGGGGAAGAAACTAAAATATTTTCAATAGCATCATGAGATAAGGGAGGATCCCAAAGGATGGGTTTGATGCCTTACATCAGAAAGGGCTTAAGTGCAATTCAGGAAGATACTAAGTGATTGGACAACCTGACACAGCTGTTTTTGGAATAAATGATAGGTGTTTCAAAAGCTTTACTTGAGTCTTTGGTATGCTTTGGTACCTCAGCAGCATTTCCTGCCACATATGAAGTAACCTGAAAGTTGCTAGTTCTTCTGAACATGGTGGCTATTTGGTAAGCACATGATAAAACAGTTAATTGGTACGCTCTTGTTATAGAAACAGCATAAACTTTCTGTCCCAAAGGTGCTTTTTTAAAAAGCAGCTGGACTTTCTTTGTTTTTCTTTGAAGACATTTCACTTCTCATCCAAAAAGCTTTTTCAGAACTGAACAGTCAGAGTAACAGAGTTGGAAGGGACCTTGGAGGTCTTTTAGTCCAACCCTCTGCTCAAGCAAGAGGTGCCATTTCAGATAGATAGTTTGTCCAGTCTCTTCTTAAAAGCCTTCAGGGATTGAGCACCCACAACTGCTGAAAGCAGGGTGTTCCACTGGTTGTTTTCACTGTTAGGAAATTTCTCCTTAGTTCTATGTTCTTTCTCTCTTTGATTAGTTTTCATCCATTGTTTCTTGTCTTACCTTCTGGTGCTTTGGAAAATAGGTTGATCCCCTCTTCTTCACTGCAGCAGCCCCTCAAATATTGGAACACTATTATGTCACCCCTAGTCCTTCTTTTTACTGACTAGACCAATCCAATTTTTGTAACTGCCCTCTTCCCAGAGTCTCCATATCTTTTTTATAATATGGTGACCAAAATTGAACTGTATCTACCTGTATCTCTTTCAGGGACAAATCACCTTTGTATTTAACTGACACTAGTTCAGTCTGCATTCATTCTTGATCCTATATGTTCTTACTTAACCACATCCTTCTGAAAAGCCTGATTCCCTCTACATTCAAATTGCTTTTATATTTCTCCTGACATACCCAGTTCTCAGTTACATGTAAGAAAGTCAGCAGAACCATATCCTGAAACAAACCACCTGCTTTTTCTATTACATATTTATTCCTGGCAAGAGAACACAGTTTATCCACTATTTTTCTATCATTGTTTGCACATTTTAAATTCACCTGCATAATGAAGAATTCGCCATGTATATGCCCAATCAATATACCTCGAATACCACCACAAGCATTCAGTGTACATTTATCACACATACATTAAACTAAGGGGATCTATGTCTGTGTCTGACTCCTGCTTTGTATTAAATAATTGCTAAGTTCTCACACATGCTTTATGTCCATCCTACATCATTCTTACAGCATTCAGCAACCAACCTTCATCTTCATATTTACATAAAACATACCATAGTTCAAGTTTTCCTTCTCACATTAATATGCTTTTCAAGCACTGTTAAAAGCAAAAATCTGATCTGCACATTCTTCCTAAGATATAGCTGGAAAGCATATAGCTGTATATAGGAAAACAATAATGCCATTCCTACAGTCATGTGGCATAGATATAGTCTTCCCACATACGTAACCTACAGTAAGTCATACCACCACTCCATAAACAAATCATATGTATATTTTAAAAGGTCTTTATTTAGATCATCTATATCTGCAACCATTGCGTCAAGACACATGAATTGCAAACATGATCAAGAAAACTAGATTTGTCCAGATTGCCTTTAATGACTTTTAATGCCAAGAATGCCAAGAATGCCAAGAATTAGGATGTATACTCTTTAGAACTAAGGTAGAAATCACCAGCCCAGTTTTATCTTCTAAATAATTTTCAAATGCAGTTCCATGTACTCTACAGTGTAGCTTAGTGCAATCATGAGCTGATGAGGATATGAAGAATGATGCCAGAACATTTCATTCCAAGAACAAGAACATCTAGTACTCATGGCCTTCAACTATTGTTCCACAAATAGTTAAACTCAACAGATCAAGATCTCAAATCTGTTAGACTCTCAAGATCAGCATGATCCAATAAAAAGCTCTCTTTGGAACTGACTTTGTTCTGTATGGAACTTGGTAGGCTCCAAGTTCCCTATTCTGATTGGCCGAAAAGGCCATTCGTGGATTGGCTGTTAGAGAACCAATCCGGTTAACCCGCCAAATGGTGGGAACAGTTAAAGTGGTGTCATTGGCCACAAGCTGTGGGCAAGCCGCTATAAAAAGGGCTGCCATGGCTTTGGCTGTTGTTCCGGTCCTATTGCTTAGCGAGTTTAATAAAAGAGTTTATTGTTGGAACCCGGATTCACACGCTTCTTTCTAGACGGAACATTGGTGACAAGGGTGGGATCATCGTAGAAGAGTGAGACTGAAGCACACAACGATCTGAACTGAGTGAGAGAAATGGCCGGTAACAACATGCCACCCGCACCATTCAATCCTGATGAGGAGAATTGGGAGTCATATATCGATCACTTTCTTATGTTTTTGGAAAGCAACGAACTGCAGAAAATCTCTGACCAGAGGAAGAGGGCTGTCTTCCTTACACACTGAGGACCAGCTGTCTTTAAAATGGCGAAGGCGCTGGCTAAACCCAGAGATGTCAAACAGATGACTTGGCCTGAGCTGAACAGAATGCTCCAAGCACACTATGCACCTGTGGCCTCCAACTTGATAAAAAGACACGAGTTCTACAAGAGGGACCAGAAGGAAGATGAAACTGTCAGAGATTTTGTAGCAGCCCTGAGACACATTGGAGGAGCCTGCAAGTTCCAGAACATGGATGAGGCCATGAGGGACCGCGTGGTCCTCGGTTTGAAGGACACTACCCTTCAGAGCAAGCTCCTGAAAAGACCAAACATAACCATGGCCGAGGCCATTGCAGAGGCAACCGTCACCGAAGCAGCAAAGAAGTCAGCAGCCACCATGCGCCAAATGAATGTGATCCCAGATCTGCCAAACCAAGCCAGAGAGAAGAAGGCAGAGGGAGGAAAGAAACAGCCCACAGCGACCGCCCACTACGAAGATCTCGAATCCCAGAGCGATACCGAGGATGAAAATGAAGATTTCCATAGACTTCAATCAGATAAGAAATGGCACAAAAAGAGGAGAAACTGGCAGGAGTTTAAATGTGCAGGATGCAGGGGCAACCACCCGAGAGCTGAATGCCGGTTCCTCAACGCAATCTGTAGGGCTTGTAACAAATGGGGGCACATCAAAAGGGTCTGCCGCAACAAAAAGAGCTATAGTCCAAAAAGACACGGCAGCACCATCACCACCCCAGACATGAAGAAAGACAAGCCGGAAGATGGAACCAAAGCAAAAGAACCAGTGACAGAGAGGAAACGAATCAGACAGTCACCATCAGAAATGCCAGGGCAGAAAATGAGAAGAAGGTCCGGATAGAGGTGAGCATCGAAGGAAAGCCCTGTGAGATAGAAGTCGACTCAGGGTTTTTCCTATCTATGGTATCCTGGAATATCATCCGGTGCCTGATACCGGACATTAAACAAAAAGAATTACAGAAACAAAAACTGATTTTAAAAGACTACCGGGGAAATTGAAACCCGGTAGTAGGCCTAGGACATTTCCTTGTCGAATTCAAGAACCACGCCAACATCTTGCCTTTGACCATAGTCGACCATGATCACCCTAGTCTGCTAGGGATCGAATGGTTCGCGCCCCTGGGAATCGGGATGACCGGGATCAACTGCATTGCCTCAGCCAACTGGGAGGAGAGCCTGCTACAAGAATTCCAAGATGTTTTTGACGGGACCCTAGGCAAGTACAAGGGGACCCCAATTTCATTTAGCCTAGACCCCAAAATAGCCCCCATCTATTTAAAGGCCAGACGTGCCCCTTTTGCTTTAAAACCAAAAATTGATGAACAACTGAACAAATTAATAGCTCAAGGGGTTTTAGAGCCAATCGACCATGCCAGGTGGGAAACACCCATCGTTACTCCTGTGAAACCAGATGGGTCAGTGCGCATCTGCGGAGACTATAAGGCAAACCTGAACCATACACTCCAACAAAGCACATACCCAGTACCGGTAGTGTAACATTTACTGCACTCACTAGGGGGAGGAAGAAATTTGCGAAGCTTGATCTCGCACAGGCATATCAACAACTACCCATTGACCCCATCAGTGCAGAGGCACAGACTATTGTGACACATAGAGGGGCATTCAAGTGTAACCATCACCAGTTCGGCATTAGCGTTGCCCCAGGCATATTCCAAAGCCTCATGGAATGCCTGTTAAACGGAATCAAGGGAGTCGTCCCTTATTTTGACGACATTCTGGTCTCTGCAAAAAATGCCAACCAACTAGAGAACAGATTAAGAGCAGTTTTAACAAGATTTAGAGATGAAGGCCTCAAAGTAAAACGAGAGAAATGTGATCTAACCAGCAACCAGGTCGAGTTTTGGGGCTATTTAATCGATTGAACAAAGAATACACTCCACCAAAAAAAAAATAAAAGCAATCAAAGACACTCCCAGACTGAGAAAAAAACTGACCTTCAAGCATTCCTAGGTCTCATAAATTTTTACAATGTATTCCTGCCCCATAAGGCAACCATAGCAGAACCCCTACATTGGCTGCTAGATAAAAAAACTACTTGGACATGGGGCCACTGGGAACAAGCAGCATTTCAGGGTATCAAAGACCTATTTACGTCTAACATCATTTTAATCCAGTAAAGTAATACCCTGCCCTTGACGATCACCTGTGATGCATCACCTTTTGGGATTGGCGCCATCCTGAGCCACAAGCTACCAGAGAGACACCGGTCGCTTTTTATTCAAAGACGCTTTCCAAGTCAGAATGCAATTACAGCCAAATCGACAGAGAAGCCCTCGCAATCATCACCGGAGTCAAAAGATTCCATGAGTACCTTTACGGTAGAACTTTTTAGATTATCACTGATCACAAGCCCCTTTTAGGAATCCTAGCAGGCAACAAGCCAACCCCAAACATTCTGTCACCTAGAATGATGAGGTGGTCTGAATTCCTTGCTGCCTACTCCTACATGCTGATTCATCGCCCTGGAAAAACCATCACACATGCCGACACCCTGAGCCATTCCCCACTGCCCATCACAGAAGAGGACCCAGCTCCAGCCATCTCCACACTTCAACTAGAGACCTGCCCGGACCTGCCATGAATCGCAGCGGACGTGACGAGAGCCACCGCTAAAGACCCTTTGACAGCACGCATAATGAATTGGGTAGGTAAGGGCTGGCCAGAGGAGAACAAAACTGAGACTTTTAAGCCATTTTGCACCCAACAGACTGAACTGTCTATAGAAAAAGGTTGCATTTTATGGGGTGACAGGGTGCTTATACCAAAGTCTTCAGGAAGATGTTCTGTGCATGTTGCACGAGGGACATCTGGGCATAGTCAAAATGAAAGCCCTGGCCAGGAGTTATGTCTGGTGGTCAGGGCTGGACAAGGACATTGAACGTTGGGTAGCAACATGCCATGATTGTCAAAAATCGAGGCCTACCCCCCCTTCCGGGAAGGAAACAGTCAGGCCAGCTCAACCAACCCAGTCAAACCAGGAGAGAGTGGCAGAGCCATCTCAACCGGCCCAAGAGACTGAAGCAGGAGTGGCAAGGCTGACTCATCCTTCCAGGAGCTTCCATGGAGAAGGACCAGAGAGACAGTGATCCTGTCCGAACCGCTCGAAGACCACGCTGAGACTGAGCTACGCAGGTCAACCAGGACTCGAAAAAGCCCCACCTACCTGCGTGATTATGTGACGCACATTGGAATAAACCAAGGGGGGAGGGGTGTTCTGTATGGAACTTGTTAAGCTCCAAGTTCCCTATTCTGACTGGCCAAAAAGGCCATTCGCAGATGGGCTGTTAGAGAACCAATCCAGTTAACCCGCCAAACAGCGGGAACAGTTAAAGTGGTGTCATTGGCCAAAAGCCGCAGGCAAGCCGCTATAAAAAGGGCTGCTGCAGCTTGAGCTGTTGTTCCGTTACTATTGCTTAAAGCTAGGTCCCACTGGCGGACGGACGCAAAATGTATGCATAAAGGACACAGCGGAGGAGCAAAATTTCGGGGGCGGCTCCATCCATTGTCATCCGCTCCAAAAAGTTGCAAAAATTTGCATAAATAGAATAGAAAAGAACGGAAAAGAACGGACGGGTGTAGTACATAGCAGGGATGTTAAATGGATGTTCATAGGAAGCCTAGCGGATGACAGCGGATGGAAGCGGATGACACATCCGAAGGGCTTCCAGGGGAGAATTTCGAAGTGGACGCATAGCAGAAGGGGCGGATGCATAGCGGATGACACGGATGCATCACGGACGCCTATAGGAAGAAAAGCGAATGCTGCGCGGATGTATATCAGATGCAAAGCGTTCACTGCGCATGCGGGGAATATGAATTGCTTCAGCTCCTCAGATATAAAAGGATGCAGCTCGCACGCAGTCAGCATTCAGAGGAAAGACCTGCTGCTACATACATCTTCAAAGAACACCATGGTTCGCCAGTCAGGGAAGAAGAGGAAGCCAGCCCTGTGCCAGCCCTGGCAAGAAGGACACAACCAGCATCCCAACCCCCTGGCACTGACTCGAAGCTGCTGGTGCTGCTCGTGCTGCTGGTGCTGCTCGTGCTGCTCGTGCTGCTCGTGCTGCTGCTACTGCTGCTACTGCTGCTGCTGCTGCTACTGCTGCTGCTGCTGCTGCTGCTGCTGCTGCTACTACTGCTGTGGTGGACCAGCCCCAAGGCCCTCAAAGCCCAGCTGCTGAAGGCCCTGCTGCTCAAGCCCCTGAAGGCCCTGCTGAAGCCCCTGCCAGAGGGAGGAAGATGCAAGGGAAGGAGAAGGGAGAGAGGAAACAGTACACCATTTCTGAGGATCATGAGGAGGAGGTGCGGGAATGGCTGAGGGAGAATGAGTACCTCTGGAGAAAGGGCCGCACACTCTATCGCGACACCAAGAAGAAACAGGCAGCTTGGAGAGACAAGACGAGCCTGGGGTACACTGCAGATGTACTCCTGGAATGGTGGAAGCACATGCACACCTGGTATGGCAAGCTACACCTCAAAAAATCTGGGCAGGCCGCTGTCAAGCTCACTGACCAGGAGATGTACGTCATGGCAAGTGCAGCTTCCTGGATGTGGAGAAACATTACTGCAATGATCAGGTAGTTTTGCCTTGCATTAGCCATATAATCTTTTGGATAAGCTATAGCTATATTGTTTGTCCATATCCTGTTCCAACCATGAACTACCCCGCTGCATATGACATTCTGCAACAGAAAAGCTCTGTAGAAATATGACCACACCTGCTGTTGCAAACTGCTCAGAAACGCTAACCACAGGACCTGTCCAAAAAATACTGGACATGATGTAGAAACTGCTTTGTACACATAGAAAGACATCTACTGACACCCAAATATGGATATCCATCCCACTCAACTGTGTTTGCAAAACATAGTTGCCATATATGTGTATTCAGCCCAATGTGTCAGTTTGAGTATGGTTGAACAGGATCACATGCTTGCCTTCTAATACTTTGTAACCCACCCAAACCTCAATAAAAGAGTTTGTCTTGAGCTAGCTCGGGGCTCGCTCACCCCGAGGAGAAAACGCGTGTCGTGTCTTTCCTCAAACCCATTCGGCAGTTCATGGGGAGCCCTCCAGGAGAGCAACACCTCAACTTGTGACCCCGACATGATTCACAGACCCGGGCTCCGCTCCATGTTTCGTTGAACCCGCGGACGGAGTTCGGGTGCCGTGTTACGCCGCCTGACACCCCATCTACTTGCTGTCTGGAACAGACATCGTGCAACCTCACGTGAGTTCTGGGGCAGGACCTATCCAAAAAGCAGACTGTGCATTTGCAAGAATTGGAGAAGTTAGTCAGGAAAGCCAATAAAATTCAAAAATCAAACGGTAGTACCATTTACCCCGTCTCCCAATCAAACGTTAAAATCCTTCTGAAGTATCTGGGAGACCGTTGCCCTGCCTATCAGGAGGAAGGGTCACTGAAAAAATCAACATGGGTGCGTGTGGGGAAATGGCTCCATGAGCCCCCACGAGCCCCTCCACCATTATTAACAACGTGGCAGGCCCTTATGGCCATGATTTGTTTGCTGTATCCAGAAAAAGGAGGACAACAGACCTTTGACTCAAAGCCTCCTGCTTACGACACAGTGGCGGTTGCTACTGCCTGTCAGACCCCTGTCACTCCCCCGTATTCCCCTTCCTCTGTCCCTGGCCCTAATACTTCTGTTGCCAATCTTAATCATCCCCCCTCTGCCTCTTCCTCTTTCTCTTAGAACAGATATCCCTCTGTGGGTGGATCAATGGCCTCTCACACAGGAAAAGCTAACTGCTTTGCACTCCTTGGTACAAGAACAGCTTGCCAAAGGGCACATTGAACCTTCTTTACAGTCTGGTCTTCCAAACCCAAACATCATCCCCAGGGACTATGACCTAGCTGTCATAGATCTAAAAGATTGTTTTTTCTCTATCTTGTTGCATCCAAAAGATAGGCAGTTATTTGCCTTCACTGTCCCTGAATTCAACAATGCAAAGCCTACTTCTCGCTATCAGTGGAAAGTTTTACCCCAGGGAACGCTCAATAGTCCTACTATGTGTCAATATTATGTGGATAAAATCCTTCAACCTTTCCGTACTCTTTTTCCTTCCTTCCTGGTCTATCATTACATGGATGATATCTTAATTGCTGCCCCAGGACCTCCTGGGATGGTCAAACCTCATTATTCAGTTTACACCTCCCTTTTCTTACCTGGGTCATGTTGTCTTCGCTCAGCTGCAGCTCCAAGCATGCCTCTCTTACATCTCTCTAAAAATCCTACCCTTGTTCAATTACAACAGTACTTAGGGTCCATTAATTGGGCTCGCCCCTATATGGCCCTTACTACTGCACAACTTTCTCCCCTTTTCTCTGCCCTTACACAAGGTTCTCATCCTGCAGACCGAATCACCTTTAACACTCAATAACTTCATGCATTGGAACAAGTCAATACAGCCCTAAGTTCAGTGTGGGTGGATAGATTTGCTTCTAATCTCCCTGTCTCCATTCTAGTTTTAAATACAGTCATGTTGCCTACGGCTGCCCTGGTTCAGAGGGAAGGGCTGCCATGGCTTCTCATTCTTGAATGGCTCCACCTTCCTCATACTTCCCGAACATCTGTCACTCCCAAACCCACACAACTTTCTTTACTTATCTCAAAGGCTCGCTATCGTTGTAGACTCCTTATAGGTTTAGAACCTTCTGTGCTGTATGTTCCTTTTTCTCTTTCTATCTGGGAATCGTTATTATCTATGTCTGATGAATTACAGTTTGCACTTGCTGATTGGCCAGGAGAAGTCTCCTGCCATCCGCCTCCAGACCCAAGACTACTATTACTAAAAACTGTAATTTAATTGGAATTCCCCTCACTCTCTTCAACCAATCCCTCACGCAGTTACTGTCTTTGCTGATGGAAGCAAAACTTTTGGGGAATGTGCCTGGCAACAGGACGGCCAGTGGCACACGAAGATAACACCACCCCAGAAATCCACTCAGAGAGCAGAACTCTTTGCATCTATACTTGCTTTTCAGATGTTTCCTTCTCAACCTTTCAATCTAATTCTTGACAGCCTGTATGTAACTCAAATCATATCCTCCATCTATGAATCATACCTTTCTCCGTCTCTTGACTCTGAACTACTTACTCTCTTTATTAAATTGCAAACACTCATTTCTACTCGCCACTCTCCTTTTCATGTTTCTCACATTCGAAGTCATCAACCCTTCCCTGGAATGCTACAGGAAGGAAATGACTGAGCCAACGCGGCAGCATCGGCTGCTTCTCTGAAATCTTCCATGACAGCACTTTCTATTTCCTCCCAAACTCCTTGGGAAAGTCATTCTTATTTTCATCAAAACAAAAAGGCACTCATGAAACAATTTGGCTTATCGGCTACTGAAGCATCTGCTATTTTACAGCAATGCCCTACTTGTAGCCAACAAGCACATTCTCTTCCTATGGGAGTTAACCCCAGAGGAACTCAAGCTTGTCAAATTTGGCAAATGGATGTAACTCAATATCCATCCTTTGCCCGATGGAAATATCTCCATGTTTCCATCGATACTTATTCAGGCTTCATCATGGCAACCCCTCAAAGGGGTGAAGCCACAAAACATGTAATTAATCACTGCATTCGTACCTTTGCATCGCTGGGATGCCCAAAAGAGATTAAAACAGACAATGGTCCTGCTTACATTAGTACAGCCTTTACAGACTTTTGTAACAAATGGGGAATCACACACAAGTTTGGTATTTCCTACAATAGTCAAGGTCAAGCCTTGTTAGAGCGCGCCAATCTAACTCTTGACCAATATATGAAAACACAGGAGAAAACAGCCCCTGGCCTCCCAGCAGTGCAAAACACATTGAATCTATGTCTTCATGTCTTAAACTTTGTCAACCTGACTGGCACTCCCCCATTGTCTGCCACATGCCGTCATTTCTCTGCCTCCCCATCTGCAGCCCAACAGCGTCCTCAAGTCTACTACCGTTGCCTGCTGGACCTGACTTGGCGAGGACCTGCTGATCTCATCATCTGGGGTCGAGGCTATGCAGACGTCTAGCTGCCGGACCGAGTGCTTTGGGTTCCAGCCAGACACACCAGACCATATTTGGTTAAGTCACATTAAAGACAGTTCCCTTCTCATCTCCCTAAAGCCATGCCTTAACCAGGAAGAATGCTGTGGTTTCCTGTTGCCCTTCAGCTACTGAGCATTGCCTTTTATACTTCTAACTGTGTGCAACCCAATCCTTATCAACCCCAAAACTTAACATGGGTAGTACTGAAGGTACATGCAGACATCCTGAACTCCACTTCATCCATGGCAGTACCGGGATCCTGGTTTCCTGATCTGTACTTTGACTTTGGTATAATGATGGACCCCACCATTAGCCACAAATGGGTCAAGCAATGGACCCTCTATGTCTGCCCTGGCCATAAGAAGGATACAGCACACCGGACGAAATGTGGGGGGGAAAGCGTATACTTTTGTGCAGACTGGAGCTGTGTCTCCACGGGAGAAATATCATGGGACCCTCCTCTCAAAGATGATTTTATTACACTCAAAAGGACTGGTGAGAACGTAATATGTAAGTGAAACCAAAGAGGAGTATACCAGAATTGTAATCCGGTAAAAATTTCTTTCACCAATCAGGGAAAAAGTTATAGGGAATGGCAAGCAGGGGTCACTTGGGGAGGTCATGTTTATGATAACAATGGAGACCCAGGTAACATTTTCACCATAAAACTAATACAAACCCCCGTAGAACCCCCTGTGCCGGTAGCCCCTAAGAATATACTAACCAACCATAAGATGCTACCCCCATAACCCACCGGTACTCCAGAGAAAAGTTCACCTGTGTTAAGCCTGGGTTCCCCAACCAGGGTTAGGTAGACAAGCTAAACAGAATGTGCAGCGTTAGTCAGATAGGCACACAGATAAATGAGTGAGCTAAGCTTGTATGTTTATTAACATACAGTAAAAATAACAGATACGCTTGTGCTATCAAGAATATAGTTTATTCCAGTATAAGTTTATAGCATAGTCAAAAAGCAGTCCAATAGTCATGTATCATGTAGTCAGTCCATTCAGGGATATTCAGTTAGCAAAGTCCATGTAGAATATCCTATGTCAGTTCACTTACAAATCAGTCCTTTGTTGTCTCTCCCGTTCAAGCAATGCAGTCTTGATTCCAAGCAGTAATCAGGGATCATCAAAGCCAGAGTAAGCAAGCTGTAGACTTGCTACTTTTATATTGTTTTCATAACCACTCCCTTAATTGCTATTTCACAGTTAAAGCTGCAGACACTTTAACATACACTAACTATGATTCATAGTTATTATTTCACCTAAACCAGTTAGGGTAAACAATGTTATCCCTAACAACCTGCTCCTCTTGTTTATTCTTACCCTCCTTCACAGAGCCACCCTGGGAACCCTCTCTGGGACATTGTCATCTCTGACCTCCCTGTCAGAAGTAGTCTTGCAGAACAGGAGAGGACTTGACCTACTTTTTCTAAAGGAAGAGGGGTTATGTGTGGCTCTAAGAGAAGAATGCTGCTTCTATGCAGACCACTCTGGCATAGTGCAGGACTCCATAACTAAACTAAAGGAGGGCCTGAATAAACATAAAAAAGAAAGGGAGGATCAACAAGGATGGTTTAAAAGCTGGTACAACCTCTCCCCTTGGCTTACCACCCTGTTAAGCGCTCTTATAGGACCATTAATTTTGCTTGTATTAATGTGCACAATTGGCCCATGTTTGTTTAATCGCTTCTCTAAATTTATCACAAATAGAATGGATTCATTGCAGACCCTGTTGTTGCAAACCAAGAATACCCTCTGGGACCAGGAAAGCGGTGACACCTATCAATCCGTGCCACAGGATAATATATCAGCAAAAACTCTCTTCATCTTGAATGGGGAGAATGAGGATGATTCAGTCCTCTAAACATATAAACATCTCCTCAGACTATAATAGGGTAAGGTCAAAGGATACAGGCCGAGTTGGAGGACTTGACTCTGTGTCCAGTGGTTGGTGAGGAGAAGTGACTCTCAGGCTCAGAGGAGTCCGGGCGATACTCCGGCTTAACCTGCCACAGCTTTTCCCTTGAAATAAAAAACGAAAGGAGGAGATGTGGAGAAACATTACTGCAATGATCAGGTAGTTTTGCCTTGCATTAGCCATATAATCTTTTGGATAAGCTATAGCTATATTGTTTGTCCATATCCTGTTCCAACCATGAACTACCCCGCTGCATATGACATTCTGCAACAGAAAAGCTCTGTAGAAATATGACCACACCTGCTGTTGCAAACTGCTCAGAAACGCTAACCATAGGGCCTGTCCAAAAAATACTGGACATAATGTAGAAACTGCTTTGTACACATAAAAAGACATCTACTGACACCCAAATATGGATATCCATCCCACTCAACTGTGTTTGCAAAACATAGTTGCCATATATGTGTATTCAGCCCAATGTGTCAGTTTGAGTATGGTTGAACAGGATCACATGCTTGCCTTCTAATACTTTGTAACCCACCCAAACCTCAATAAAAGAGTTTGTCTTGAGCTAGCTCGGGGCTCGCTCACCCCAAGGAGAAAACGCGTGTCGTGTCTTTCCTCAAACCCATTCGGCAGTTCGTGGGGAGCCCTCCAGGAGAGCAACGCCTCACCTGGAGGGTTAGGTCCGCCACTGAGGAGCAGCCCCTCTGATACCCCTCTCCCTCAGACAGCCCACAGACAGCCAGTCCTCTTCCAGCCAGGAGCCAGCGAGCCTGTCCAGGCAGGTGTCTTCAGAGGGCCCCACGGCAGAGACCCTGCCTGACAGCTGCACTCCCCATGCCGCCAGACTTGGAGGATCCCCTGTCAGAAATGGAGGAAGAAGCGGCAGCCACCAGAGACCAATCCACACCCACCCCTACCCCCAGCTCCACAGGATGGAGGCAGAGAGGCAGACTGGAGGGCCAGAGCCACACTGTCCTATTGGAGATCAGGGACATGATGAAGACCAGCACAGAACTTCTCTCTCAGCTGGTCCACTTGGACAGAGGTTCCTCCAGCCGTCACACTTTCATCACCTAAGTGAGCCACACCCAAAGGAATATGCCCGAGGCCCAGTACCAGGTGATGAAGGAGAAGATAACAGCACTTCTGCACAACCCTCAAGGCCCAGCTGAAGCTGCTCCTACCCAGTCCAGGTCTGCTCCTCCACCCCAGGCAATGTCACAGCCCTTCCACAGCTTTCAACAGCCTCTCACCTACCAAGGCTACGAGTACCAGGACTTCCCACAGCAGAAGCAGACTTTCCCAGTCCAGGCCCAGGTTCATTGCATGCCACGGATGCCACACCTCACCCAGCTGCAGACCAGACAACCTCACTACACTCCTCCTTCCTCCACCCCACAGCCAAGCCCCTCAATGGACAATCTGTCATCAGTCTTGTGCCTGACATCCCAGGAACTTGATGAAGGGCCTCTCAACCTCACGGGACTGAGTCAGCTTTCTGAGAGCTTCCTGAACACACCATCCCCTGCTGTACTCTTGGGGCCAAGCACCCCAATGGTGCCTCAGACCAGCACTTAAGCCACAGCCACCTCCACAGTCCCTGCCCGCTTAACAGCTGAGACCATGGACATGACTCAGAGTGACTGAGAATAGTTCCAGAGACTGAGTTGTTACTTGTTCACTTTATCTTTGCTTAAGACACTTTACTTGGGTCGTTTTGCTTTTTTAATAACGTCTTACACTTTACTTAAGAAAGTTAATAAAGGTTATCTTTGCTTAACACACTTAATTCAGTTTACTTGGTTCATTTTGCTTATTTAATAAAGTCATAAAGGTTACTAAGAAAGTTTAAAAAGGTTATCTTTGCTTAAGACATTTGGTTCATTTTTTTCACTTAATAAAGTGTTGGTGAAAACTTTTAACAAATGGTTAAGTCTTTGCATGCTTGTGGAATAGATAAGTATAGTTGTGGGATCCATAAGGATATTTGTGGGATAGATAAGGATAGTTGTGGAATAGATAAGGATAGTTGTGGGATAGATAAACCTCCAGTGAAAGCATAGTGGGAGTGTATGGTCCACCATCCCAGCTGTCACACATATGGACCTTTATTATCAATAACAATATATTCATTGATCAACACATTTCAAAATAAACAAAGCTCTTTATTAATGCCCTATTCATTGTAGGACCACTCAACATACATGGCACAATCTCATCAGTGTTATGAGACAGGCTCAAGGAAGCTTCCATTAATCATCTATCATCCTGTCTTGCCACTCCACTGCTCCAGCTGGGGAGTTGCACCAGTGTTTCAGTAGGTTGCACTGCTTCTTCCCTTCACGTGAAGCTCTGTTGGGGCCTTGTACATCCACAGTGTCTATCAGGTTTTGTCCTTGCCTCCATTCACCAGGATCCATATCCCCATTCCCTTGTTGACAGTCGACAAGTCTGTTCTGCAACACTGGGTAGCGGGTGCAAATGAGATTGTGCAGGATGCAGCAAGCTTCCATGATGCTCCTCACATTCTGTGGGTGGTGAGAAGTACCTGGAACCTGTTGGCCAGGATGCCAAAGGCATTCTCCACCACCCGTCTTGCCCTGTACAGCCTGTAGTTGAAGATCCTTTCTTCCTGGGTGAGGTATCTTGAAGTGTAGGGCTTCATGAGGTAGGTTCTGAGGGAGAAGGCGTCATCACCAACGATGAAGTAGGGCACATCTTGTGTGTCATTGCGTAGGGGGTCTGGATCTGGAAAACCCATGATGAGGTTGTGTTCCAGCCCATCCTTGAGGTCACTGGCATTGTATATTTGGCTATCTGAAGCTGACCCGTTGCCTGAAGCATCGATGTACATGAACTTGTAGTCAGCATCAACCATGACAAAGAGGATGACACTGAAGAAGTCCTTGTAGTTGAAATAAGTGGACCCTGAGTTGGCTGGAGCTTTGCAGGCCACATGCTTCCCATCTATGGCTCCAATGGTGTGTGGAAAGTTCTACCTCTGATACCACTCTTCTGCAAGTTTCCTCCAGCCTTGTTCAGTGGTGGGACACTGGAGGAGCTCCTCCACGTATTCTTCGATGATGGCCTGCACCACTTCTCTGACCACTTTGCTGATGGTGTTGTGTGGCACCCTCCACGCATACTGCATGTTTTTGTATGTGGTTCCAGAGGCTAGGTGGCGCAGAGTCAGTGCCACCTTCAGTCCAGGGTCCAGGTTGGGATGGAGGTTAGTGCTCGGCTTGGTCAACCTGGGTCTCAGACGCTCTACAAGTTCGTCCAACATGGCTGGTGGCATCCTCATGAAGTTATGGAATGCACGAGGGTCTTCATTCCTCAACTCCACCATCAACTGGTCATAGAGTCCAAACTCCATTCTTCTCAAGATCCATCCTCGGACCCACACAGCTCTTGGACGTCTCCTTCTTCTCCTTCTGTATAAAAGGTGAAACAGTCTGAACAAGGTTTGGTTCTGGTGATGAATGATCGCAGCTACCATAGGGACTGTGTCATGATCCATGGTGGAGATCAATGGATGATGTGGAAGACCAAGACCAAGGGTGAAGAGGTCTGTACACCATGGCTGCTGGACTCATACTGAGAACCAGGTGATTTCCTCCCCCTTTTTATAGGAAATATCGGTAGTCCGCTAGGTGTCCTTCTACATACTCTAGACATACTGCAGACATCCTAAATATCCAATATACATCCCAAATACAAACATTTTGTCCATTTTAATCCTTTATATATGAGATGCATCCGCTTACATCCTTTCTATTTCCATGCTACTAACGCTGTGTGGACGTTCCCTGTACTTTTTGTTTCCTCCCTCTTTCCATTTTTAGCTGCAGCGGATGTGAGTTGAGGGGATGGCCAGAGGATGCCGAGAGGATACAGCAGACGTTTAATGGATGATAACAGACATAGAACATTTGTTGCCTATATATGCCGTGGATGTACATTGTACGCGGCGGAAAATTCATCCATTCAAAAGGTTTTGTGCAGCTCAAAACTTCTTGCACGGATGAAATCTTAGTGGATGGATGCTCCAGGGATAGAGCGTATGAAACACGTATGCAGTGAGTACACAATGGATGCATGGCGTTTTCCAACGGATGGCAAGCTTTTTTTAACATTTTACATCCTCTTTGCATCTGTTGGTGCAGTGGGACAGGGGCTTTAGCGAGTTTAATAAAAGAGTTTATTGTTGGAACCCAGTCTCATGCGCTTCTTTCCAGACGAAAGAGACTTTGATGTAGATATTTTCTGAATGAATATCTACATTTTTCTTGCTAGAATTTACAGTCTGTTTTGACCCATTCAGTCTCCACATTCCCCAGATACCATCAGCATATTGATGATTGCTCACTACAAACTGATTGATAAAATAATCTACTGTTTTTATTTATATGTTAAACATAATAGAGGAAATCTCATGTTGGAATGGCCAAAGACACAATCTTTCCTCTTCACTAATTCACAGAATTTATGCAGCACAATGCCTCTCAAAAAACTATGTGTAAAGGTACACAGGAAAGTCCTTGGGAGCTAGGGTGAAGAGATGCTGCTTTGGAATTGGTCAGTTAAGAGACAATATAGCTCATAACTGCACAATGGAGAGAGGAAAAGGTTCAGAAGACTCCCTCCTTAATTTTTCAGGCTATAAAAGTGATAATGTGAGAATTTTATTTTGAAACTTGCAAGATTCATTAAAGTAGTCTTACAATAAAGTAGAGTTAGTTTATCTAGTCATGTTTACTGACTGATTTACCTGGCAAAGCTGACACTGTGTCATGGGGTGAATGGTACTGAATGCTACTCAGAGAGCAAGAAATATAGAAGGGCCACCCTCCATCCCTCCAAGTCTTATCAATGTCGTCTAGAAGAGCAACCAATGCAGCCTTATCACGATCCCTAACCTGCAAGAGATCCAGATAATCCACTTCCTCTATGACTTTTTATTGCTACTACTACCCCTCTTGTCCAGATCATCTTCTCCACCATTTCCACAAAGTGGTAAAAGGCCTAGTAATGGTAATACATCATCTTCATTTGGTTGTTTATTTGGTTTTCTAGAATTTTGACAATTTCATTTTGGGCAATTGCCTGGAAAGGTGATGTCTATTAAATAAATGAATATGGTTCTAGTTAGAAAATCCTTTATATAAAAAGATTCTGAACCAGGTGGGTCTGGTCTACAAATTCTACTCTGTAGTGTTCTTCAGGTAGACCACAACTACTTTTAGAATTTCCCAATCAGCATTGCGGCTGGCAAATCTGAAAATGATAGTTGTAGCCATCTTGAAAGAACCAAGTTGGAGAAAGATAGGCTGGGTAATGTGATGCTCAATTTATAAGGCTGAAAATGAGAATCCAGTTTGAGATGGACCCCTTAGCAACGATTTCAGAAAGAAACAGAAAGTTTTCTTGCTAAAATTAAAGAGAGCTGAAAAAGCTAGGATCTGTGATTAGTCATCCCATTTGCATAGACCAAGCTGCAAATGCAATTTCTCAGACTTTTGATTGATTCTACACACCTAGGCTGAATATTGCATTCATTTATCCAGGAAGAAATAGTTTGGTTTCCTGTTGCAATAAATCCTCTCTTAAAATACAACTGCTTCTGACCTCTGGTGCATCATTTATTCTTCTCCACCCTGAGCTCCTAAGTTCATTCAGTTCTGACTTCCTTATGTATCTGACCAGTGACTTGTCCACTGGCTCCCAACAATGTTCAGACTGCCTTCTGGCTATGTAAATTGAATGAATAAATAAATATTTTCTGTGTGATTATGTGTGTGTTTTCCCCATCCAGGAAATCTGCAGATACATACTTTCAGAATTTAGTGGCTATTAAAATCTGGAATGTGTTACTTGAAATACAGTGAATGCAAATTACAATTGTCACATTTTGCTGTGGCAATAAAAATAAAAGATGTTGACATCAGCCTGAATATTGAATGAACTAAAGGCCCTGTCACACAGGCCGACGGATGCAAAACATTTCTAAAAAGGACACAGTGGACGAGAAAAATGTTCCATCCGTTGTTAATGTTAGGGATAACATTGTTCACCCTAACTGTTTTAGGTGAAATAC
>BLBF01000065.1:12913892-13080472 GCA_015471245.1 Laticauda colubrina | reverse complement strand
TACTGTATGTTAATAAACATACAAACTTAGCTCACTCATTTATCTGTATGCCTATCTGACTAACGCTGCACATTCTGTTTAGCTTGTCTACCTAACCCTGGTTGGGGAACCCAGGCTTAACAGTTATCCTCTCTCAAAAGGGGCAAAAATTTGCATAACCAAAGCGGACAACACGGAAATGAACGGACGGGTGGAAGACGTAGGGCGGATGGAAAGCGGATGCTCCACGGAAGCCTAACGGATGGAAGCGTATGGGAGCGGATGGCACATCCGCAGGGTTTCCGGGGGAGTGCAGCAAAGTGGACGCGGAATGGAAAGAGCGGATGCAGAGCGGACGCCGAGCGGATTAAGCGGATGCACAGCGGAAGCCTAGCGGATGAAGCGGATGCCTAGCGGAAGCCTAGCGGATGCCTAGCGGAAGCCTAGCGGATGCCTAGCATTCACTGCGCATGCGGGGATGATGCACTGCGTCAGCTCCGTGGATATAAAGGGAAGCAGCTCCCAAGCAGGTCACCATTCGGAGGAAAGACCTGCTTCCAAACACAGCTCTCCAGCCTGCCTGCCAGCCTGCCTGCCTGCCAGCCAGCCAGCCAGCAAACCCACAACCATGGGGAAGAAGAGAAAGCCTCAGCCATCTGCTGCCAGCCCTGGCAAGAGGGACAGGGCCACCCTCCCAGCCCCTGGCCCTCACTCTGCTTCTGCTGGGGCTTCTGAAGCCTGGGCTCGCCCTTCTGGGGCTGGGGCTTCTGCTGATGCTGCTTCTGGAGGAGCTGCTGATGCTGCTTATGGCGGTGGTGCTTTTGCTGGTGCTTACTCTGCTGATGCTGCTTCTGGCGGTGGTGCTTCTGCTGGTGCTTACTCTGCTGATGCTGCTTCTGGCGGTGGTGCTCCTACTGGTGCTTACTCTGCTGGCGCTGCTGGTCCTGCTGGTTCTGCTGGTCCTCCTGGTGCTCCTGGTCCTGCTGGTGCTCCTGGTCCTGCTGGTGCTGCTGGTGCTGCTGGTGCTGCTGGCGCTGCTGGTGCTTACTCTGCTGCTGCTGATCCTGGTCCTGCTGCTCCTGGTGGTGCTGCTGGTGCTGCTGCTGCTGCTACTGCAAGTCCTGCTGGTCCTGCTTTTGCTGCTACTGTTGTTGATGCTGCTGGTGGTGGTGGTGTGGAGGAGCAGCCCCTACAACCTGGAAGCCCCTCTGATGAGGGCCCAGATGGTCCTGCCAAAGGGAGGAAGAGGCAGACGCGAAAACAGGAGAGGAGGCAATACAACATAGAAGAGGAACATGAGGATGAGGTGCTGGAGTGGCTGAGAGAGAACAAGTATCTATGGCGGAAGGGACACAGGCTCTATAGGGACACCAAAAGGAAGCAGGCTGCTTGGAGAGAGAAGGCGGAGAACCTGGGCTACACTTCGGAGGTGCTCCTCGGCTGGTGGAAGCACATGCACACCTGATACGGGAAGCTGCACCTCAAGAAATCTGGCCAGGCCGCGGTCAAGCTGATGGACAGAGAGACCTACGTGATGGCCAAGTGCAGCTTCCTGGAGGGTGAGATCCACCACCGAGGAGCAGCCCCTCTCACAACCCTCTCTCTCAGGCAGCCTGCTGAGAGCCAGTCCTCTTCCGGCAGAGAGTCAGCTCCTGTCTCCAGATATCTGTGGAACGTGCCACGACGGCTGTACTACCCGTGGCGGAGTGCGTGGAGGACCCCCTGACGCAGTGGGAGAAAGGAGACGGCATTTCCACCTCAGCCCAACCCACATCCACCCCCAGCTCCACCTCCACAGAAAGGCAGAGAGGCAAACCGGAGGGACAGAGCCACACTGTCCTGCTGGAGATAAGAGACAACATCAGGAGCAGCATAGATCTCCTCTCTCAGCTGGTACACACCGACTCCTCATCCTCCAACCGCAAGCCCTTCCTCACCTATGTCAACCAGACCCTCATGGACATGGCAGAACCCCAGTACCAGGTGGTGAAGGACAGGATCACCGATCTGCTTCACAACCCTCCAGACCCAGCTGAACCTGCTCCCACCGAGTCCAGGTCTGCTCCTCCACCCCAGGTGATGTCACTCCCCTTCCAAGGCTTTCCACAGGCCCTCACCTACCAAGGCTACGACTACCAGGACGTCCAGCAGCACAGGCAGCAGCCCTTCCCAGTCCAGGCACATGTTCATCGGATGCCACCGGTGCCACTGATGCCACCGATGCCACCCATGCCACCGATGCCACCCACATCACTGATGCCACCGACGCCAGTCTTCACCCAGCTGCAGACCAGACAGCCTCACTACACTGCTCCTTCCTCCACCCCACAGCCAAGCCCGGCCTCAGTACATCTGTCATCGGTACTGGGGCTGACACCCCATGTCATGGAGGAAGGAGCTCTCAACATCACGGGGCTGAGCCAGCTGTCTGAAAGCTTCCTCAACACACCATCCCCTGTTGTCCTCTCAGGGCCAGGCACCCCAGTGGCGCTTCAGACCAGCACTCCAGCAGCAGCCACCTCCACAGCACCTGAACCCTTCACCCCTGAGACTGGGCATGCCTCCGAGTGACCAATAAGAGTGCCAGAGACTGGATGGCTACCTGTTGACTTTATTTTTGCTTTGGACACTTGACTTGGATCATTTTTCTTTTACAGCTTGTTATTAATAAAGATTATCTTTGCTTCACACACTTGCTTCATTTATTTTATTAAATAAAGTCTTGGTGGAAACTTTTAGAAATGGTTCAAGCCTTTGCATGCTTGTGGGATGGGTTAAGATAGCTGTGGGATGGGCAGGGATACCTTTGGGATGGGTAATAGCTGTGGGATAGATAAACCTCTAGTGCAAGCATTGTGGGACTGTATGGTCCACCCTCCCACGTGCCATACCTATGGGCCTTTATTATCAATAATAATGTAATCAATCGTCCACACATGTCAACATAAACACAACTCTTTATTAAGTGCCCTGTTCATTGTAGGCAACCCAACATACATGGCCCAATCTCATCAGTGTGATGAGACAGGCTGAAGGAAGCATCCATTAATCATCTATCATCCTGTCTTGCCACTCCATTGCTCCAGCTGGGGAGTTGCACCAGTGTCTCAGGAGGTTGCGCTGCTTCTTCCCTTCATGTGAGGCTCTGTTGGGGCCTTGCACATCCTCAGTGTCTATCAGGTTTCTCCCTTGCCTCCATTCCCCAGGCTGCATGTCCCCATTGCCTTGTTGGAGGTCCACGAGCATATTCTGCAACACTGGGTAGCGGGTGCGCATGAGATTGTGCAGGATGCAGCAAGCTTCCACGATGCTCTTCACAGTCTCTGGGCGATGCTGCTTGGTGGTGAGAAGTACCTGGAACCTGTTGGCCAGGATGCCAAAGGCGTTCTCCACCACCCGCCTTGCCCTGGACAGCCTGTAGTTGAAGATCCTCTCTTCATGGGTGAGGCATCTGGAGGTGTAGGGGTTCATGAGGTAGGTTCTGAGAGAGAAGGCGCCATCCCCCATGATGAAGTAGGGCACATCTTGTGTGTCGTTGGGCAGGTGTTCTGGATCTGAGATGCCCATGATGAGGTTGCGTTCCAGCCCCTCCTTGAGGTCATTGGCGTTGTATACCTGGGCATCTGAAGATGACCCATTGCCTGAAGCATCAATGTACATGAACTTGTAGTCAGCATTGACTATGGCGAAGAGGATGATGCTGAAGAAGCCCTTGTAATTGAAATAAGTGGACCCTGACTTGGCTGGAGCTTTCCAGGCCACGTATTGCCATTTATGGCTCCAACGGTGTGGGGGAAGTTCCACCTCTGATACCACTGCTCTGCAACTTTCTTCCAGCCTTCTTCAGTGGAGGGGCACTGGAGAAGCTCCTCCAGGTATTCTTCGATGATGGCCTGCACCACTTCTCTGACCACAATGCTAATGGTGTTGTGTGGCACCCTCCAGCCATACTGCATGCTCCTGCAGGTGGTCCCTGAGGCCAGGGGGCGCAGAGTCAGTGCCACCTTGAACCTGGGGTCAAGGCTGGGCCGGAAGTTGGTGCTCTGCTTGGTCAACCTGGGTATCAGCCGCTTCACAACTTCGTCAAACATGGCTGGAGGCATCCTCATGAAGTTCTGGAATGCACGAGGGTCTTCATTCCTGAGCTCCACCATCAGCTTGTTGTACAGTCCGTCCTCTGCTCTTCTCCCGATCCATCTTCGGACCCAGACACTTCTTGGCCGCCTCCTTTTCTTCCCGTAAAACAGTTGAAAGAGCCTGTAGATGGCTTTGCACTGTTGCAAAACGATGGTGGCTACCAAAAGGAGTGTGTTACGATCCATGGTGGACATCAATGGATGCTGTGGAAGAGCAAGAGCCAGATGAAGGCTGCAGAGGTCTGCACGGCAGGGCTGCTCGACTGAAAGTGAGATCCAGGTGAGTTCCTCCCCCTTTTTTTAGGCAATATAGGTTTTCCACTATGTGTCCTTTTGCATCCTCTTGGCATCCTCTAGACATCCTTAATATCCAAGATAGGTCCCCTCTGCGAACGTTTTTTCCATTTTAAATGCTTTCTTTGCGAGCTGCATCTGCTTTCATCCTTTCTCCGTCCGTGCTACTGACGTTGCACGTCCGTTTTGCTTCCTCCCTGTGTCCACTTTCCGCTGGAGCAGATTTGAGTTGCGCGGATGTGCAGCGGATGCCTAGCGGATGTCGCGGATGCGTAACAGATGATGACGGATGTAGAACAGATGTTCCCCGTATGCGTAGCGGATGCAGAACTGACGCGTTGGATACATTTTCCACTCAAAAAGTTTTGAGCAGCTCAAAACCTTTTGAGCGGATGGAACCTCAGTTGACGGATGCTGGATGGATAGAGAGGAAGAAAAACGGACGCAGTGAGTACAGAATGGATGCATCGTGTTAACCAATGGATGGCAAGTGTTTCTCTCCGTTTTACATCCTGTTTCCATCCGTTGGTGCAGTGTGACATGGGCTTTTTGCATAATGTGGCATGAGATCGAGGCATTGAAACCTATGTGAAAGAATTTCCAAGCTACAGTGGGGAACTGTCCTGGCAGTCCACAAAATGATCTGAACACACACCCCCTTTTTTTCTTTTTGCTGGAATAGTTTGAAATAAAAGGCTGCAGATCAGCTTCTCAATGCCAACCATATTTTTTTTTATAACAAACTTTATTGATTACAAAACCAAAATATCAAACAAACACAACACAAAGAAAAAGAAAGAAAAAAAATAGAAAAAAGGGAAATGATTAAAAAACTAACAATTCTACTATTGACAGTCTTTGGTTCCTTGTTTGTTATCAGTATTGGTGATACATTTACAAATACATCTTATTGCGAATATATAATTATGATTTACATTTTACATTATTTACTGATATATTTTCTATTTTTGTTCTGTCCAATCATATCAGCATTCCCAGATTGTATTATATTCTCATTTTCTTTTTCCTTAAATGCTAAGGTTATCTTGTCCATCCCTGCACAGGCTGTTATCTTTTGTATAACCATCTCCTCTGTTAGAATATCTGCTTGTTTCCAACCCTGTGCAAAGGTTATTCTGACTGCAGTAAGAATATACAGTATTATATATTTAGCATTTTTAGGAATTTGTCTATTAAATATCCTCAATAGGAAGAATTCTGGTTTTAATTCAATTTGCTCCGCCATTATTTCCTCTTACCATTTTTTTATTCTATGCCAGTATCTTTGGGCTTCAGTGCAGGACCACCACATATGAAAAAATGTTCCCTGTTTCTTTTTACATTTCCAACAATTCGGATTCATGTTAGGATACATTTTCACTATTCTCAAGGGTGAGAGATGTCATCGATAAAACATTTTACAGGCATTTTCTTTATATGCTGCTGATCTTGTAATTTTATTATTCCTTATCCAAACCTTTTCCCATTCCAATAATTTAATGCTACGTCCTATGTTTCTGCTCCAAGCTATCATATTGCTTTTGACTATTTCATCTTCTAATTCCGTCTTTAGTAAATAATTATAAAATTTAGTAATATTTTTTTTTATCTGGACCTAATAAAATTTTATCTATTTGTTGTGCCTTAGTATAAATTCCAAATTTTTTCTTGTCCTGACTATATCTATTTTGAATTTGCAAGTAAGCCCACCGGTCTACTTGTAGCCCCTGTTCTTGGAGAACTTGCCATGATTTTAAAGTTCCTTGCGCATCAAGAAGGTCTTTGTATTTTATCATTTTATTAAGATCTAGATTGTTTGGATGTATCATCACCTCCATCATTGACATCCAACTTGGGATTTTTAAATAATGTTTTTTTTATTATTATTTTGTTCCAATTAGCCAATAAGGAATCTCTAATTATATATCTGTGGAAATACTTCTGCTTAATTTTCCCAATGTCCCATAAAAATGCATGCCATCCCCTCTCTAAATTATGGCCTTCTAAAAATAAGATCCTTTTATTTGACAGATTTACCCACTATTTCAACCAGAGTAAGGAGGCTGCACTATAATTCTCAATTTGGGAGTGCCATACCTCCCCTGCTCTTCATATCTTGCATTGCCTTTAGATTTATCCTCGGTTTTTTCCCTTGCCAAATAAATTTGGTGATTACCTTGTTAAGTTCCACAAAGTAATTTTTATGTATTTTTATTGGTATTGTTTGGAATAAGTAAATAAATTTGGGCAGAATATTCATTTTTATAGTGGCAATCCTCCCTAATAAGGAGATTTGCAATTTTACCCATATCTCTAAATCTTTTTAAATTTGCTGTAATAATTTATTATAATTATTTTCCATTTTGCATTGAGCCGTCAACCAAATTCCTAGGTATTTAACTTTTTTTACTATTTGTAATCCCATTATCGTTTCCAATTCTAGTTTTTGTTTTTCTGTTAAATTTTTAGTTATTAATTTTGTTTTTTCCCAATTAATTTTAAATCCTGCAACTTTCCCAAATTGATCTAACTCTTTCAGTAATTCTTGACCTGTTTCAATTGGTTCCTCTATGAAAAATACCATATCATCTGTAAATGACTGGAGTTTATATTCTTCTTTTTTAATTTTTAGTCATTTTATTCCTGGGTTCTGTCTAATTCATGAAAGCAATGTTTCCAAAGATAATGTGAAGAGAATGGAGGATAATGGACATCCCTGCCTGACTCCTTTCTCTATTTTTATTGAGTGAGTGTACTCTCCATTAATTATAATTTTCACCTTTTTTGAATCATAAATTGTAGTCACAATGTTTTCAAACTTAGTTCCTAGATTCATATTGTAAATTTGTTGAATTAGGAATTGCCAATTTAAATTGTCAAAGGCATTCTGTGCATCCAAGAATACAAGGGCTATTTGTTTTTCCGGGTGGGCTTTGTAGTATTCCAAAACATTTAATACTATCCTTAAATTATTCCTGATTTGTCTATTAGTAAGAAATCCATTTTGATCTTTATGTATATATTCATTCAATATTTTTTTCTATCTATTTGACGAGATATGGGCGAACGGAGGTGCTGAATTTCACTCTGGGTTTCATGCTATCTCCTCTTGCTGTTGGAGTGACCCTTAGGGGTGCACACATCTTGTAGAGAAGTGTGCCAGTGTGGGGAGACTCAAGTCATGGTGTGGAAAAGACGATTCTCATCGCGATGTAGAGAAACCCTGTGGAAACCGACAACAAGAGACTGTCAGCAATGGTGGTCCAAAAGCCTTGATCGTTGTATATAAGAGGAAGTTAATGAGTGACAGACTATGGTGAACGTAGAGTCCGAGCGAAAGAATTTGCGATCCTGATTAAGCATTGAATATTGGAGTATCTTCGTTGGAGTGAAGCTTGAAAACAGCGGCCAAAGCAGATACAAGCGGTGGTGAAAGTGAAAGGGCTCATGAGATGGAAAAGCGTAAGGACACGAGCAATTGGACAGAGAAGATAAGAGAATCAGAGGGTTCTGAGAGATTGATAATAATTGGGGGAGAGAGAAAAAAGAAGAAAGAAAGAACAATAATTTAATTTAAGGGAACTTTGAAGGATTTGAATTGTGGACTTTGGGGAAAAATGGAAGGATGAACTTGAGATGGGGGGAGATTTGAAGTAAGGAATTAAACTACAACTTTAAATATTCCATAAATGAAATTGAATAATTTACTAGTCTCATTTTGGATTATTGGACTGGAGCTGTAGTAAGTGGAGAAGATTTATTAAAGAAAGAGACTATTTGAATCTAAAAATTGACTTGTTAAACTTTCAAACGAAAGGAGAAACGACTACAGCAGAAATTGTGGTGAGATAGTCAAATCAGAGATATTACTCAGCAACTCTGTACTTCTGGTGCGCTTGGTGAAGGAATCTTGAAGAACTGAACAATTATATTAAGACTCTTTAAACATTTAAATTTGCAGATGGCAACAATTATTTCTTGACACCAATTTAACTGATTTTTGAATGTGGTAAATGTAATTTATATATATTTAATTGATACATTAGTAATATTGTAGTTTATATTTGGTTATAACACATATTAAAAAGGGAGGTGATAATTAATTAATTATTTAGGTATAGATATTTGATTATAGGCATTGAGTAGATTGAATTAAATAATTGTGATTAATTGTGATTATTACAGATTAACTAATAAATTATTGTATAGTAAGGTTGATATATCTATATTTAGATTTTTAAATATTTGAAATATTATTTTACAACACTATTTTGAGATTTGGGATTTTATAGTATTTATAGATATACAGGTGAATATATATAGATAAGAGAGATTAATTCTGTAACATAACATATTATTTAGTGTAGTGGCCATTCACAGTTGATATTTCTTAATAGTGAATGTTAATTTGGGACAACATATTTAATATAATACAAAAACAAAAACAAATTTTACAAGAAATGACTTCCATCACCAATATAATGCTTAAAACTGGAAAGAAGACTTCTTCAATACAAACAATTTCAATGCCATCAACTTCAGTGATGGCACAAAAGACAATTGAAGAAACTTTATCTGGAGAAAAACAACCTATCATTATGAATGCCAATATTCAATTGAACCTTCTTACTTTACAAGAGTCCATGCTGAAGCTTCAAGAAATAGTGGTGAAAAATCATATCGAATCAAGAGCTGACACAAATGAACTAAAAGAAGAGATGGGAAACTTAAAGGCAGAAATGAAACTAGACATTCTAAAGATGGATCAAAATATTGAAACAATACAGCAGGCACCAGAAAGGAATGAATCAACAATAAAGGAGGTTGAGAAAAGAATGGAAAAAATGAAAAAGAAGCTGGAAATGGTTGGTCAGCAATTAAGAAATGTGAGTAAAGAAATGGATGACTCCTTGATATATCTGGAAATGGATAAGGCTGGAGCATATCGAAGATTCCAAAATATAGCGGAATCGAAAGAAGAGGATTTAGAACAAGTGATGGCAGGAATATTAGCAGACCTATTGGAAAAAGATAATGATGATATTCTGAAGAAGTTAAATGAAGTATACAGAGTGAGCACAAATTATGCAAGACGACATCAACATCCAAAAGAGGTCCATGTGAGATTTGCCAGAAGGAAAGTTCGACATATTATATATAAAACTTCTAGAAAAGAAACAATTACAAACAAAGGGAAAGAAATCTTGGTGCTTAAATAAATCCCAAGAAGAGTGAAAGAGCAGAGGCGAGATTATAAATTCTTGGTGAACCAATTAAACCAAAAAGGTATCATATTTAGATGGCTAATCCCAGAGGGAATGCTAATCACTTGGGTAGAAAAAAAAATTAAAGTAGACTCCATGGAAAAAGCCTAAGATTTCTACGAACGATTGATAGGCCATGAAGAATCAAGTAGTAGAGACGAATTAGAAATGAATTTGCAAGACGACCTAGACTACCCAAAAAATAGAGATGGGAATTGTAGGAATTCAAAAAATAAACAACATCAAGAGAGAGAAGAACCGAAGATGCACAATCAGCCACAAAGAGAGACAGGAGTAACTACAAGACAAAGAGCAAGAATCAATTAGGTGATGGATGAAGAAAAAAAATGCTATCAATTAACATAAATGGCCTAAACTCTAGGATAAAAAGGAAAAGAATATGAACCAAATTAATTAAACAAAATGCAGATATAAAATGTTTACAGGAAACACATATAAGGAAGGAAGAAGAAAAATATTTAGAATGCCCCAAGCTTGGGAATTTGTATACGTCACCAGCAGATTTTAGGGGGGAAAAAAGGGATAGCAGTATATGTGAAAGACGATATGAAAGCAGAACCATTTTGGATAGACCCCAATGGAAGAATTCTGATGTTACAAATTTGAATTAAATCAATCCTAATTCTACTAGTGGTAATCTATGCCCCTAACGATAACCAAAAGGAATTTTTAAAAAAAAAATTATATGAGAAATTAGTGGAATTAGACAAAAGGAATATTTGTATCTTGGGAGATTTCAATGCTATTGTGCACCACCAGAAAGATCATAGTAGTGGAGGGGGGGGGAGAGAAGAAAAAAAGAGAACTACCAAAAACAAGTGAAGAAATGATGATTGAGCTAAATTTGATAGATATGTGGAGGAAATTAAGCCCCGAGAAAAAGCAATTTACATTTTACTCCAACCCTCACCAATCATGGACACGAACTGATATGGTGTGGATGAATGGTGAATTAGTAAATGAATTAAAAGAGATTGAAATCTTACCAAACAAATGGGCAGATCATAACCTGATCCAGATAGTGTGGAAAGGCAAGAAGAAACCAAGGAAACGGTGGATCTTAAATACACAGAGAGAAAGAATTTATGAATAAACTTGATGAGAAATTAGACTATTTTTAAAAAGAAAATAATAATGAGGCAACTATGAAACAGAATATTTGGGGTACAATGAAGGCAGTAATAAGAGGCATAACGATATCATACATTGCTAAAAGAAATAAAGAAAAATATGCCCAACAAAATAAATTAGAACAAAGAATCAAAGAATTAGAAATTCAGCTGCAAAACACCCTAAAAGATTACAAATTGAAAAAAACAGATGATCATAACTAAACATAAATTAAATTGAATTGAACAAGAAGGAATGGTGTCAAAGTAAAATATAGCCAGACAGATATTTTTTGAACAGGCCAATGAACGAGGAAGGTAGTTGGCCTATAAACTTAAAAAAGAAAAACAAAAAAGATTGATCTACCAATTAATACATGAGAACGGGGATGCCCAACAAGGGGTAGAACAGAAAAAAGAAATTACATGTAAATTTTTTGAAGATCTTTATAAAAAGAAGGAGGTAAATGAGGATATGATAAGAAACTATTTGGGTATTACTAAAGATAAAATAATTAAGGAGGAGATGAAGGAAATGTTAATTAGAGATATCACATGGCCCGAGTTAAAAGCAGCAATAGAAAACCAAAAGAACAATAAAACCCCAGGACCCGATGGGATACCAGGAGAACTTTATTAAAAAATGGGAGAACAAATAAAACCTCTCATGGTGGAAGTATATAATGAAGTCCTACTAGCAGCAAGAATGCCGGATTCATGGAAGGAGACATTGATTGTTGGTTCTGAAAGAAGATTCAGATTCACGACATATACAAAACTATTGACCAATTTCCCCGTTAAATACTGATTATAAAATATTTACTTCAATGCCAACCATATTTTCTTGTTCTATTTTCAAACTCTGTTGTTCTTAGGATAAGCTCTGCAGTTCCAGAAAATCTTGAAGGCATTTTCTGGTTGTTTTCATCAGGTTGCTTTTAGAAAGACCACAGGAATGATCAAAGCTGGGATAAGGATGATCCGAAAGGCACCATGTCCCAGAACTCTGGCTAAAGTTTAGTAGAATTCTTCTATCCCAACATTTGTAATTATTAATACATGAATATTCAACTTTGCAAAGGAAATAGCAATCAAGTTCCATGCCCCCAATATTGTACAGATGGAAACAAGGATATTTATAACAACCTTATTGTTATAAGGAATACTGCCCAAGCCATAGACAATTATCAAAGAAAAGCTAGGAACAAAAGGTGAAGCTAGGAATAACTAACAGGAACTAAAACTAGGAAATTCTACTGCATTGTTCAGGCAGCAGGCCCAGATTAAATAGGAAGAACTTTACATACAGTATATTCCTGTTTGGGGTAACTCTAGGGTCAATCTGGTTAAGTGAAACTAAAAACAACCTCCAGAGAACAATGGTTATGATTACCTTGACAGAGACAGGCGAGATCTCTTACCAAAGCAACAAGAGGAAAAACATTTTAAGTCCAAAACAAGCAGAAATTATGTGGAAGTGGCTCAGAGAGAGATACCTTCCTAATTCACACAGGCATAAGAAAGAGAGGAGGTACAGCACAATCGGACTTGCAAGATTCTGTTGTTATAGCCACTTTCAATAAAAATAGTCTTAACCTTCCAGGGGAGTTAAGCCCTGGTGGGGCTCGTCTACCTGGTGGGACTGACAGAACCTTTTCCAAGGTTATGGAAGAATCTTCAAATTATAATTCTAGTGATTCAGCATGCAGACCAGCCAGTGCTTCCCAATAACAGTGACCAGGGATTGGTAAACATTATAGTTGTCTTTCTCTAAATTCAGTGGAGGAAGATTACAGGTACAAAGAGTTAAAGTTTACAACAGAGTCAATACTGGTCAAGGATCATTGTCAAACCACTCCCTCCTGGGAAGCCTACATTTGTGAGCCACCAATGTCAGGGTTACTTGGCAACAGGAATGGCTTGCAGCTGCTTTAATTTCCAATTCCAAGGCCTAGGAGTGATGGTCTATTAGAAGAAATAACAGAATAATAGAGTTGGAAAGGTTTTTGTGCTTTGTCACTGACTTTACCAGCTCAAATGAAATAATAATTTTAAGATTTAGAGATTGTGATTGACAATCAAGGTAATCACATTAAAAATGTGGTAAATTTAAATATTTAATTGCTGTAGCTCACAAAATTTCTAGGTTGGCCTCTTTAAATAAACATGGATTGTTATGGCAAGGTTGGGCAAACTTTTAATGATGAAGAAGTTAATCAGACATCTGAATACAACTAATGCACAGAATGTAAGTGGAATTATATACCATGTTGCACATGTCATTATACTTTTTAATAGATAGAAAGGGATAATGATGGTCTGTGGGGAATAAAAACAAAATGTTAACCTTTGTAGAATAATCATCTTTTTATTAGGCTCATTCAAAATGTCACCAGAGAGTTTCCTATAACTCAAGACTTTACCTTGGTACTCGTCATTAGTTGGTTCTGGGAGGTCTGATGAGTAACTAAATCAAGGAGTACCAAACATTTTTTTTCTTTTGAGGAATAATGTAAATAAAAGTAATGCATTCCCAAATCAAAGACAAGGCACATTTTTAAAACACTATGTAAAAACATAAGGTTGTATATCATTACATGACAAATAAACCTAAAAAAATACTTAGATTAAATAAAATAAGAACTTCATTTTACCTGTACTGATGAGAAAAAAGTGCAAAAATATACAAAATGACCAGAGAAACTGAGAATAAGTCCATGAGGGGACGTGCACAGGGAAGAGCTAATGCAAGGCTCTTCAAACTTGGCAATTTTGTGGACTCCAACTCCCAGAATTCTTGAGCTAACAGGACTGGGGGAGGAATTCTGGGAGTTGAAATCCACAAGTCTTAAAGCTGTCAAGTTTGAAGACCCCTGAGCTGACATGTCATCCTTTGTTTCAGCTGGAAAGAGTAGCAAGTTATGAGCAAGCAACTCACACCAACAAGCTCTAGTTTGCATGGTGAGTACCAAGCAAATGACAAATACCAGGACAAAATTTTCTTGTCAAAATGCATTGTGTATCAAATTCATGAGTTTCAAAGCAATTGAGTACTGAGGTACCACTGTACCTAAAGCCCATATCACACTGAACCAACGGATGCAAAGAGGATGTAAAATGGACAAAAAACCTTGCCATCCATTCGAAAACGCGATGTATCCGTTCTATACTCACTGCCTCCATTTTGCTTCCTCTCTATCCGTTCAGCATCCGTTTATGGACGTTTCATCCACTCCAAATGTTTTGGGCTGCCTAAAACTTTTGCGCAGAAAATGTATCCAGTTCGTCCGTTCTCAATCCACTACGCATCCGCTACGCATCCGTTACGCATCCGTTACGCATCCGCTATATCCGCTAGGCATCCGCTGCGCATCCGCACATATCTATCCGCCCGGACGTGGGGAGGAAGTGGAACAGACGCAGAACGGATACAGAACGGATGCCTAGCGGATGCAGCATGGAAACAAAGCGTTTAAAACAGAAAAAACATTCGCAGAGGGGACCTATCTCGGATATTAAGGATGTCTAGAGGATGCCTAGCGGAAAACCTATACTGCCTATAAAAAAAGGGGAGCAACTTGCCTGCATCGCACTTTCAGAACAGCAGCCCAGCGGTGCAGACCTCTGCAGCCTTCATCTGCCTCTTCCTCTTCCACAGCATCCAGTCATGTCCACCGTGGATTGTAACAAAGTCCTTTCAGCAGCCACCATCGTTCTGCAACAGTGCAAAGCCATCTGCAGGCTCTGTGAACACTACTGCGAGAAGAAAAGGAGCCACCCAAAAAGAGTCTGGGTCCGAAGATGGTTCACCAGAAGAGCAGAGGACGGACTGTACAACAAGCTGATGGTGGAGCTCAGGAGCGAAGACGCTCAGGCGTTCCAGAACTTCATGAGGATGCCTCCAGCCATGTTTGACGAAGTTGTGCAGCGGCTGACACCCAGGTTGACCAAGGCAAACACCAGCTTCCGGCCCAGCCTGGAACCTGGGCTCAAGGTGGCACTCATTCTGCGCCACCTGGCCTCAGGGACCTCCTACAGGAGCATCCAGAACGGCTGGAGGGTGCCATCCAACACCATCAGCATTGTGGTCAGAGAAGTGGTGCAGGCCATCATCGAAGAATACAAGGAGGAACTCCTCCAGTACCCCACCACTGAAGAAGGATGGAAGAAAGTTGCAGAGCAGTGGTATCAGAAGTGGAACTTACCACACACCATTGGAGCCATAGATGGCAAGCACGTGGCCTGCAAATCTCCAGCCAACTCGGGGTCCACTTATTTCAACTCCAAGGGCTTCTTCAGCATCATCCTCTTTGCCATGGTCGATGCTGATTACAAGTTCATGTACATCGATGCTTCAGGCAACGGCTCCTCTTCAGATGCCCAGGTATACAATGCCAGTCACCTCAAGGAGGAGCTGGAAGGCAACCTCATGGTGGGCTTCCCAGATCCAGAACCCCTGCCCAACGACACACAAGATGTGCCCTACTTCATCGTGGGGGATGATAACTTCTCCCTCACAACCTACCTCATGAAGCCCTACACCTCCAGACTCCTCACCTGTGAAGAGAGGATCTTCAACTACAGGCTGTCCAGGGCAAGGCGGGTGGTGGAGAACGCCTTTGGCATCCTGGCCAACAGGTTCCAGGTACTTCTCACCACCATGCAGCATCGCCCAGAGACCATGAGGAGGATCATGAAAGCTTGCTGCATCCTGCACAATCTCATGCGCACCCGCTACCCAGTCTTGCAGAACAGGCTCATGGACCTCCAACAAGCCAATGGGGACATGGAGCCTGGGGAATGGAGGCAAGGGCGAAACCTGATCGACACTGCAGATGTGCAAGGCCCCAACAGAGCCTCACATGAAGGGAAGAAGCAGCGCAACCTCCTGAGACACTGGTGCAACTCCCCAGCTGGAGCAGTGGAGTGGCAAGAAAGGAAGGTAGATGCTTAATGGATGCTTCCTTCAGCCTGTCTCATCACACGGATGAGATTGGGCCATGTATGTTTGGTTGGCCTACAATGAACAGGGCATTTAATAAAGAGTTGTGTTTATGTTGACATGTGTGGATAATTATTACATTACTATTGATAATAAAGGCCGTAGGTGTGGCACTTGGGAGGGTGGACCATACAGTCCCACTATGCTTGCACTGGAGGTTTATCTATCCCACAGCTATTACCCATCCGAAAGGTATCCCTGCCCATCCCACAGGTATCCCTCCCCATCCCACAGCTATCTTAACCCATCCCACAAGCATGCAAAGGCTTAAACCATTTCTAAAAGTTTCCAGCAAGACTTTATTAAAAAAAAGAAATGAATCAAGTGTGTGAATCAAGAATAGACTTTATTAACAACAGGCTATAAGACAAAAATGAGTCTCTGGCACTCCTCTTGGTCGTTCAGCCTCAGGGCTGAAGGGTGCAGGTGCTGTGGAGGTGGCTGGTGCTGGAGTGCTTGTCATCAGCTCCTCCAGAAGCAGAAGCAGCAGAAGCCCCAGCCCCAGAAGAGCAAGCCCGTGCTGCAGAAGCCCCAGCAGAACCAGAGTGAGGGTCAGGGGGCGGGATGGTAGCCCTGTCCCTCTTGCCAGGGCTGGCAGCAGATGGCTAAGGCTTGCTGTGCTTCCGCATGGTTGTGGGGTTGCTGGCTGGCAGGGAGGCTGGCAGGAACCAAGGCTGGCAGCAAGGCTGGCAGGGAGGCAGGCACCAAGGCTGGCAGGAAGGCTGGCAGGGAGGCAGGCACCAAGGCTGGCAGGAATGCTGGCAGGCAGGCTGGCAGGCAGGCACCAAGGCTGGCAGGCAGACATGAACCAAGGCTGGCAGGCAGGCTGGCAGGCAGACATGAACCAAGGCTGGCAGGGAGGCTGGCAGCAAGGCTGGCAGCAAGGCTGGTAGCAAGGCTGCAAGCAAGGCTGGCAGGCAGACATGCAGGCAGGGCAGGCAAGGCAGTCGATGTGTCCGGCAGCAGGTCTTTCCTCTGAATGGCGACCTGCTTCCGAGCTGCTTCCATTATATCCGCGGGGCTGATGCAATGCATCCTCCCCGCATGCGCAGTGAATGCCAGGCATCCATTAGGCTTCCGCTGTGTATCCGCTAGGCTTCCGCTCTGCATCCGCTTCATCCGTTCGGCGTCCGCTCTGCATCCGCTGTATCCGTTCCACGTCCACTTCGCTGAGGCCCCCCGGAAGCCCTGCGGATGTGCCACCCACTCCCATCTGCTCTCATCCACTTCCATCTGCTGGACTTGCATTCCGCATCCGCTTTGCATCCGCCCTGCGTCCTCCCCGCGTCCGTGTTATCCGCTCTGGTTATGCAAATTTTCACCCCTTTTGAGAGCAGATAACAACGGATGGAACATTTTGCTCGTCCGCTGTGTCCTTTTTGCATCCGTTGGCCAGTGTGACATGGGCTTAAAGTGGATGGAGGAAAGGAAATATGTTCAACATTTGATAAAATGGATGCTTCAACCCTGAGGTCCTTAGTTCAAAATCAGTCTCAAACTGAAAACTCTGCCTGAATTCACTTGTAGTAAGTCATAGATATCAATATACCCACTTTGCACTATGCAAAGAATAAGTGCCCATCCCAGCTGTGGAGACACTAATACTGATGCCCTTCAAAATATTCCCTGCCATAAATGAATCTCCTAGCCTGGCCATCAGCAGGAAGAAAGAAAAACATTATAATATTTGGATATTTTATGCCAGAAATAATTTGCTGAGTAAAAAGTCAATTAAAAACCACACCATGTACTCTTTTTTTTAGTGGTTGAAGAATCAGTATAAACAATTCCCTTTATCAAGACATCAGGAGCAATTATATAAAGTTATTTTAATGAATCACTTGTTAAATGATACCTGGACAGTATTTCATTCAGAAATAAAGGAGGCTGCTTCTCTCTCCCAGTGTTCTGACTGAGATGGTAGAAACTAATTGGGTGGAGCAAGATTGACTTGGAGAATAGCTTTATTCCCAATTCAGGTGACTGAAAATCCATGGCAGGATTTACAATGCCCTGACCCTGAGCTGTCAGGGAGGAACAGGCAGATAAATTGGTGGGTGGTTTGTGTAATAATCATTTGTTTGATGTGACAAGGCTGATAGGCATTGATTTACTTGTGGACTGATCGGCCTTTAATTGAGCACCTCCATCCCTATCACATCAAAAGCAAAGGGAACTGAGGAGAAGCCTGTTATAGAAAACAATACCTTACTATGCTAATTTAGCCAAGGAAAAAGGTGAACTTTCTTGCTTTCTTGGAGAGATATTCCCTGCATAACTCAGCATTAATCTTCTGACATGTAGAGGACAAGGACCAGATGATAATAAGACTGAAGGGATTTAATTCAACCTCAAAAATGCTTCAGAGGTCACTGAAGTGTGGGAGAAAAGCGTGACTGCTTGAAGAGTGGGGCCAACCTCTTCTCCAAAGCACCTGAAGGCAGGACAAGAAGCAATGGATGGAAACTAATCAAGGTGAGAACCTAGAATAAGGACAAATTTCCTGACAGTCAGAAGAATTGATCAGTAGGCCAGCTTGCCTCCAGAAGTTATCCCTTCCAACTCTGTTATTCTATTATTCTCTTAAGGTATTACAGGCAGCTGCTAAGTTCATGTTTCCATACCTTCTGGGGTACCTCCTAGAGCAGGGGTGTCCAATTTTGGCAACTTTAAGACTTGTAGACTTTAACTCCCAAAATTCCCTGTGGCTCGCTGGGAAATTCCAGGAATTGAAGTCAATCAATCACTCAATCAGAATACAGCTGGAAGGGTCCTTGGAAGTCTTCTGAATTCTAATCCAACCTCCTGCTCAAGCAGGACACCCTATAAGTCCACAGGTCTTTCAATTGTCAAGGTTAGTCATCCACGTTCTAGAAATTGAAGCTATAGCAGCAAACAAGTAATGTATAGTCCTGTCACATACACAAAAATACTCTCTTGTTGCTCTCTATAGAAGCCTTCTCAGAAATTCACAGAAGCTTGTCTCATTTTCCATCCCCTACATAAATTGACTAATGACTCCATATGCAAATTAAAGAGATTATTTGGAAAAGAAAAACATGCAATGGACTACAATGGAAACTGCCTTGGAGGGTAGAAGCCAGGTCAACCTTTCTCTGCCTTTCTCTGGGTCTAAAACACCTTGGGGTCTTCTCAGATTCCCCAATCAGTATAGCTTTGGTAATTATGAAAGAGGTGACCTCAACATACCTGAAGGTTTACAGGGGAAGACCAGGGAAGGCTGGATTGAAAGAATTGAAGAAGATTGAAGGGAAGAAAGGGAAATGGAGAGGGAGAGGAGAAGGTAACAAGGATGAATGATATTTGTTCATGCTGCCTGGAGAATTCTAAGAATTGAAGTCTACACACCTTAAAGTTGCCAAAGTCTAGGATCACAGATGAAGTCTTCCTTGTCAATTATTTTGGCTCTTTTCTTTAAAGCAACCATGCTAATAATCTGAAATTAATTCAGATTCAGATCCAAACCATAATGCCCACATTTCCCCAAAAGAACTAGAGCAAAAACTAGAGGAAATCTTTACATCTGAAATCAGAGCAGAACTGCAGAACCCTTTAGCCAAGGAAGCCCAAATATCCAGTAAAGAGAGCACAACTGACCTCTTCATCTTGACAACTTTGTTTTCCTTAAAAAAAAAACTTTAGGTGCTGGCTAGGCTTGTTTAGAAAGATGTTTTATTGTTTTTGTGTAAAAATATATTGCTGTTTTCTGAAATGATTTCTTTTCAAGTCCAGTTGCATGTCTGAAGCTAAGTTTATAGTTTCAAAGTATCAGCCTACAAGACTAACTTGAAATAAGACTTATTCTTAGTTCCAAAATTTCTCAATCATTTTTCTTTGTTTAATTTTGTTCCAAGTCTTCCAAACCTCTCCACTTCTTCCTTTTTATGGTGGTCATCATTCCTTCTCTCCATAATTCTTCAAAATAATATCAGGCTCAAGGCAAATTATACAGGATATGAAATTATAACTGACTGTCACATAGAGTTGCTGCTGCTTAAGTCAATCCATGCTGGGAAGAAAAAAACCGAGTTACTGTTAACTGTAACCCTTAAAATTTGTTGAAGAATTTCTCCTTAGATGGGAATCATTTCTCGGTCCACATAAATTGTATCAAGAGTAAATTTAGCATAGTGCAGTTATGCAACATATGGCTCCAGACTCTCAAAAGTACTGAACGGATTCTGAAAGATTCTGAGGATTCCTAAATGGGGGACATTATTAATAAAAAAGAAGAAACAATTAATACCTGACTGGAGTGTTAATCATTTTTTTAGTGTCTTCAAGTCAGTATTGACTCCTGGCAACTACCTGAAAAGTCCCTGCATTTTTCTTGGCAAGATTTCAGAAATGGTTTGTCATTATCTCCATCCTAGGGCTGAAAGTGAGTGACTGTCCAGGTCTGACTTTAGGTCTAAGATGGGGCTAGAACTCACAATCTCCCAGTTTCTAGCTGGGTATCTTCACCATTACATCCAACTGGCTCTATTCTTCTCAATTTACAGGAAACTTACATATCATGTTAATGTTCTAGACAGTATTAATCTACATCCCATGTTGTTATGAAACAGTCAGCCTTACAAATATGATACATAACTAAACAAAATTGTAATAAAATTCAAAGAAATTAAATGCAGAATATCTACTGCCCTTGCTCACTCCTTGCCCTAGTTGATATTTTCCCCCTAAGGTTGTGTGTAGTAATAGATCAATAGCTTGAACATAGAACACAGAATAGTAAAGTTGGAAGGGACCTTAGCGCACTTCTAATCCAATCCCCTGCTTGAGAAGAAGACATCTTCAAGAGCTGCCCTCTTCATCGCTAACAGGATTTAGAGCTGTAATGGTGCATTACTGCAGGCTACTTCTGCTGACCGCCAGCTACTAGCAGTTAAATTTCTCACTGACTCAAGGTTGACTCAGCCTTCCATCTTTCCAAGGTCAGTAAAATGAGGACCCAGGTAGTTTGGGGGTAATACTGACTCTGTAAACTGCTTAGAGAGGGCTGCAAAGCACTGTGAAGTGGTATATAAGTCTACCTGCTGTTGCTATTAACCTTTTTCAATGATAGGAGTTACCTGGAGAAGCTTTAGAATGGTTGTCCAGGCACCATCACTGGCTGCTATTTGGGTAAGATCTCCCCACTACCACCACCCTTCCTTTTCCAACTGTTGCCAAACTATTGGCCTTTCCTCATCATGGAAAACATTCAACGCAGTTCTAAGCTTTCTGGCTCCATCTGCACTAGAATAATAAACAAAAGATGGCATGAAAAGTGTGGCTTTTTTTTTTCAGAAGGATAGAGACAGGCTGTACGATTATTTTATGGTTTTTCATGTAATATGAATTTGAAGCCTGGTAATGCTCAAAGCTGAAGCAACCTGCTTATTGGGTCAGCAATATATGAAGAAGGTAAAGGCCCTGTCACACTGCCCAACGGATGCAAAACGGACACAACAGACGAGCAAAATGTTCCATCCATTGTTATCCGCTCTCAAAAGGGGCAAAAAATTGCATAACCAGAGCAGATAACACGGACGCGGAGAGGACGCGGAGAGGATGGAAAGCGGATGCGGAACAGAAGCCCAGCGGATGGAAGCGGATGGGAGCGGATGGCACATCCGCAAGGCTTCCGGAGGGCCTCAGAAAAGCGGACGCAGAATGGATACAGCGGATGCACAGTGGATGCATAGCGGATGAAGCGGATGCAGAGCGGAAGCCTAGCGGATGCACAGTGGAAGCCTAATGGATGCCTGGCGTCAATTGCATAAGCCATGCGGATATAAAGGGAAGCAGCTCGCACGTGGCCAGCATTCGGAGGAAAGACCTGCTGCAGGATACATCGAGTCCTTGCCTGCCCTGCCTGCATGCCTGCCTCCAAGCCTTGCTACCAGCCTTCCTGAAAGCCTACCTGCCAGCCTCCCTGCCAGCCTTGCTCTCTGCCTGCCTGCCAGCCTTGCTGCCAGCCTGCCTGCCAGCCTCCCTCCCAGCCAGTCTACCTGACAGCCTTGGAGCATGCCTGCCTGCAAGCCTTCCTGCCAGGCTTCCTGCCAGGTTTCCTACCAGCCTTCCTGCCAGGCTTCCTGCCAGCCTTCCTGCCAGCCTTCCTGCCACCCTCCCTGCCTGCCACCCTCCCTGCCTGCTCGTCCTGCTCGTGCTCCTGGTCCTGCTCGTGCTCCTGGTGCTGCTGGTGCTGCTGGTGCTGCTGGTGCTGCTGGTGCTGGTGCTGCTGGGGCTCCTGGTGCTTACTCTGCTGCTGCTGCTGATCCTGGTCCTGCTGATCTAGCTTCTGCTGCTGCTGATGACAATGATGTTGACGATGATGATCCTGCTGCTGCTGCCGCTGCTGCTGCTGCTGATGATGATGATGATTATGATCCTGCTGGTGATGATGATGATGATGATGATGATGATGATGATGATGATCCTGCTGGTGCTGCTGCTGCTGGTGGTGTGGAGGAGCAGCCCCTACCACCTGGGATCCCCTCTGATGAGGGCCCATCTGGTCCTGCCAAAGGGAGGAAGAGGCGTATGTGGGGACGGGAGAGGAGGCAATACTTCATTGAGGAGGAACACGAGGATGAGGTGCTGGAATGGCTGAGAAAGAATGACTATCTGTGGCAGAAGGGACACCGGCTGTACAGGGACACCAAGCGGAAGCAGGCTGCTTGGAGAGAGAGGGTGGAGAGTATGGGTTACACTTCGGAGGTGCTCCTCGGTGGTGGATCTCACCCTCCAGGAAGCTGCACCTGGCCATGACGTAGGTCTCTCTGTCCGTCACCTTAACCGCGGCCTGGCCAAATTTCTTCAGGTGCAGCTTCCTGGAGGGTGAGATCCACCACCGAGGAGCACCAGGAGCCCCTCTCACAATCCTGTCTCTCTGGCAGCCTGCTGAGACCCAGTCCTCTTCCGGACGATAGTCAGTCCCTGTCTCCAAGCAGGTTTCTGTGGAGCGTGCCACGGCGGAGAACCCATGGACAGCTGTTGTCACCGTGTGGAGCGCGTGGAGGACTCCCTGGTGCGGTGGGAGAGAGGAGACGTCGAGTCTACCACAGTCGTAGCCGCATCCACCCCCCCAGCTCCACCTCCACAGAAAGGCAGAGAGCCAGACAGCAGGAGGGGCAGAGCCACACTGTCCTGCTGGAGATCAGGGACACCATCCGCACCAGTATCTCCTCTCTCAGCTGGTCAGCACCGACTCCTCATCCTCCAACCACAAGCCCTTCCTCACCTATGTCAACCAGACCCTCAAGAACATGGAGGAACCCCAGAACCAGGTGGTGAAGGACTGGATCACCGAGCTGCTTCACAACCCTCCTCATCCAGAGGAACCTGCTCCCACCCAGTCCAGGTCTGATCCTCCACCTCCACCACAGGTGATGTCCCTCCCATTCCAAGGCTTCCCACAGCCCCTCACCTACCAGGGCTATCGCTACCAGAAGGTCCAGCAGCACAGGCAGCAGCCCTTCCCAGTCCAGGCACAGAGTCATCGGACGACACCGTTGCCACCGGTTCCACTGTTGCCACCGATGCCACCCACAACAATGATGACACCGACGACAGCGATGCCACCCACGCCAGTCCTCACCCAGCTGCAGACCAGATAGCCCCACTACACTACTCCTTCCTCCACCCCACAGCCAAGCCCAGCCTCAGTACATCTGTCATCAGTACTGGGGCTGACACCCCATGGCATGGAGGAAAGACCTCTCAGCATCACGGGTCTGAGCCAGCTGTCTGAGAACTTCCTCAACACACCATCCCCTGTTGTCCTCTCGGGGCCAGGCACCCCAATGACGATACAGACCAGCACTCCAGCACCACCCACCTCCACAGCACCTGGACCCTTCACCCCTGAGACTGGGCACACCTCCGAGTGACCAATAAGAGTGCCAGAGACTGGGTAGCTGGCTACCTGTGGACTTTATTTGGACACTTGACTTGGGTCATTTTTTTTTTACGGCTTGTTGTTCAATAAAGTTTATCTTTGATTCACACACTTGCTTCATTTCTTTTCTTTGTAATAAAGTCTTGGTGGAAACTTTTAGAATTGGTTTAAGCCTTTGCATGCTTGTAGGATGGGTTAAGATAGCAGTGGGGTGGGCAGGGATAACTTTGCGATGGGTAATAGCTGTGGGATAGATAAACCTCCAGTGCAAGCATAGTGGGACTGTATAGTCCACCCTCCCAGGTGCCACACCTATGGCCCTTTATTATCAATAACAATGTAATAATCATCCACACATGTCAACACAAACACAACTCTTTATTAAATGCACTGTTCATTGTAAGCCCACCCAACATACATGGCCCAATCTCATCCATGTGACGAGACAGGCTCAAGGAAGCACCCATTAATCATTTATCATCCTGTCTTGCCACTCCACTGCTCCAGCTGGGGAGTTGCACCAGTGTCTCAGGAGGTTGCGCTGCTTCTTCCCTTCATGTGAGGCTCTGTTGGGGCCTTGCACATCCTCAGTGTCTATCAGGTTTCGCCCTTGCCTCCATTCCCCAGGCTCCATGTCCCCATTGCCTTGCTGGAGGTCCACGAGCCTGTTCTGCAAGACTGGGTAGCGGGTGCGCATGAGATTGTGCAGGATGCAGCAAGCTTCCACGATCCTCCTCATGGTCTCTGGGCGATGCTGCATGGTAGTGAGAAGTACCTGGAACCTGTTGGCCAGGATGCCAAAGGCGTTCTCCACCACCCGCCTTGCCCTGGACAGCCTGTAGTTGAAGATCCTCTCTTCACGGGTGAGGAGTCTGGAAGTGTAGGGCTTCATGAGGTAGGTTCTGAGGGAGAAGGCGTCATCCCCCACGATGAAGTAGGGCACATCTTGCGTGTCATTGGGCAGGGGGTCTGGATCTGGAAAGCCCATGATGAGGTTGCCTTCCAGCCCCTCCTTGAGGTCACTGGCGTTGTATACCTGGGCATCTGAACATGAGCCGCTGCCTGAACTTGTAGTCAGCATCGACCATGGCAAAGAGGACGATGCTGAAGAAGCCCTTGTAGTTGAAATAAGTGGACCCCAACTTGGGTGGTGCTTTGCAGGCCACGTGCTTGCCATCTATGGCTCCAAGGGTGTGTGGGAAGTTCCACCTCTGATACCACTGCTCTGCAACTTTCTTCCAGCCTTCTTCAGTGGAGGGGCACTGGAGGAGCTCCTGAAGGTATTCTTCGATGATGGCCTGCACCACTTCTCTGACCACAATGCTGATGGTGTTGTGTGGCACCCTCCAGCCGTACTGCATGCTCCTGTAGATGGTCCCTGTTCTGTATGTAAAGTGGATGACTCCAAATCTACCATTCTGATTGGCTAAGGAAAAGACAAGTGGATTGGTTCACTAGGAACCAATCCAAAGAGATACCAAAAAGGCGGCAAATCGAAATAGCTGCCATTGGCTGCAAGCAGGCAAGCCAGCCTGTATAAAAGGGCTGGCCCCGGCTTCAGCCGGCGTTCCGTTACTAACTGTTAATAATAAAAGTATTTGTTGTTGGAACCCGGTCTACCTCGTGTGTTTTCCGAACAAAACACTGGCGACGAGGATGGGATCGTCCTGAATGGAACAAAAACCTGCACGTGGTGATAGAAGCCCAGACTGCAACTAAGATGTCTGGAAACAACGCACCGCCCGCACCCTTCAATCCCAACGAAGAGGATTGGGATTCCTATGCTGATCGCTTCCAAATGTACTTGGAGAGCAACGAAATGGAAGGCATTTCCGAACAACGAAAGAGAGCCGTGTTCCTGACGCACTGCGGAACAACCGTCTTTAAAATGGCTAAAGCCCTCGCCAAGCCTCGGGACGTTAAACAATTAACGTGGACAGAATTACAGAGACTCCTGAAAGCACACTACGCCCCGATGGTGTCTAATTTAATAAAGCGACATGAATTCTACCGAAGAGACCAGAGAGAGGGAGAAACCGTTGCCGACTTCGTCGCTGCACTCAGACAAATTGGGGGTGAGTGTGAATTCTCAAACATAGACGAGGCAATGAGAGATCGCGTGGTGTTGGGCCTGAGAGACTCAACCACACAGAGCAAAATGCTCAACAAGCCCAACATCACCGTTACCGAAGCCATTGCGGAAGCCACCGCCGCTGAAGCTACGAAAAAATCCGCAGTAACATTTAAGAAAATGAACACGCACGGCGATGAAACATCAACCAAAGAAAAAAAGCATCCTACCACAACGACCCATTATGAAGAGTCGGGCGAAACAAACGAATCAAGCGAGGAGGACGACGAGGTCCACCGTTTGCTCACAAACAAGAAAGAGCGCGAAAGGAGAAAGTGGCGGGAATGCGCTGGCTGTGGAGGAAACCACCCACGAGCCGAATGCAGATTCCTCGATGCCATCTGCCGACATTGCAGAAAAAGAGGGCACATCGAGAAGGTCTGCAGAAATAAAAAATCTGACAGCCCGACGAGACGCAGAAATTCCCCAACACGAGCCGAGCCAAGTCGAGCCGAAAGAAAATGGCAATAAGAAAAGCGAGCCAATACACACCAAACTGTCATTATCCAAAGCTCCCAGACGGAAAGTGGAAGAAAAATTAAAATCGTCGTAGAAATCGAGGGAAAACACTGCAAAATGGAAGTGGACTCGGGGTCCTTCCTCTCCATGGTATCATGGGACACAATTAAACAGTTAGTCCCAGGTATCAAAACCAAAGACTTGATGAAGCAGCACCTAACCCTCAAAGACTATCAGGGAAACCAAATCCCTGTGATGGGCAAAGGACATTTTCAAGTTGCCTACAAAAACCACATCAAAGTGCTTCCGCTGACCATAGTCAACCAAGACAGACCAAGCCTCCTGGGCATCGAGTGGTTCGCGCCATTGGGCATCGGGATGACCGGGGTCGATCGAGTGACCACAGCCGGCTGGGAAGACGACCTCGTCAGAGAATTCCACGACGTGTTTGACGGATCACTGGGCAAGTACCGGGGAAACCCTATTTCTTTCAATTTAAACCCCCAAATAGCCCCACGAAGAATAAAAGCCAGGCGAGTTCCTTTTGCACTAAAGGCAAAAATAGAGGAACAGCTGGAAAAATTAGTAGCCCAAGGGGTGTTAGAACCTGTGGACCATGCCAAGTGGGAAACGCCTATCGTCACACCCATTAAACCAGACGGGTCCATCAGAATATGTGGTGACTATAAGGCTACCCTGAACCACGCATTACAACCAAGCGCATACCCGGTGCCCGTAGTCCAGCATTTGCTCCATTCCCTGGGAAATGGCAAAGTTTTCGCCAAACTCGACCTGGCACAAGCCTATCAGCAACTCCCAGTAGACCCAGAAACAGCAGAAGCGCAGACTATTGTCACCCATAAGGGCGCATTCAAATGCCACCGACTCCAATTTGGAGTAAGCGTAGCCCCTGGCGTCTTCCAGAGTCTAATGGAACGCCTTCTAAATGGCATACAAGGAGTCGTTCCCTATTTCGACGACGTCCTAATCTCGGCCAGAGATGAAACACAATTAAGGAACAGACTAAAAAAGGTTCTGACTAAGTTTAGAGAAGCTGGCCTCAAGGTTAAAAGAGAGAAGTGCTGTCTAGTTAAAAACAACGTCGAATTTCTGGGCTACTCAATAGACGGAGAGGGCATCCACCCCACAGATAAAAAGATTAAGGCGATAAATGACGCGCCTGAACCTAAAAATAAAACGGAACTCCAAGCATTTTTAGGATTAATTAATTTCTATAATGTATTCCTGCCAAACAAAGCCACTATAGCAGAACCGCTACACCGCCTGCTAGACAAAAAGGCTACTTGGACTTGGGGTTACAAAGAAAAAAAAGCCTTCCAAAACATTAAAAGACTGCTAACATCAACAAACGTTCTCATCCAATTTAGCGACACTCTGCCATTAACAGTGACCTGCGACGCCTCACCATATGGAGTAGGTGCCGTCCTGAGCCACCAACTACCAGATGGCAGAGAAGCACCCGTCGCATATTATTCTAGGACTCTATCAAAAACCGAGCGGAATTATAGCCAATTGGACAGGGAAGCTCTAGCAATTGTCGCTGGAGTAAAACGTTTCCACGAATATGTATATGGGAGGACTTTTCGAATTATAACGGATCACAAGCCGTTAATGGGGATTTTGGCGGGAAACAAGCCAACACCTAACATACTTTCACCCAGAATGACGAGATGGTCAGAGTTCCTGGCGGCTTATTCCTACACTCTGACACACCGACCAGGGAAACAAATTTCCCATGCGGACGCTTTGAGCAGAGCGCCTTTGCCAACAACCGACGCAGACCCGGCACCAACGATGACAGCGCTACAAATCGAGACATGCCCCGATCTACCCATATCAGCGTATGATGTCGCAAGAGCCACCGCGAAAGACTCATTGACTGCCTGCGTTCTTAGCTGGGTAGGTAAAGGCTGGCCGGACAATCTAAAAACTGAAAATTCCAAACCCTTCCGGTCCAGACAGACTGAACTTTCCATCCAAAAGGGGTGTTTGTTGTGGGGTGATCGGGTTGTAATCCCTGCTAAACTGCAGCCCAGGGTTCTTAGGCTTTTACATGAAGGGCACCCCGGAATGGTGAAGATGAAAAGCCTCGCCAGGAGTTACGTGTGGTGGCCGGGTATTGATAAGGACATAGAGTATTGGGTAAGCTCATGCCACAAATGCCAAACAATTAGACCATCCCCACCAAAAGCACCCGTTAAGGACTGGGAAACCCCTCGAGGACCGTGGTCAAGAATACACATTGACTTCGCGGGGCCTACCAAGGGGCATACTTTTCTGATTGTCGTTGATGCCTATTCCAATTGGCTTGAAGTAAAAATCATGCCATCAACGACAACAGAAGCCGTAATTAAGCAACTAGACAGCCTGTTTGCCACCCATGGCATACCAGACATTCTTGTTTCAGATAATGGACCACAGCTAACCAGTATACCATTTGAGCAATACCTAGCCTCCCTAGGTATAAGACATGCACTAACCGCGCCGGCTCACCCGGCTGCGAACGGCAGGGCAGAGAGAATGGTCCGGTTTACAAAAGAAGGGTTAGAACGAATGGACGCTGGAGATACACAACAAAAAGTAAACCGGCTGCTCACACTGCAGCACATAACACCTATTACTATCACAAATAAATCACCAGCAGAACTACTTATGGGGCGAAAATTAAGATCTCACCTGGATAGGTTACACCCAAATTTCACCCCAGAAAACCCCCCTGACTCCTCAACACGGTTCAGACAATTCGAGACAGACGATTTAGTTTACGCTAAAAATTTCTCCGGGGACCTGGTATGGCTACCCGGGCAAATTACCCAACTTACAGGCCCCAAATCCTACCGGGTAAAATTAGACGATGGGAGGGAATGGAAGCGGCATATAGACCAGCTTCGATCTCGAATTGTGGAAAGAACCGCGGACTTAAAAACATTCACAAAAGAACACGGCGAAATGCAAACCGAGGTGGGGGGGGGGAAGGCGAGAAACGAATAAAGAACTTTTTAAAAATAAAACTAACATTCAAAATGACCAAAAAGAGCCAACAAAAGACTCACCGTTTGAAGAGACCCACGAAGAGAGATCTTCGGAAGGGGCCAGCCAAGCCAGCTCGACCTGCCCCGAGGAAACGGGAGGGAGCGGCAGAACCGCCGGCCTAAGAAACTTAGGCGGCGGTAAAATGGCCGACTCACCCTTCCAGACGGTTCCAGAGAGGAGGACGGACGACACAGCAGCCCCATCCGAACCGGTCGAAGTCCTCACTGGAAATGAACCGCGCAGGTCAGGTCGAGCCCGGAAAAGCCCCACCTACCTGCGAGACTACGTCACCACGTAGGACTAAACTAAGGAGGGAGGGGTGTTCTGTATGTAAAGTGGATGACTCCAAATCTACCATTCTGATTGGCTAAGGAAAAGACAAGTGGATTGGTTCACTAGGAACCAATCCAAAGAGATACCAAAAAGGCGGCAAATCTAAATAGCTGCCATTGGCTGCAAGCAGGCAAGCCAGCCTGTATAAAAGGGCTGGCCCCGGCTTCAGCTGGCGTTCCGTTACTAACTGTTAATAATAAAAGTATTTGTTGTTGGAACCCGGTCTACCTCGTGTGTTTTCCGAACAAAACAGTCCCTGAGGCCAGGTGGCGCAGAGTGAGTGCCACCTTGAGCCCAGGTTCCAGGCTGGGAAGATAGATATCCATAATGGAATTTTTAAATAATATTGTTTTTTTATCTTCTCCCAATTCAAAAACAATGCCTCTCAAATGTAACATCTTCTAAAATATCCCTGTGTTTTAGTTCCCTTATCCCAAAGGAAGGCATGCCATCCCAACAGCAAGTCATGCTCTTCTAAGGTCAATAGTCTATTATTCCTTAATGTTATCCATTCCTTTGCCCACATCAAATTTGTTGCTTGATAGTACAACTCCAAATTAAGCAAGGCAAACCCTCCTCTTACTCTTGCATCTTGCAACAGTTTTAATTTTATTCTTGCTTTTTTGCCCTGCCAAATATATTTCAGCACAATTCTATTTAAGTCTTCAAAAAAACTCTCTCCCTAGTCAGATTGGAATTGTCTGGAATAAATATAGAATTCTAGACAATACATTCATCTAAATTGTAGATATTCTCCCAATCAGTGATAATTGTAAGTTTCCTCATTTTGTCAAATCTGTTGCAATCTGTCCTTTCATTCCTTTTATTTCTTTGTCTTCTCTAATATTCCTATTCAACACTTCCAATGTTAACACAAACAGCAAGGGAGACAGTGGACAACCTTGCCTTGTCCCTTTTCTTATATCTATAGATTCTGTTAGTCCTCCATTTACCATAACCTTTGCAGTTTGTTCATAGTATATCGTTTCAATGGCTTGAATGAATTTTTTACCAAAGCCCATTTGTTCCAATTGCAATAACATAAATCGCCAACTCACATTGTCAAAGGCTTTTTGTGTGTCTAAAAACATCAAAGCCATTTGCTTCTCAGGATGTACCTCATAGTATTCCAGAGTATCCAAAATAATTCTCACATTGTCTTTGATTTGTCTCTTTGGCAGGAATCCATTTTGGTCAATATGGATAAAATTATTTAAATATCTTTTTAGTCTTTCTGCCAAAATTGAGGCAAAAATTTTATAGTCTGAATTTAATAGGGATATAGGTCTATAATTTTTTAACTTGCTGTAGGTCTGTATCCTCCTTCGGTGCATATATAAGGGGAATATATGCTTCTGTCCATGTTTTAGGCATTCTTTTCTTTAACATAACTTTGTTCATAACTTCTAATAGGTGAAAATTCAATATTTCCTGGAAAGTCTTGTAAAATTCCGCTGGTAAGCCATCTGGACCTGGTGCTTTTCCAACATTCTGTTTTTTTAAGGCTTCTGTTAATTACATCATTGTTAAATTGCCTTCTAGCATTGTTTCAGTATCTTTAGGTATCTGAGATAAATTCACTTTCTGTAAATATTGCTTAACTTTTTCTTCTTGAATATTCTCTTGAAAATACAATTTTCCATAGTAATCTTGTATAATTTTTTTCTTCTCCTCATTTCTGTCGCAAGCATGTCCTTCTTCATTTATTAGTTGGCTTATCCTTCTTGATTCTCTCTCCTTTCTCAGTTTATAAGCTAGCCATCTGCCTGGTTTGTTTGCATCTTCAAAGTAATTCTAATTAGCATTTTTAATTTTTTGTGCGAGTTCCTCTTTTTCCATTTGTCCCATTTTATATTTATCCATTTTATTTTTAATGTCTTTTTCCAATTTTTTGTAATCATCCTTCAATATTTTGAAAGTCTTTTTCTGTTTTATACTTCTTTTCCTTGTATAGTCTATTATTAAGCCTCTTGTGTAGGCCTTCATCGTATCCCAGAGGTTCTGTAGAAAAGTATCCTCTTTTTTATTTTCTTTAAAAAAGAAAGCAAGTTCTTTCTCTATTTTCTATTTGAAGTCTTTTTCTTTTAATATCATATTATTTAAGGTCCATCTAGATCTTCTCTTATATCCTTTCCAAGTAACTGTCACTGGATTATGATCTGCCCAAGTGTTTGTTTCTATTTCAGTCTCTCGTATGTTGGCCAGTAATTCTGCTGACATCCATATCATGTCTATTCTAGACCATGAAGCATGTCTGTTTGAATAAAAGGTGTATTGCTTATTCTCCACATTTCTCTCTTTCCATGCATCTTTTCAATTGAATTCTTCTGTTATTCAAAAGAAAGATTTTGGTAATATCTTTCTCACTTTCTTTGTTGATTTCTGCGTTTTGTAATCCAACCGATCATTAACTACTCCATTAAGATCTCCCATCATACAAATATTAACATAGTCCAATTCAATTATTTTCATATGTAATTTCCTGTAAAATTCTTCTTAGTTATCATTCGGAGCATAAATTGCAATTAAAAGTTTTTTAGCATTAGTGTCCATTATTTCCACCATCAAAATCCTTCCATTGCCATCTATGTAAATTAATTATGCCAAAATTGTGTCTTTAATACATAAAACCACACCTGTTTTTTAAGATTGTGCCAGCAATGTGAATAATTTCCCTATTTTTTTTGTTTCAATATATATTCATGTTGTTTTTTGATATGTACTTCTTGTAAGCAAATTATATCAAATTTCAATTTCTCTAATTTATGAAATACTTTCCTTCTTTTAGTAGCCAAATTGAGTCCATTTATGTTAATTGTAATCAATTTTCTTTCATCCATGTTTAGCTTTGTGAGGGGGGGTTATTGTTCTAGTGGGTCTTAATTCTCGTTGCTCTCTGGGTACACCACCTACTGCACTTTCTTCTTTCTCTTTTTCAATTACTGCTATACACTCCTCTTGGAATTCAATTAGTGACTCTTCCTTTCTAGCTTCTTCCTCCTTTCCTCTGAAATATTCTAAATAGAATAGCTTAGCTTTTTCAGCTGTATCAATTCTGTGTCTTTGTTCCTGCCAGGTGAACAAGAGGCCTTCTGGCATCAACCATCTGTAATTTACTTCTCTTTTGTCAAAAATAAGTCTTCTCTTCTCATCTCTCTTACTCTGCTTGGTATCTATTTCAGCACCACAATTTCTTTATCTTTGTAGTTTTCTCTCTTGCCATCTGCAGTATCTGTGTCTTGATAATCTTTTTAGTGAATCTGATATGAACTTCTCTTGGTAGTCTGTTTCTCATTGTGTATCTTGTATAGACACGGAATACTTCATCTATCCATCCATCATCTTCTCTTTAGTTATCTCTAATGCTTCTGCCAATATTTCTGTCATTATTTCAGCAAGATTTTCACCTTTTCCTTCTTCTACATTTTGAAATCTTAAGTAGAATTCTGATCTGTCAATTTCCCATCCTAATGGTTCGTATCTGCCCTCTCAACATCACTTAATCGAGTATCAATATCTCCAATTTTCTTGTCCCTTTGTGTATCTTCTTCAATTTTTAAATCTATCTTCATATTTCATCATCATCTGTTGAATATTTTCTAATTTCTCATCTGTCTTTTCAGTTCTTTGCTCAATATACTCCATTCTCTTTTCAATCTTCTGAATTCCTTGCATAATCATCTGTAGTGTCACTTCCTTCTCTTTCTCCTGTTGTAAGAGTGTCTGTATTGACCATTGTCCTCCAGATGGTGAAGAGGCTGTTGGTATTGAGGAAGATGGTGCTGTTGTCTTTCTGCTCATCTTGTAGTGCTTACCTGTAGAGAGGGAGAAAGAAAAGAGAGAAAAGGAAAAAGGAAAAAGAAAAAAAAGGAGTACAGGCAGGCAAATGCCACTCCAAAAAAGGAACAGGGAAAAAGAAAAATCTTCAGGCACTTATGTACCTTAATCCAATTATTTCTCTTAATAAAAGAGAGAAAAGGAAGAGAATTAAAAAAAAAAGAAGTAAACGATTTACATTCTAGTTTCTAGAATAGAAGGTTAAAATCCAAATATAAAAATCCAACTTGGGGGGGGGGGAGTAAAAAAGGAGATGAAAAATAACCTAAAGTTAAGCCAGACACTGCCACTGAGTAACCAAGGCTCTTTAATAAATCAACTCAATGTTTCTAGTTCCAGTATTTTCAAGGTCACTCCAATCTTCTTTCTTTCAACTTCAGCTCGAAGCTCTAATTATTTCGTTTCACAGATGGGTACCTGTACAAACAATCTGCCATGCTCATCCCACTATCTTTTCCAGTGCAAAGCTCAGAGTCCTTGAGTACAGCACAAGTCCATAAACAAATTGAGGAAAGAAAGAAACAATATGTCCAAGCCTCTAGATGGCAGCACTACTATTTTTTCCTTCACTTTCACTCCCCCCTGTATCCAATACCAGAAGCAAAAAGATAAAATGGAATCCTTCCTTTTTTTTTAAATAAAAAATAAAACTCAAATCCAAAAGAAGAGTCTTAATGAAAACAGACTTTCAAAAATTTTTTAAAAAAAAATAAAAATAAAAACAAGGAAAATTTAAAAGAAACCAGTCCAGTTTAAAATTCAGTAACTTTACCAAATTCAGAGTTCCAATAAAAAGGGAAAAGGAAAACACTTTCATTTTAACTAGCTTAATTTCGCTGCTTAAACTCTTTTCTCTTCACTTTTAATTTCACTTAAATCTTTCAGGATGTTCTCTTCAAGCAATAATAAGAAAAAGTTCATCTCACCAAACTGACACACTTTCCTTCAATCTCTTCCATTCCGGAGCTGTCCCAACTTCAGTAGCTTGAATGGCTGCCTCTCCACCACTGGCAAAAGGGCTTTTCCTGGATCAACTAGGGACTTTGTGATGTCCCTGGGATTGACAGGACATGCCATAATCAATCACCGAATCAGTCTCTATGGGACCGTCCATCAGTGGAGATATCAATAGCAATCTTGGAGGATCAAAATCGTATGTTGTACCACCGTGATGTGAGCTCCACCCTCCTGACTGTGCTAATTCTTCAAGTAAACATTAATACAACTTAATGTTTGTTTGTATACAAATTAATGGCCAACCCTGCATAGCTGTATATTTCTTCATAACTGTTCTCATAAACCATTTTCTGTGTGCATGTCCTTTTTATACAAGTGTTACTCTGCACATATCCTAACAGTAGTCAGTTCAAGCTTCACTATATTTGAGATTTTCCAAAACTTTGTGATAAAGCTGCACTTGGCATATAGTGGACTGTTTTGGTGAAACAATTAAAGCCATGCAGCCATTCCATAATAATATTGTAAAACTAGAGGGACCAAAAAGATTGGTGAAATTTCATTGAAGAACTATGAGTCATAACTAAAGCAGATCAGAATGATCAATGTGTCTCCATACAGTTACCTGACATCAAAACCAACTCAAAACATTTATCAAACTAGAGCTGAAAGCACCAAAAGGACAATCAAAATGATTAGAGGATTCCAGCACCTCCTCCATAAAGGAAGACTATAGTTACTAAGCATTTAGTTTAGAACAAAGATGAGGAAGAGGAACAATAGACTTATGTTAAACCATGTGTGAAAAGGGTGGATAGAAACGGGGTGGGATTCAAATTTTTGAACAACCGGTTTTGTGGGTGTGGCTTAGGTAGTGGGTGTGGCTTGGTGACCAGGTGGACATGGCTTGGTGGTCATGTTATTGAATGGATGTGGCCAACTCAATATCACTCACATCGAGGCACGCATCACCTCGCCTGGCCTCTCAAGACAATGGGAATGCTGCAACAGTCCTAAGTGTGATAAGTCTTATAAGTGATAAGTGACACTTATAAGTGATAAGTGTCATAAGTCACTTTTTTTAATGCCATTGTAACTTTGAATGGTCACTGCACCCAAACAAAATACCAGCAAAGGAGGGGGAAAAGATTCCAGAGTAGTTCCTGAGAACCAAGAATGCCAAGAATGTAATAAGGGTTAACGGAGAGGCAGATTCTCTAAGCAACACCAGAATGTTTCCTTCCTGCCTTCCTTACAGGATTAGGCCAGTAATTTCTTCTAACAACCAGTTCTCCAAACTGCTTAGAATGTTAACAACCAGTTCTCGCGAATAGGTGCAAACTGGTAGAATCCCACCCGTGGATAGAGAGATTTTCTTTCAAACACACAATGTGAAAGCTTAAGGCTATCTATGAAGCAAGAGACAAGGTTGGTCAAAAGTAGAGCTTCAATGCATAGTTGAACTTTGCTGGCAACCAAGATAGATATCTTCCCAAAGCAATTAGGCAGATTAAATAAAGATGACAATTTAGTTGGGATAAACAAATTCATGGAAAATTGACTCACAAATGTTACCAATTTGGGAAATTCTGGTTCATGGGAAAAATATTAATATATTATAAAATATTATCAGGAATTCTAAATGCTTCTCACAGACCATTGTATGATCCAGAAAATTGGATTAAATGGATTTTAGTGCAGTTTATTATCTTGACATAATATTTAAAGGATCTGTAAACCACCAGTCCTGCTGGTTAAATTCCAGGTTTAAGATTTGGAGATAGTAGCTTAAACAGAAAATACTTCTGTGTTACTCTGGGGAACAAGCTTAATTACTTTAAACCAGATTATCCAGGATTGGGAAAAGGAAATCATAGATAATGCTCAAGCCTGCTTAGTGGTGGCCCCTAAATTATGAAATTTATGTACATAGAAGTATGGAATATATAATCCTATCTTGATCTGTCTTTAAAGACCACCCTATTTCAAGCCACTTTCTTTTTGCTAACATGAAGATATGATCATAATATGAACATGATGATATGATCATAGTATGAATATGATATGATCATGGTATGAACTGAATAACTTGAATTGTTCTGGTTTCATGTTGATTTGATATGATGTATTTGCAATGTAACTTTGATTGTCTTTGCAGTATTTCGATTGCGTTTTTTTTAATGGAAACCCCTTATTGCATAAGTTTCAAATCCTAAAACTCAGCCAGCACAGCAGTTACTGAGAATTCTGGGAACTGATTCATACCTGCATGTACTGCATAGTAGAGAGGTCTGAGTGAATCAGATTATTACCTCTAAACAATTGCCACTTGGAATGGCTACATTTAGCTGTATTGGACTAGGATGCCCGATTATGCTTCCCTCTTCTGTGATATTATTGCTCTACAGAGAAAATCATTACTTTCTGAAACCTCCAGTGCTGGGACAATTGGACTGATGACCTGAAGTTACAACCATGCATGTAAATAACTGACAGAAACACAATAATTAAATTTTACACAGAGAAAAAAAGGGTTCTTAAATTACAGTCACCCAGTTGCATTTTCTAAGAGCATTGTTGCTCATAAAATGGTCTCTCTTTTTTTAAAAGAAAAAACAAAGCATACAAAAACTATCATTAACTCATGTCACTTTGACCTGATGTCAAGCACTCCGTGTGTGTTTTGATCTTTTGCCTGTCCCCACAGAATAGAAGAGTGCTTTTCTCTTCTTTTTTTCAAAAGCACTTTGATAAGTGTGTTTGAGTTAACCCTCCCCTTTGTACAATCCATCCTGTAGAATTTCACACCAGGAAGTATCTCCATTACATCAACAACAGGAAGATCCCACTGCTTTGCCACAAAGAAAAACAGCTGTTAATCACACATCAAGGGAATGGAAGCAGAGGAAGAAAAAAAAAGATAAATAAATCTCACCTCTTTGTCCCTCCCCTCCCCAGCCCCCCAGCCCACAGTGTTCACACAGGTCTTTAATGTTAATCACCGGACTGAGAAAAGAACAACGAAGAATTGAAACTGTATGACTTGTGATCCTTGCCTATGAGTTAGTGTTAAGAATAGACCTGCCATCCATCCACAGCCTGAAAAATGACACCAGCTCATTTCCAAGCTCAGCCAAATTCACTATCGTCAAGCTCAACAACCACATCTCTGGCATCCAAAAATCTTTATCAAGAAGATCCCCAACAGTTTTCACCCATCCTCTTTCATCAGCTCATGATCTCCAGATTTGGTTGACAATGGAGCAGTGTTTTTCACCTTTGCTGGTTTGAAATCCCAGAATTTCCTAGCCATCAAGGAATTATGAGAATTGAAGTCCAGAAGTCCTCTTCAAGCCACCAAAGTTGAGAAATGCTGTACTGGAACAAGCTGAAATGACAATTGGAGATTATGTTGTAGAAACCCAGTACCCTTTTTGAACCAGGCCACCATCTTAGCCTGTACTATGGTTTATTTGCTTGGACATAACATCTGATATATACAGAATCAAAACTTGCTAATTCAGATTTAGCATATTGTATGCCCCCCCAAAAAAAAAATTCAGATGTGTTGAACATGGTATCTCTATTTATTTTCTGCTGATAGTTCCAGCAATTCCATTCCCTCCTCCCCTCCTGCTCCATGGTCTTGAAAGTACCTATGTATTTTCTAGACTTCATTTTGTCCTGAGGAATATATATCTCATATTGCTTGGAATAATTCTCTTTCAGAGAAACCCTCAGAAATAGAACACTCTGCAGAATCTGAACAAAAACACCTCTACTTCTTTAGAGAGAAGGTTATAAAAACCTTCCCTTCCCTAACCTCATAAAGTAGAAATTAGACATTAAAATGGCAGCCTATAATGGAGTTTCTACCAACTTGAAACTTGAAAAGTTGAAATGGTTAATATATGAATAAGACCTTCTCTGAAGCTAGTTAGAGACCAGAGGTGATTTAGAGACCAGTAAATGGCAGAAAAGAGATACAGAAAATTTGAATTCTTTGTTGCTATCCATCGGCATTCAGATTTTATTTTATTTTTGCAGCTCAGAACTGGCCACTCTACTCCTACTTTACTTGAACTATAATTCCAAGATGTTCACCCAGCCTGAATTCCATATGTTTGTTGGCAACCCTAGTCAATATCCAAACATTTCCTCACTTTCTTTAAGATAATAATAATATTAAATCTAATTACAGCTTTCAAGCGCACTCACTATTTTTATCTATGCTAGAAATCTATGCAATCATTAAAAGAAAAACCCACTAGTTTGCTTGTCATTTTAGAGCTTGCCGTTTTGTCAGTTGTTTTAAAACATGTCTTCTGCAATAAATAAGATTGTCTCTACGTTGCACTTGTTTAGCAGGAAGAAAAAAATGAGCCTTTTCTTCAGTTGCAAGGTAGAACTTGCAAAGAAAGGTTGGGGAGGGCCAGAGAGAATTGCTGACACCCATTTTCTTCCACCAAGTCAGCCGAAAAGGACTGTTGTGATTTGAGTAAAGCCTGCTGTCAACTTCTTTCAAGGAAGGCTAATAGATGATGATTTATCCATAAAATAAAAGGCGTGAAGCAAATATCCAAGAGCAAACGAAGCCTCCCCTCTGAAAAGCCTTTGAGTCATCTTTGTTCCATTAAGTTGAGGAGCTGATATATGAACTGTTCTAGCCCAGGGTCCAGCAGTCTGAGTTAAGTGGAAGATGGCCCTGACTCAGGCCTTAATTTGAGCAGGCTGGGCCAGCACTGCCATGAATCACCATTGGTATTCCAAGCATTGGATTCCAAAAGAGGGTGAGATGAGTGGGCACCACATTCCTCATTTCCACCTCTCTCTGCATCTAATTAACTGGAACCATGCTCTAGATTTAACTTGGGTGAAGACCCTTTTTTGATACTTAAGGCTAGGTCCCACTGGCCGACAGACGTAAAACATATGCATAAAGGACACAGCGGATGAGCAAAATTTCGGGGGTGGCTCCATCCATTGTCATCCACTCCAAAAAGTGATGAAAATTTGCATAAACAGAACGGAAAAGAATTGAAAAGAACGGACGTGGGTAGTATGTAGCGGGGATGTTAAGCGGATGTTCATAGGAAGCCTAGCAGATGAAAGTGGATGGAAGCGGATGACACATCTGAAGGGGTTCCAGGGGAGAATTGCGAAGCGGACGCATAGCGGAAGGGGCAGATGCATAGTGGATGATGCGGATGCATCACAGACACCTATAGGAAACAAAGCAGATGCCACGCGGATGTATATCAGATGCAAAGCGTTCACTGCGCATGCGGGGAGTGAATTGCGTCAGCTCCATGGATATAAAAGGATGCAGCACGCATGCAGTCAGCATTCAGGGGAAAGACGTGCTGCCACATACATCTTGCAGGAACACTATGGTTCGTCAGTCAGGGAAAGAGAGGAAGCCCGTGTCTACTTGTTCCAGCCCAGGCAAGAAGGACAGAACCATCATCCCACCCCCTGGCACTGACTCTGAAGCTGCTGCTGCTGCTGTGGTGGACCAGCCCCAAGGCCCTCAAAACCCTGCTGCTGAAGGCCCTGCTGCTCAAGCCCCTGAAGGCCCTGCTGCTCAAGCCCCTGAAGGCCCTGCTGAAGCCGCTGCCAGAGGGAGGAAGAGGCAAGGGAAGGAGAAGGAATAGAGGAAACAGTACACCGTTTTCGAGGACCATGAGGATGAGGTGCTGGAATGGCTGAGGGAGAACGAGTACCTCTGGAGAAAGGGCCACACACTATATCGCGACACCAAGAAGAAACAGGCAGCTTGGAGAGACAAGGCAGAGAGCCTGGGGTACACTGCAAAAGTACTCCTGGGATGGTGGAAGCACATGCACACCTGGTATGGCAAGCTACACCTCAAAATATCCGGGCATGCCGCTGTCAAGCTCACTGACCAGGAGATGTATGTCATGGCCAAGTGCAGTTTCCTGGAGGGTGAGATACGCCACCGAGGAGCAGCCCCTCTGACACCCCTCTCCCTCAGACAGCCCACAGACAGCCAGTCCTCTTCCAGCCAGGAGCCAGCTACACTGTCCAGGCAGGTGTCTTCAGAGGGCCCCACGGCAGAGACCCCCCTGACAGCTGCACTCCCCATGCCGGCGGACTTGGAGGATTCCCTGTCACAAATGGAGGAAGAAGCCATAGCCACCAGAGGCCAACCCACCCCCACCCCCAGCTCCACAGGATGCAGGCAGAGAGGCAGACTGGAGGGCCAGAACCACAGTGTGCTGTTGGTGATCAGGGACACAATGAAGACCAGCACAGACCTTCTCTCTCAGCTGCTCCACTTGGACAGAGGATCCTTGGGCTACAACACCTTCATCACCTACGTGAGCCACACCCTGATGGACCTTCCCAAGGCCCAGTACACAGCACTTCTGCAAAACCCTCAAGGCCCAGCTGAAGCTGCTCCTACCCAGTCCAGGTCTGCTCCTCCACCCCAGACGATGTCACAGCTCTTCCATAGCTTTCAACAGCCTCTCACCTACCAAGGCTACAACTACCAAGACTTCCCACAGCAGAAGCAGACCTTCCCAGTCCAGGCCCAGGTTCATCAGATGCCACAGAGGCCAGTCCTCACCCAGCTGCAGATCAGACAGCCCCACTACACTCCTCCTTCCTCCACCTCACAGCCAAGCCCGTCAACGGACAATCTGTCATCAGTCTTGGGCCTCACATCTCAGGTCCTTGATGAAGGGCCTCTCAACTTCATGGGACTGAGTCAGCTCTCGGATAGCTTCCTGAACACACCATCCCCTGTTGTGCCCTCGGGGCCAAGCACCCCAATGGTGCCTCAGACCAGCACTCAAGCCACAGCCACTTCCACAGTCCCTGCCTGCTTAACAGCTGAGACCATGGACATGACTCAAAGTGACTGAGAATAGTGTCAGAGACTGAGTTGTTCACTTGTTCACTTTATCTTTGCTTAAGACACTTTACTTGGGTCATTTTGCTTTTTTAATAACGTCTTACAGTTTACTTAAGAAAGTTAATAAAGGTTATCTTTGCTTAACACACTTAATACAGTTTACTTGGTCCATTTTGCTTATTTAATAAAGTCATAAAGTTTACCTAAGAAAGTTAATAAAGGTTATCTTTGCTTAAGACACTTGGTTCATTTTTTTTACTTTATAAAGTGTTGGTGAAAACTTTTAAAAAATAGTTAAGCCTTTGCATGCTTGTGGGATAAATAAGGATAGTTGTGGGATAGATAAACCTCCAGTGCAACCATAGTGGGACTGTATGGTCCACCATCCCAGCTGCCACACATATGGACCTTTATAATCAATAACAATTTATTCATTGATCAACACATTTCAAAATAAACAAAGCTCTTTATTAATGCCCTATTCATTGTAGGACCACTCAACATACATGGCACAATCTCATCAGTGTTATGCGACAGCCTCAAGGAAGCATCCATTAATCATCTATCATCCTGTCTTGCCACTCCACTACTCCAGCTGGGGAGTTGCACCAGTGTCTCAGTAGGTTGTGCTGCTTCTTCCCTTCACATGAAGCTCTATTGGGGCCTTGTACATCCACCGTGTCTATCAGATTACGTCCTTGCCTCCATTCACCAGGATCCATGTCCCCATTCCCTTGTTGACGGTCGACAAGTCTGTTCTACAACGCTGGGTAGTGGGTGCGAATGAGATTGTGCAGGATGCAGCAAGCTTCCACGATGCTCCTCACAGTCTGTGGCTCATGCTGCATGGTGGTGAGAAGTACCTGGAACCTGTTGGCCAGGATGCCAAAGGCATTCTCCACCACCCGTCTTGCCCTGGACAGCCTGTAGTTGAAGATCCTCTCTTCACGAGTGAGGTATCTTGAAGCGTAGGGTTTAATGAGGTAGGTTCTGAGGGAGAAGGCGTCATCCCCAACGATGAAGTAGGGCACATCTTGTGTGTCGTTGGGTAGGGGGTCTGGATCTGGGAAAGCCATGATGAGGTTGCGTTCCAGCCCATCCTTGAGGTCACTTGTGTTGTATACCTGGCCATCTGAAGCTGACCCATTGCCTGAAGCATAGATGTACATGAACTTGTAATCAGCATCAACCATGGCAAAGAGGATGATACTGAAGAAGCCCTTGTAGTTGAAATGAGTGGACCCTGAGTTGGCTGGAGCTTTGCAGGCCACGTGCTTCCCATTTATGGCTCCAACGGTGTGGGGAAAGTTCCACCTCTGATACCACTCTTCTGCAAGTTTCCTCCAGCCTTCTTCAGTGGTGGGGCACTTGAGGAGCTCCTCCACGTATTCTTTGATGATGGCCTGCACCACTTCTCTGACCACTTTGCTGATGCTGTTGTGTGGCATCCTCCACGCATACTGCATGTTTCTGTATGTGGTTCCAGAGGCCAGGTGGTGCAGAGTCAGTGCCACCTTCAGTCCAGGGTCCAGGTTGGGATGGAAGTTGGTGCTAGGCTTGGTCAACCTGGGTCTCAGACGCTCTACAATTTCGTCAAACATGGCTGGTGGCATCCTCATGAAATGATGGAATGCACGAGTGTCTTCATTCCTCAGCTCCACCATCAACTGGTCATGGAGTCCAAACTCCATTCTTCTCACGATCCATCCTCGGACCTACACAACTCGGACATAGCACAGTCTCCTTCTTCTCCTTCTGTATAAAAGGTGAAACAGTCTGAACAGTGTTTGGTTCTGGTGATGAATGATCGCAGCTATCATACGGATTGTGTCATGATCCATGGTGGAGAACAATTGATGATGTGGAAGACCAAGACCAAGGGTGAAGAGGTTTGTACACCATGGCTGCTGGACTCATACTGAGGTCCAGATGATTTTCTCCCCCTTTTTATAGGAAATATCAGTTGTCCGCAAGATGTCCTTCTACATACTCTAGACATACTGCAGACATCCTCAATATCCGAGATACATCCCAGATACAAACGTTTTGTCCATTTTAATCCTTTATATACGAGATGCATACGCTTACATCCTTTCTATTTCCATGCTACTAACGCTTTGGAGATGTTCCGTGCACCTTTCGTTTCCTCCCTCTTTCCATTTTCAGCTGCAGCGGATGTGAGTTGAGGGGAAGGCCAGAGGATACAGAGAGGATGCAGCGGACGTTTAATGGATGATAACGGACATAGAATGTTTGTTGCTCGTATGTCATGGATTTACATCATACACAGCGGAAAGTTCATCCATTCACAAAGTTTTGTGCAGCTCAAAACCTCTTGCGCGGATGAAATCACAGTGGACGGATGCTTGAGGGATAGAGCGTATGAAACACATATGCAGTGAGGACACAACGGATGCATAGCGTTTTCCAACAGATGGCAAGCTTTTTTTTTACGTTTTACATCCTCTTTGCATCCGTAAATGCAGTGGGACAGGGCCTTTATGTAGAGCAACAGAGCTGACTGGGCACAGATTACTCTGCAGATTTTTACTCTATCACAGAGGAAGGAAGGTGACCTTGACAGAAGTATGCAAGAACTGTGATCTAGGCAAAGAGGGCTGAAGATTTCTTTGAAGTCATGAGAAACAAGATAATACCAGGAGCCACAATGGCGCAGTGGTTAGAATGCAGTATTGCAGGCTAACTCATTGCTTGCTGCTAGGAATTCAATCCTGACTGGCCCAAAGGCCCTGTCACACTGCAAAAACGGATGCAAAGAGGAAGCAAAACGGAAAAAAAATCTTGCCATCCGTTCTAAAACGCGATGCACTCACTGCCTCCATTTGGCTTCCTCTCAATCCGTCCAGCATCCGTTTATTGACGTTTCATCCACTCCAAAAGTTTTAGGCTGCCTAAAACCTTTGCGCGGAAAATGTATCCAATTCGTCCGTTCTGCATCCGCTACGCATCCGCTACGCATCTGCTACGCATCCGTTACACATCCGCTATATCCGCTAGGCGTCCGCTGCGCATCCGCGCAACTCACATCCGCTCAGACGCAGGGAGGAAGCGGAACGGACACGGAACGGATGCAGAACGGATGCAGAATGGAAACAAAGCGTTTAAAACGGAAAAAACATTTTCAGAGGGTACCTATCTTGGATATTAAGGATGCCTAGAGGATGCCTAGAGGATGCCTAGAGGATGCCTAGAGGATGCAAAGGGACACCTATACTGCCTATAAAAAGGGGGAGCAACTCGCCTGCTTCACACTTTCAGACCAGCAGACCAGCGGTGCAGACCTCTGCAGCCTTCATCTGCCTCTTCCTCTTCCTCTTCCACAGCATCCAGTCATCTCCAGCATGGATTGCAACAAAATCCTTTTGGCAGCCAACATCCTTCTGCATCACTGCAAAACCATCAACAGTCTCTGTGAACTCTATAATGGCAAGAAAAGGAGGGACCCAAAAATAGTCTGGGTCCAAAGATGGTTAGCCAGAAGAGCACAGTACCAACTTTACGACAAGCTGATGGTGGAGCTCAGGAGCGAAGACACTCGTGCGTTCCAGAACTTCATGAGGATGCCTCCAGCCATGTTTGACGAATCTCTGCAGCGCCTGACACCCAGGTTGAGCAAGACAAAAACCAACTTCCCACCCAGCCTGGAACCTGGGCTCAGGGTGGCACTCACTCTGCGCCACCTGGCCTCAGGGACCCCCTACAGGAGCATGCAGTACGGCTGGAGGGTGCCACCCAACACCATCAGCTTTGTGGTCAGAGAAGTGGTGTGGGCCATCCTCGAGGAATACAAGGAGGAGCTCCTCCAGTGCCCCACCACTGAAGAAGGATGGAAGAAAGTTGCAGAGCAGTGGTATCAGAAGTGGAACTTACCCCACACTGTTGGAGCCATAGATGGCAAGCACGTGGTCTGCAAGGTTCCAGCCAACTCGGGGTCCACTTATTTCAACTACAAGGGCTTCTTCAGCATCATCCTCTTCGCCATGGTCGATGCTGACTACAAGTTCATGTACATCGATGTTTCAGGCAACGGCTCATCTTCCGATGCCCAGGTATACAACGACAGTCACCTCAAGGAGGGGCTGGAAAGCAACCTCATGGTGGGTTTCCCAGATCCAGAACCCCTGCCCAACGACACGCAAGATGTGCCCTACTTCATTGTGGGGGATGACACCTTCTCCCTCTCAACCTACCTCATGAAGCCCTACACCTCCAAATACCTCACCCGTGAAGAGAGGATCTTCAACTACAGGCTGTCCAGGGCAAGGCGGGTGGTAGAGAACGCCTTTGGCATCCTGGCCGACAAGTTCCAGGTACTTCTCACCACCATGCAGCATCACCCACAGAGCATGAGGAGGATCGTGGAAGTTTGCTGCATCCTGCACAATCTCATGCGCACCCGCTACCCAGTGTTGCAGAACAGGCTCGTGGACCTCCAGCAAGGCAATGGGGACATGGAGCCTGGGGAATGGAGGCAAGGGTGAAACCTGATCGACACTGAGGATGTGCAAGGGCCCAACAGAGCCTCACGTGAGGCGAAGAAGCAGCGCAACCTTCTGAAAGACTGGTGCAACTCCCCAGCTGGAGCCGTGGAGTGGCAAGACAGGATGGTAGATGCTTAATGGATGCTTCCTTCAGTCTGTCTCATCACACGGATGAGTTTGGGCCATGTATGTTCGGTTGGCCTACAATGAACAGGGCGTTTAATAAAGAGTTGTGTTTATGTTGACATGTGTGGATCAATGCTTACATTGTAATTGATAAGGGCCATAGGGGTGGCAGCTGGGAGGGTGGACCATACAGTCCCACTATGCTTGCACTGGAGATTTATCTATCCCACAGCTATCTTTACCCAAAGGTATCCCTACCCATCCCACAGCTATCTTAACCCATCCCAAAGGTATCCCTGCCCATCCCACAGCTATTACCCATTCCAAAGGTATCCCTGCCCATCCCACAGCTATCTTAACCCATCCCAAAGGTATCCCTGCCCATCCCACAGCTATCTTAACCCAAAGGTATCCCTGCCCATCCCATAGCTATCTTAACCCATCCCACAGGTATCCCTGCCCATCCCACAGCTATCTTAACCCAAAGGTATCTCTGCCCATCCCACAACTATCTCAACCCATCCCATAAGCATGCAAAGGCTAAACCATTTCTAAAAGTTTCCACCCAGACTTTTTAGAAAAAAAATAATGAAGCAAGCGTGTGAAACAAAGATAAACTTTATTAATAACAACCTGAAAAGTAAACATGAACCCAGTAAAGTGTCCAAATAAAGTCCAAAAATATCCAGGCAGCCAGTCTCTGGTACTCCGCTTGGTCACTCGGAGGTATGTGCCCAGTCTAATTTTTAGGGTGCAGGTGCTCTGGAGGTGGGTGCTGCTGCTGTGCTGGTCTGAGGTGCTGATGGAGTGCCTGGCCCCGAGAGGACAACAGGGGACGGTGTGTTCAGAAAGGTGTCGGACAGCTGGCTCATCCCCGCGATGCTGAGAGGTCCTTCCTCCATGCCATGGGGTGTCAGCCCCAGTACCAAGGACAGATGTACTGAGGCGGGGCTTGGCTGTGGGATGGAGGAAGGAGTAGTGTAGTGGGACTGCCTGCTGTGCAGCGAGCTGAGGAGTGGCGTGGCTGGCATCGATGTCGTCGGTGGCATCATTGGCGTGGGTGGCATTGGTGGCATCAGTGGAACAGCTGGCAACGGTGCCGCCCAATAACTCTGTGCCTGGCCTGGGAAGGGCTGCTGCCTGTGCTGCTGGACATCTGGGTAGCTGTAGCCCTGGTAGGTGAGGGGCTGTTGGAAGCCTTGGTATGGGAGGGACATCACCTGGGGTGGAGGAGCAGACCTGGACTGGGTGGTAGCAGGTGCCTCTGGGTCTGGAGGGTTGTTAATCAGCGTGCAGATCCTCTCCTTCACCAGCTGGTACTGGGGATCCGGCATCTCCTTCAGGGTCTGGTTTAAATAATTGAGGAAGGGCTTGCGGTTGGAGCAGGAGGAGTCGATGGGGACTAGCTGAGAGAGGAGACCTATGCTGGTGCGGATGGTGTCCCTGATCTCCACCAGGACCTTGTGACTCTCACCCTCCTGCGGTCTGGCTCTCTGCCTTCCTGTGGAGGCGGCGGTGTGGGTGGATGGGACTTCCGCAGCAGTGGACTCAATGTTACCTTTCTCCCACCACACCAGGGAGTCCTCCTCGCTCTCCACCAAGCTTTCAACACCTGCCTGGGGGTTTTCCGCCATGGCACGCTCCACCGAAACCTGCCTGGAGACAGGGACTGACTCTCGGCTGGAAGAGGACTGGGTCGCAGCAGGCTGCCTGAGAGTGAGGTTAGACAGATGGGCTCCTGGTGCTGCTCGGTGGTGGATCTCACCCTCCAGGAAGCTGCACCTGGCCATGACGTAGTTCTCTCTGTCCGTCAGCTTGACGGCGGCCTGGCCAGATTTTTTGCGGTGCAGCTTTCCGTACCAGGTATGCATATGTTTCCACCAGCCGAGTAGCACCTCCGAAGTGTAGCCCAGACTCTCCGCCTTCTCTCTCCAAGCAGCCTGCTTCCTTTTGGTGTCCCTGTACAGCCGGTGTCCCTTCCGCCACAGATAGTCGTTCTCTCTCAGCCACTCCAGCACCTCATCCTCGTGCGCCTCCTCAATAAAGTACTGCCTCCTCTCCCGTTGACGCGAACGACTCTTCCTCCCTCTGGCAGGGCCATATGGGCCCTCATCAGAGGGACTTTGAGGTTGTAGGGGCTGCTCCTCCACACCAACAGCAGCAGCAGCAGCAGCAGAATCATCATCATCAGAATTATCATCATCAGAAACATCACCAGCAGGATCATAATCAGCATCATCATCATCATCAGCAGCAGCAGCAGCAGAATCACCAGCAGGATCAGAATCAGAATCAGCAGCAGCAGCAGCAGCAGCAGCAGCAAGACCAGGATGAGCAGCAGCAGAGTAAGCACTAGCAGCAGGACCAGCAAGACCAGGAGCACGAGCAGAACGAGCAGGACCAGCAAGACCAGGAGCACGAGCAGAACGAGCAGGACCAGCAGGACCAGGAGCAGCTTCAGCAGAGTGCGCAGCAGCAGAAGCACCACCGCCAGGAGCAGCTTCAGCAGAGTAGGCAGCAGAAGCACCACTGCCAGGAGCAGCCACAGAGGAAGGTCCAGCAAGAGAAGAGCGAGCTCAAGCAGCAGAAGCCCCAGCAGAAGCAGAGTCACGGACATGGGGCGGGAGGGTGGCCCTGTCCCTCTTGCCAGGGATGGCGGCAGGTTGCTGAGCCTTTCGCTTCTTCCCCATGGTTGTGGGGTTGCTGGCTGGTAGGAAGCCTGGCAGGAAGCCTGGCAGGAAGCCTGACAGGAAGCCTGGCAGGAAGCCTGGCAGGAAAGCAGGCACCAAGGCTGGCAGGCAGACTGGCTGGCAGGGAGGCTGGAAGGCAGGCTGGAAGGGAGGCTGGAAGGCAGGCTGGCAAGGAGGCTGCCCAGGAGGCTGGAAGGCAGGCTGGCAGCAAGGCTGGCAGGGAGGCTGGAATGCAGGCTGCCAGCAAGGCTGGAATGGAGACTTGAAGGCAGGCTGGCAAGAAGGCTGCCCAGGAGGCTGGGAGGCAGGCTGGGAGGCAGGCTTGGAGGCAGGCTTGGAGGCAGGCATGCAGGCAGAGCAGGCAAGGAACTCAAAGTGTCCAGCAGCAGGTCTTCCCTCGGAATTCTGGCCACGTGTGAGCTGCTTCCCTTTATATCCGGGGGGCTTGCGCAATGCATCCCCCCTGCATGCGCAATTAACGCGCGACATCCGTTCCACTTCCGCTTTGCATCCGCTAGGCTTCCGCTGTGCATCCGCTTCATCCGCTGTGCATCCGTTCTGCATCCGTTTTTTCCGTTCTGCGTCCGCTCTCCTGAGACCCCCCCGAAGCCCTGCGAACGTGCCATCTGTTCTGCATCTGCTGGGCTTCTGTTCCGCATCCACTTTGCATCCGCCCTGCGTCCTCCCCGCGTCCGTGTTATCCACTCCAATTATGCAAATTTTCACCCCTTTTGAGCGTGGATACAACGGAAGGAACATTTTTCCCTTCCGTTGTGTCCTCTTTGCATCCGTTGGGCAGTGTGACACGGCCTTTCATCCTTCTGAAGCCAATAAAACAAGGACTCAGATAGTTGGGGGCAATATGCTGACTTTGTAAACTGCTTAGAGAAGGCTGTAAAGCACCATGGAGCAGTATATAAATCTTAGTGCTATTTCTCGTGCTATCTGGAAGCGGCTCTAGCAAACACCTCCTTGATTCACTGGAGTTTAAGAAGGAGGGAAGTACAACACAATCAGACTTTCAAGATTCAGTGGTTATTACAGCCAATCTCAATCAATGTCATTCTGGTTTTCCTGTAGAGTTGATTTTCTGCTTTGGTCTTTCTAATGGGATTGACATAAAAGAACAATATGGAGATTCAGATATAGAGCCAGTTTAGTCTAGTGGTTAAGGCCAAGAAAGCGGGAGACTGTGAGTTCTAGTGAAAGCCAGATGAATGACAGAGAGCTAGTCACTCTCTGTCAGCCAAACTCACCTCACAGAGTTATTGTTGTTATGGGAAAAATTGGAGGAGAAAGAGTTGTTGGATATGTTTGCTGCCTTGAGTTATTTATAAAAATAATAAAGGCAGGATAGAAATAAATAAATAAAATAAATAAAAATTAGAGAAAGGGGTTTTATATGGGCCTACAATCTCAGATACACAGAGACGTATGTTTTTAATCCCACCATGAGCATGCACAGCAGCTGAATAGGGCTAACATAAATTCTTTTCTCACCAATTTCTAGTAAATGGTTGGAAGGATTTTTTCATAAAACCAAATCTTAAAGATGAAGTGTCTATCCTTTGTTAAAACAACATGCCATACACAGCCCTGTACTTCTCTACAAGCACAGCTGAAATATCTTTGAATTTCTTAAAGTGTTTTGTGCAGCTTGTTGGTTTTTTTGATACGCATTTCTATCATTTTATAGAGGAAAAGTGTTATAAAGAAAATCAAGAGAGAAAACTAGAGAATACCGAAAGCCTTTCTTTTTCCAGTTTTACTATCTATCTGATCTTTCCTCAGTTTGGTGCCCTGCAGAGGTTTAGGGAAGATAACCCCTCCTTTGCAAATGTGGAATTTGTATTTTGCAATTCTCAGAATAGGAACATTCTGGAAACTTGCAGCAACAGACATACTGGGCTCAGGAGCACTCTGTGGAGTGGACTAGGTAGAAGGAAAGTCCGAACAGCACTAGAAAGTCGGGAAGTAATGAATGAAACCAAATGGAGAATAGTGGGACCTCAAGAGGGAAATGACTGATCAAAGCACCAGGAAGTTTTGCAGGAAGTCTGCAGCAGCAGCCCCTTCCTCTCTTAAACTATCAGTACCAGCTTCATAACAGAAAGAATTTGACCTCCCCAAATTGCAGTATCTTTCTTAATGGAGTGTTTCTTTAAAAGCACAGGTGTGATCTTAACAACAGGATACTGAACACAAAAGCTGACCCTTCCATCCCACATCCAGGCCTTCGATTTTGCAAACAGGAATTAAGGTCAAAGTGCAGCATGGTAGGTGGGGAATGGATGGGCTAGACTAGTATTGCTCTAAATATTTAAACATTTTACTGGAAATGTGTGTATACATACATACACATATACATATGCATACATACACACACATATGAATGCACATGTGTATGTATTGTATACCAACAATATATATACATACTGGTATATATAAACACATGTCCCCTCTTTCCCTCTCTTCTTTAAATGTTTAGCTAAAATAACCTCTTCACAAGCATAGCAAAAAGTTGTACAGTTGTAACAATGAAAGTAAAACAAAAGTAGTAATGAACATGCATTTTATGCAGCACTAAAAGAGAATAAGTATGTAATAAGCCATATGCACAAAACTCATCTGAACAACTAGAAACTCTTTAATACAATAACTGAATGTATGGCAGGATACTAGAAAAAAAGTCTTAGAAAAAAATCTGCTTTGTATTGAGCTCCAAACTGTCAAGATAGTCCTTCTATGCTCCAAATGCTTTAAACCTTTGATATCTATACTCCTTACTTTTGTTTATCATGTTAATTTTTGTCCCACTGTATACAGTTCCATCTCTTTTTCTCTGTCCCAATTGGTGGTACTTTTGAACATGCCAGCAGTGGATTGATCAACTTGTACATGCAATTGGATGAGTTTCATAACTGAGGTTTTGAGGTTATGAAACTCTGGAATTTGTGCAGCATGAAAATTAATGGGAAAGTAGTGTCCTTTGAAGGCATTGTGGCATTGGCTGAACATAGGGGAGAAATTAATGATCTGCTCCAAATATAGGTAGTCCTCAACGTAGAATAATTTGTTTAGCAACTACTCAAAGAGACTACAGAGGATGGAAAAGTGACTTATGACTATTGCAGCATTCCCACTGCTACATGATCAAAATTTGGGCATTTGGTAACCAGAATATAGTTATGATGGGTGTAGCATCCTGAGGTCATATGATCATTATTTGCTTCCTTCCAACAAGCAAAGTCATTGGGTGAGGCCAGATTTGCTTAACAACCAATTGAATCACTTAATGGCAGTGGTTCACTAAACCATGGCAATAAATAAAAAATATTGGACGTGACTCAGGTAGCATTCTCCTAGAATAGAATAGAATAGAATAGAATAGAATAGAATAGAATAGAATAGAATAGAATAGAATAGAATAGAATAGAATAGAGTAGAGTAGCGTAGCGTAGCGTAGCGTAGCGTAGCGTAGCATAGCATAGCATAGCATAGCATAGCATAGAATAGAATAGAATAGAATAGAATAGAATAGAATAGAATAACAGAGTTGGAAGGGACCTTAGAGATCTTCTAATCCTAGGCAGGACATCCTACACCACTTCAGACAAATGGCTATCCAACATTTTTTTTAAAGCTTCCAGTGTTCACAACTTCTGGAGGCAAATTGTTCCACTGATTAATTGTTCTAACTGTCAGGAAATTTCTTAGTTCTAAATTGCTTCTCCCCTTGATTGGGTTCCATCCATTGCTTCTTGTCCTGCCCTTAGGTACTTTGGAGAATAGCTTGACTCCCTCTTCTTTGTAGTAGCCCCGAGATATTGGAATGCTGCTATCATGTCTCCCCTAGTCCTTCTTTTCATCAGACTAGACATACCCAGTTCCTGCAACCGTTCTTCATATGTTTTAGCCTCCAGTCCCCTAATCATCTTTGTTGCTCTTCTCTGCAGTCTTTCTAGAGTCTGATCTTTTTTACATCGTGGCGACCAAACCTGAATGCAGTTTTCCAAGTGTGGCCTTACCAAGGCATTATAAATTGGTATAAACACTTCTCGTGATCTTCATTCTATCCCTCTGTTTATGCAGCCTAGGACTGTGTTGGTTTCTGGCAGCTGCTGCACACTGATGACTTATATTTATCTAGGACTCCAAGATCCCTCTCACAGTTACTACTATTGAGCGAGGTATCACATATATTGTACCTGTGCATTTGATTTTTCTTGCCTAAAGGCCCTGTCACACTGCCCAACGGATGCAAAATGGACACAACGGACGAGCAAAATGTTCCATCCATTGTTATCCGCTCTCAAAAGGGGCAAAAATTTGCATAACCGGAGCGGATAACACGGACGCGGGGAGGACACAGAGCGGATGGAAAGCGGATGCGGAACGGAAGCCCAGCAGATGGAAGCGGATGGGAGCAGATGGCACATCTGCAAGGCTTCTGGGGGGCCTCAGCAAAGCGGACGCGGAACGGATACAGCGGATACACAACGGATGCACGACGGATGCCCAGCGGATGAAGCGGATGCAGAGCGGAAGCCTAGCGGATGCACAGCAGAAGCCTAATGGATGCCTGGCGTTAATTGCGCATGCGGGGGGGGATGCATTGCGTAAGCCACGCGGATATAAAGTGAAGCAGCTCGCACGTGGCCAGCATTCGGAGGAAAGACCTGCTGCAGGATACATCGAGTCCTTGCCTGCCCTGCCTGCCAGCCTGCCTCCAAGCCTCCTGGCCAGCCTTCCTGCCAACCTTGCTCTCTGCCTGCCTGCCAGCCTTGCTGCCAGCCTGCCTTCCAGCCTTCCTGCCAGCCAGTCTGCCTGCCAGCCTTGGTGGCTGCCTGCCTGCCTGCCTTCCTGCCAGGCTTCCTACCAGCCTTCCTGCCAGGCTTCCTGCCAGCCTTGGTGCCAGGCTTCCTGCCAGCCTTGGTGCCAGCCTTCCTCCCACCCCCTGTCCCTGACTCTGCTTCTGCTGGGGCTTCTGCTGCTCGGGCTCACTCTTCTGGTGCTGGAGCTTCTGCTGAAGCTGCTCCTGGCGGTGGTGCTTCTGCTGCTGCATACTCTGCTGAAGCTGCTCCTGGTCCTGCTGGTCCTGCTCATGCTCCTGGACTTGCTCGTACTGCTCGTGCTCCTCGTCTTGCTCGTCCTACTCGACCTGCTTGTGCTCCTGGTCCTGTTCGTGCTGCTGGTGCTGCTGGTGCTGGTGCTGCTGGGGCTCCTGGTGCTTACACTGCTGCTGCTGATCCTGGTCCTGCTGATCCTGCTGCTGCTGCTGCTGATGATGATGATGATGATGATTATGATCCTGCTGGTGATGATGATGATGATGATCCTGCTGGTGCTGCTGCTGGTGGTGGTGTGGAGGAGCAGCCCCTACCACCTGGGAGCCCCTCTGATGAGGGCCCATCTGGTCCTGCCAAAGGGAGGAAGAGGCGTATGCGGGGACGGGAGAGGAGGCAATACTTCATTGAGGAGGAACACGAGTATGAGGTGCTGGAGTGGCTGAGAGAGAATGACTATCTGTGGCGGAAGGGACACCTGCTGTACAGGGACACCAAGCGGAAGCAGGCTGCTTGGAGAGAGAGGGCGGAGAGTATGGGTTACACTTCGGAGGTGCTCCTCGGCTGGTGGAAGCACATGCACACCTGGTACAGGAAGCTGCACCTGAAGAAATCTGGCCAGGCCACGGTTAAGCTGACGGACAGAGAGACCTACATCATGGCCAGGTGCAGCTTCCTGGAGGGTGAGATCCGCCACCGAGGAGCACCAGGAGCCCCTCTCAAAACCCTCTCTCTCCAGCAGCCTGCTGAGACCCAGTCCTCTTCCGGCTGAGAGTCAGTCCCTGTATCCAGGCAGGTTTCTGTGGAGCGTGCCATGGCGGAGAACCCGTGGACAGTTGTTGTAACCATGGTGGAGCGCGTGGAGGAGTCCCTGGTGCGGTGGGAGAAAGGAGACATCAAGTCCACCACAGTCATAGCCTCCCCCAGCTCCGCCTCCACAGAAAGGCAGAGAGCCAGACAGCAGGAGGGGCAGAGCCACACTGTCCTGCTGGAGATCAGGGACACCATCCGCACCAGCATAGATCTCCTCTCTCAGCTGGTCAGCACCGACTCCTCATCCTCCAACCACAAGCCCTTCCTCACCTATGTCAACCAGACCCTCAAGAACATGGAGGAACCCCAGTACCAGGTGGTGAAGGACCAGATCACCGAGCTGCTTCACAACCCTCCTCATCCAGAGGAACCTGCTCCCATCCAGTCCAGGTCTGCTCCTCCACCCCAGATGATGTTCCCTCCCATTCCAAGGCTTCCCACAGCCCCTCACCTACCAGGGCTACGGCTACCAGGAGATACAGAAGCACAGGCAGCAGCCCTTCCCAGTCCAGGCAGAGAGTCATCGGACGACACCGTTGCCACCGGTTACACTGATGCCACCAATTCCACCCACGACAATGATGCCACCGACGACAGCGATGCCACCCACGCCAGTCCTCACCCAGCTGCAGACCAGACAGCCCCACTACACTACTCCTTCCTCCATGCCATGGGGTATCAGCCCCAGTACTGATGACAGATGTACTGAGGCCGGGCTTGGCTGTGGGGTGGAGGAAGGACCTGTCAGCATCGCGGGTCTGAGCCAGCTGTCTGAGAGCTTCCTCAAGACACCGTCCCCTGTTGTCCTCTCGGGGTCAGGCACCCCAATGACAACACAGACCAGCACTCCAGCACCACCCACCTCCACAGCACCTGGACCCTTCACCCCTGAGACTGGGCACAACTCCGAATGACCAATAAGAGTGCCAGAGACTGGGTAGTTGACTACCTGTGGACTTTGTTTGGACACTTGACTTAGGTCATTTTTGTTTTACAGCTTGTTGTTCAATAAAGTTTATCTTTGATTCACACACTTGCTTCATTTCTTTTCTTGTAATAAAGTCTTGGTGGAAATTTTTAGAATTGGTTTAAGCCTTTGCATGCTTGTGGGATGGGTTAAGATAGCAGTGGGGTGGGCAGGGATACCTTTGGGATGGGTTAAGATAGCTGTGGAATAGATAAACCTCCAGTGCAAGCATAGTGGGACTGTATGGTCCACCCTCCCAGGTAAGCATTGATCCACACATGTCAACATAAAAACAACTCTTTATTAAATGCCCTGTTCATTGTAGGCCCACCCAACATACATGGCCCAACCTCATCCATGTGAGGAGACAGGCTGAAGGAAGCACCCATTAATCATCTATCATCCTGTCTTGCCACTCCACTGCTCCAGCTGGGGAGTTGCACCAGTGTCTCAGGAGGTTGCGCTGCTTCTTCCCTTCACGTGAGGCTCTGTTGGGGCCTTGCACATCCTCAGTATCTATCAGGTTTTGTCCTTGCCTCCATTCACCAGGCTCCATGTCCCCATAGCCTTGTTGGAGGTCCACGAGCCTGTTCTGCAAGACTGGGTAGCGGGTGCGCATGAGATTGTGCAGGATGCAGCAAGCTTCCACGATCCTCCTCACGGTCTCAGGGTGATGCTGCATGGTGGTGAGAAGTACCTGGAACCTGTTGGCCAGGATGCCAAAGGCATTCTCCACCACCCGCCTTGCCCTGGACAGCCTGTAGTTGAAGATCCTCTCTTCACGGGTGAGGAGTCTGGAAGTGTAGGGCTTCATGAGGTAGGTTCTGAGGGAGAAGGCGTCATCCCCCACGATGAAGTAGGGCACATCTTGCGTGTCGTTGGGCAGCGGGTCTGGTTCTGGGAAGCCCATGATAAAGTTGCCTTCCAGCCCCTCCTTGAGGTCACTGGCGTTGTATACCTGGGCATCTGAACATGAGCCGCTGCCTGAAGCATCGATGTACATGAACTTGTAGTCAGTATCGACCATGGGAAAGAGGACGATGCTGAAGAAGCCCTTGGAGTTGAAATAAGTGGACCCCGACTTGGGTGGTGCTTTGCAGGCCACGTGCTTCCCATCTACGGCTCCAACGGTGTGTGGGAAGTTCCACCTCTGATACCACTGCTCTGCAACTTTCTCCCATCCTTCATCAGTGTAGGGGCACTGGAGGAGCTCCTGCAGGTATTCTTCGATGATGGCCTGCACCACTTCTCTGACCACAATGCTGATGGTGTTGTGTGGCACCCTCCAGCTGTACTGCATGCTCCTGTAGGTGGTCCCTGAGGCCAGGTGGCACAGAGTGAGTGCCACCTTGAGCCCAGGGTCCAGGCTGGGCCGGAAGTTGGTGTTTGCCTTGATCAACCTGGGTGTCAGGCACTGCACAACTTCGTTAAACATGGCTGGAGGCATCCTCATGAAGTTCTGGAATGCCCGAGTGTCTTCGTTCCTGAGCTCCACCATCAGCTTGTTGTACACTCCGTACTCTGCTCTTCTCCCGATCCATCTTCGGACCCAGACGCTTCTTGGCCGCTTCTTTTTCTCCCCGTAGTAGAGTTCACAGAGCCTGTAGATGGCTTCGCACTGTTGCAGAAGGATGGTGGCTGCCAAAAGGACTTTGTTACGATCCACAGTGGACATGACTGGATGCTGTGGAAGAGCAAGAGTCAGATGAAGGCTGTAGAGGTCTGCACAGCTAGGCTGCTGGTCTGAAAGTGAGATGCAGGTGAGTTGCTCCCCCTTTTTATAGGCAGTATAGGTGTCCCTTTGCATCCTCTAGGCATCCCCTAAGCATCCTCTGGACCTCCTTAATATCCGAGAAAGGTCCCCTCTGCGAAGGTTTTTTCCGTTTTAAATGCTTTGTTTCAGTGCTGCATCCATTCTGCATCCGTTCTGCATCCGTTCTGCGTCCGTTCCGCTTCCTCCCTGCGTCCGAGTGGATGCGAGTTGCGCGGTTGCAGAACGGATGCCTAGCGGATATAGCGGATGCAGAACGGATGCAGTACGGATGCGTAGCAGATGCGTAGTGGAGGCAGAACGGACGAATTGGATACATTTTCCGCGCAAAAGTTTTGAGCAGCTCAAAACTTTCTGAGCGGATGAAACGTCAATAAACGGATGCTGGATGGATAGAGAGGAAGCAAAATGGAGGCAGTAAGTACATCACATTTTCCAATGGATGGCAAGCTTTTTTGTCCATTTTACATCCTCTTTGCATCCGTTGGTGCAGTTTGACAGGGACTTAAATGTAGAACCTTACTTTTTTCTCCATTGAATTTCATTTTGTTAGATGGAGCCCAGTGTTCAAGTCTGTCAAGATCCTTCTGTATCTTTTTTTTAAATACATTTTTATTGGTTTTAAAACAAACATAAACAAACAAAACATAAAAACATAAAGCCATCTTCCATATATACACATACATTGTGCCGGTTGGTTTACAAATTGTTTGGTGCTACCATTTCATAGTCTTCAATTACAATTACATGATATATCCTCTCATACTTTCAATCAAATATCAAGTATATTAATATCTTTATTAACCAATCATTGACTGTACTTTTATTTATTCATGTTTTATAAAATAATCATATTTTACTGAGTTTATTTTATAACAATTCATATTATCCTCCCAAATCTATCCGAGAATCATTTTGTAGATATAATTAAAAAAAAGGGAAAAAAAGAAAATACATCTTTATATATTTATTATTTTCTAAAAATCTACATATTTCATTACTATGTTTTGTTGTCTAACCATTGATAGAATAGATCCCAAATTTTATAAAATTGTTTATCATCTTGTTCTCTAATTTCAAATGTCAATCTAATCATTTCAGCACATTCCAACATTTTTTTAATGATTTCCTCCTGCGATGGTGCCTTCTCATTTTTCCAGTTTTCAGCAAATACAATCCTAGCCGCTGTTAATACATTTACAATCAGATATTTCAAATCTTTGCTATATATTTCAGGAAGAATTCCCAACAAAAAAATCTCTGGTTTCAAGTCTATATACTTATTTGTCATTTTTTCCAGCCACATGTGGATTTTAGTCCAATATTTTTTAGCGTCCGAAAATGTCCACCACATATGGTAATATGAGCCAGGTGTCTGATGACATTTCCAACACTTTTTGGATTTATTCTTAAACATTCTTGCTATTCTTGTCAGGAGAAAGTGCCACCTGTAAAACATCTAATACAAATTTTCTTTTTATGCTTTTGACATTGTCATTTTATAATTTTGAGACCACAATTTTTGCCATTTCTCTAAATCAATCCCATATCCAAATTTCTTCCCCCAAGCAATCATAGTTTCTTTAACTTGTTCTTCTAATTTAATTTCTAATAAATATCCATATAATTTTTTTAATCACCTTTTCATCAGCACCTGTCAAAATCTTATCAAAATCAGTCAATTTATCATAGAAACCTTCTGTTTTAAAATCTTTATCATACCTTGATTGTATTTGCGCACATGAAAACCAATTTATCTTTATACCTTGTTCCTCTAATTTTTGCATAGATTTAAGTTCACCCTTTTCATTCAGTATTTCACCAGATCTGTTTGTTCCTTTTTATATATTATAGGATAAGAAAATGCTTCAACAGTCGATAACCAGATTGGAATTTTCAAGTAACATTGTCTTTTAGTCTTCTCCCAATTTAACCACAAAGACTCCCTTATATAATGTCTTCTAAAGTATCCCTGTGTTTTCGTTCCTTTATACCATAAAAAAGCATGTCACCCCAACAACAGATCATGTTCTTCTAATGTCAAAAATCTACTATTTCTTAATGTTGTCCATTCCTTTATCCACATCAATTTCGTAGCTTGATAGTACAACTCCCAATTAGGCAAGCCAAATCCTCCTCTTATTCTAGTGTCTTGCAAAAGTTTTAACTTTATTCTCGCCTTCTTACCTTGCCATATATATTTCAAAACAATTTTATTTAAATCTTCAAAATAATATTTTCCAAGCCTCATTGGAATTGTTTGAAACAAATATAAAATTCTGGAAATATATTCATCTTGATTGTTGATGTTCTCCCTATTAGTGACAGTTGTAAATTTTCCCATTTTGCCAGATCTTGTGCTATCTACTCTTTAAGTTTAACATAATTATTCTCTTTTAGTGTACTGCATCTTGCTGTCAAATATATCCCCAAGTATTTGATCTTATTCGTGACCTGGATTTTCAATAGATCTGCTAATTCTTCCTTTTGTCTTGATAACATGTTCTTTGTCAGAATCTTTTTCTTATCTTTCTTTATTTTCAAGCCAGCCACCTTTCCATATGTCTCTATCTTTTTGATCAATTTTGATGCTGTGTCTGGTGGATCTTCTAAGATGAAAACCAAGTCATGTGCGAATGCTTGTAAGTTTAAATTCTTCCTTTTTAATTTTCATCCCCTTTCTATTCTTTTCTTCTCTAATATTTCTGTTTAACACTTCCAAGGTTAACACAAACAACAAGGGTGACAGTGGGCATCCTTGTCTTGTTCCTTTTCTTATATCAATAGAATCTGTCAATCCTCTCTCTATCGTTATCTTTGCTGTTTGCTTATGATGTATGGCTTCTATTGCTTGAGTAAATTTTTGAGTAAAGCCCATCTGTTCCAGCAGTAACAACATGAATCGCCAGTTCACATTATCAAATGCCTTCTGTACATCTAGAAATATCAAAGCTATTTGTTTTTCAGGATGAGCCTCATGGTATTCCAAAGTGTCCAAAATTACTCTCATATTCTCTTTAATTTGTCTCTTTGGCAGAAATCCATTTTGATCAGGATGAATAAAACTGTTTAAATATTTTTTAAGCCTATGTCACACTGAACCAATGGATGCAAAGAGGATGTAAAACAGACAAAAAACCTTGCCATCCATTGGTTAACGCGATGTATCCATTCTGTACTCACTGCCTCTGTTTTGCTTCCTCTCTATCCGTCCAGCATCCGTTTATGGACGTTTCATCTGCTCCAAAAGTTTTGGGCTGCCTAAAACTTTTGCGCGGAAAATGTATCCAGTTCGTCCGTTCTCAATCCACTACGCATCCGCTAGGCATCCGTTCTGCATCTGTTACACATCCGCTATATCCGCTGGCGTCCGCTACGCATCCGCACAACTCCATCCGCTCCAGCGGTAAACAGACATGAGGAGGAAGCGGAACAGACGCAGAATGGATGCAGAACGGATGCCTAGCGGATGCAGCACAGAAACAAAGCGTTTAAAACGGAAAAAAACGTTCGCAGAGGGGACCTATCTCAGATATTAAGGATGTCTAGAGGATGCCTAGAGGATGCCTAGCAGAAAACCTATACTGCCTATAAAAAGGGGGAGCAACTCGCCTGCATCGCACTTTCAGAACAGCAGCCCAGCGGTGCAGACCTCTGCAGCCATCGTCTGTCTCTTCCTCTTCCACAGCATCCAGTCATGTCCACCGTGGATTGTAACAAAGTCCTTTCGGCAGCCACCATCCTTCTGCAACAGTGCGAAGCCATCTGCAGGCTCTGTGAACACTACTGCGAGAAGAAAAGGAGCCACCCAAAAAGAGTCTGGGTCCGAAGATGGTTCACCAGTAGAGCGGAGTACGGACTGTACAACAAGCTGATGGTGGAGCTCAGGAGCGAAGACACTCGGGCGTTCCAGAACTTCATGAGGATGCCTCCAGCCATGTTTGACGAAGTTGTGCAGCGCCTGACACCCAGGTTGACCAAGGCAAACACCAGCTTCTGGCCCAGCCTGGAACCTGGGCTCAAGGTGGCACTCACTCTGCGCCACCTGGCCTCAGGGACCTCCTACAGGAGCATGCAGAACGGCTGGAGGGTGCCACACAACACCATCAGCATTGTGGTCAGAGAAGTGGTGCAGGCCATCATCGAAGAATACAAGGAGGAGCTCCTCCAGTACCCCTCCACTGAAGAAGGCTGGAAGAAAGTTGCAGAGCAGTGGTATCAGAAGTGGAACTTCCCCCACACCGTTGGAGCCGTAGATGGGAAGCACGTGGCCTGCAAAGCTCCAGCCAACTCGGGGTCCACTTATTTCAACTCCAAGGGCTTCTTCAGCATCATCCTCTTTGCCATGGTCGATGCTGACTACAAGTTCATGTACATCGATGCGTCAGGCAATGGCTCATCTTCGGATGCCCAGGTATATAACGCCAGTCACCTCAAGGAGGGGCTGGAATGCAACCTCATCGTGGGCTTCCCAGATCCAGAACCCCTGGCCAATGACACACAAGATGTGCCCTACTTCATCGTGGGGGATGACGACTTCTCCCTCACAACCGACCTCATGAAGCCCTACACCTCCAGACTCCTCACCCGTGAAGAGAGGATCTTCAACTACAGGCTGTCCAGGGCAAGGCGGGTGGTGGAGAATGCCTTTGGCATCCTGGCCGACAGGTTCCAGGTACTTCTCACCACCATGCAGCATTGCCCAGAGACGGTGAGGAGGATCATGGAAGCTTGCTGCATCCTGCACAATCTCATGCGCACCCGCTACCCAGTCTTGCAGAACAGGCTCGTGGACCTACAACAAGCCAATGGGGTCATGGAGCCTGGGGAATGGAGGCAAGGGCGAAACCTGATCGACACTGAGGATGTGCAAGGCCCCAACAGAGCCTCAAATGAAGCGAAGAAGCAGCGCAACCTTCTGAGACAATGGTGCAACTCCCCAGCTGGAGCAGTGGAGTGGCAAGACAGGATGGTAGATGCTTAATGGATGCTTCCTTCAGCCTGTCTCATCACACAGATGAGATTGGGCCATGTATGTTTGGTTGGCCTACAATGAACAGGGCGTTTAATAAAGAGTTGTGTTTATGTTGACATGTGTGGATAATTATTACATTATTATTGATAATAAAGGGCCGTAGGTGTGGCACCTGGGAGGGTGGACCATCCAGTCCCACTATGCTTGCACTGGAGGTTTATCTATCCCACTGCTATCCTAACCCATCCCACAGCTATTACCCATCCCACAGGTATCCTTACCCATCCCAAAGCTATCCTTACCCATCCCACAAGCATGCAAAGGCTTAAACCATTTCTAACAGTTTCCAGCAAGACTTTATTAAAAAAAAGAAATGAAGCAAGTGTATGAATCAAAAATATACTTTATTAACAAGAAGCTATAAAACAAAAATGAGTCTCTGGCACTCCTCTTGGTCACTCAGTCTCATGGGTGAAGGGTCCAGGTGCTGTGGAGGTGGCTGGTGCTGGAGTGCTTGTCATCACCTCCTCCAGAAGCAGAAGCAGCAGAAGCGCCAGCCCCAGAAGTGCGAGCCCGTGCTGCAGAAGCCCCAGCAGAACCAGAGTGAGGGCCAGGGGGCGGGATGGTAGCCCTGTCCCTCTTGCCAGGGCTGGCAGCAGATGGCTGAGGCTTGCTGTGCTTCCGCATGGTTGTGGGGTTGCTGGCTGGCAGGGAGGCTGGCAGGAACCAAGGCTGGCAGAAAGGCTGGCAGAAAGGCTGGCACCAAGGCTGGCAGGCAGGCTGGCAGGCAGGCAGGCACCAAGGCTGGCAGGCAGACATGAAACAAGGCAGGCAGGAAAGCTGGCAGGGAGGCTGGCACCAAGGCTGGCAGGAAGGCTGGCAGGCAGACATGAACCAAGGCTGGCCGGAAGGCTGGCAGGCAGACATGAACCAAGGCTGGCAGGAAGGCAGGCAGCAAGGCTGGCAGGCAGACCGGCTGGCAGCAAGGCTTGCAGGCAGGCTGGCAGCAAGGCTGGCAGGGAGGCTGGCAGCAAGGCTGGCAGGGAGGCTGGCAGCAAGGCTGGCAGCAAGGCTGGTAGCAAGGCTGGCAGCAAGGCTGGCAGGCAGACATGCAGGCAGGGCAGGCAAGGCAGTTGATGTGTCCGGAAGCAGGTCTTTCCTCTGAATGGCGACCTGCTTCCGAGCTGCTTCCATTATATTCGCAATGTATGAATCAGTGTATGAATGTATGAATCAATGCTGACGCAATGCATCCTCCCCGCATGCGCAATTAATGCCAGGCATCCATTAGGCTTCCGCTGTGCATCCGCTAGGCTTCCGCTATGCATCCACTTCATCCGTTCGGTGTCCGCTCTGCTTCCGCTCTTTCCGTTCCGCGTCTGCTTTGCTGAGGCCCCCCGGAAGCCCTGCGGATGTGCCACCCACTCCCATCCGCTTCCATCCACTGGGCTTCCATTCCGCATCCGTTTTGCATCTGCCCTGCGTCCCCCCCCCGCGTCCGTGTTATCCGCTCTGGTTATGCAAATTTTTGCCCCTTTTGAAAGCGGATAACAACGGATGGAACATTTTGTTTGTCCGCTGTGTCCTTTTTGCATCCGTTGGCCAGTGTGACATGGGCTTTAAGTCTTTCTGCCAATATTGAAGCAAAAATTTTATAATCTGCATTTAGTAAAGAAATAGGTCTGTAGTTCTTAATTTGTAATGGATTGGCCTCCTCTTTTGGAATAAGTGTAATATAAGCTTCTAACCATATTTTTAGGTATCCTCTTCTTTAATATAACTTCATTCATAACTTCTAACAATGGAAGGTTCAACAATTCTTGTACTGTTTCATAAAATTCTGCCGGAAGTCCATCTGGGCCTGGCGCCTTTCCATTATTTTGCTTCTTGAGCGCTTCAGTTAACTCCATCATCGTTATATTGTTTTCTATCATTGTTTCAATCTCTTTAGGTATCTGGGGTAGATTAGCATTCTGTAGATACTGTTTAACTCTTTCCTCATCAATATTCTCTTGTGTATATAATTTCTCATAATAGTCTCATATGTTTTCCTTCTTCTCTTTGCCACCATCGCAAACTTGGCCTTGTTCATCTATTAATTGCAATATTTTCCTTGATTCTTTCTCCTTTCTCAGTTTATATGCTAACCATCTACCTGGTTTATTTGCATCTTCAAAATAGTTCTGTTTAGCACCTCTATTTTTTTGTGCTAGCTCTTCTTTTTCTATTAGACCTATTTTATGTTTGGTTATATCCATTTTTAACTTGATATCCTTTTTCTGTGGCATTTTCTGTAACTCTTTTTCAAGTCCTTTATACTCATCCTCTAATGCCTTAAAGGCTAATCTTTTCATGGTATTTCTTTTCCTTGTATAGTCTATTATCAAGCCTCTGGCATATGCCTTCATTGTATCCCATACATTCTGAATTGATGTATCTTCTTTTTTGTTTTCTCTAAAGAAAAAAGCCAGTTCTTTCTCCATCCACTTTGTAAAGTCTTTTTCCTTTAGAAGAGTATTATTTAACATCCATCTAGATCTTCTTCTTTGTCCTTTCCATTTAATTGTCATTGGATTATGATCTGCCCAAGTACTTGTTTCAGTGTTTCCTTTTTGAATATTGGTTAACAATTCTGTTGACATCCATATCATATCTATTTTGGACCATGACAAATGTCTATTTGAATAGAAAGTGTATTGTTTGGTTTTAGCATTTCTTTCTCTCCATGTATCTTTCAAGTTTATTTCGTCCACCATTTTAAAAAAGGATTTCGGGAGGATCTTTCTGTTTTGCTTTGTTGTTTTCTGTGCTATATAATCCAGTTTATTGTCTACAATTCCGTTAAAATATCCCATGAAAACTATATCAGCATAGTCCAGTTCAATTACTTTCATATGTAATTTTTTATAAAATTCTTCTTGATTGTCATTGGGGACATAAATTGCAATCAGGAGTGTTTTTATATTATTATCTATTATTTCCACCATTAATATTCTTCCATCATCATCAGTATATATCAATTTTGTTGGGATAATATCTTGAATATATAGGACCACTCCTCTTTTCTTGCACTGTGTCAAAGAAGTAAATATTTTCTCTAATTTTGGCTGTCTCAGCAATTGTTCATGTTGCTTTTTAATGTGTATTTCTTGTAGACAAATTATATCAAATTTTAATTTCTCTAATTTATGAAAAAATTTCCTTCTTTTAACAGCTGAATTAAGTCCATTTATGTTGATTTCAATTAATATTTTTTCTTCCATGGTTAAATTTTGTAGTTAGGTTTAACAGCTCTCATAGATCTTGGTTCGCGTTGTTCTTTAGCCTCCTCCTTTCCGCCTACTGCACCTTCCTCTTTTCCAGTCATCATTTGGTAGTCCTCTTGGAATTCAATTAGTGAAATTTTTTTTTCTGCCTCTTTTTCCTCTTTAAAAAATTCTGCTTAAAATGATTCAGCTTTCTCAATTGAGTCAATTCTATATCCCTTTTCTTGCCATGTGAACATTAAACCTTCTGGAATCAGCCATCTATAATTCACCTCTTTTTAAAGTAGCAATCTGGTCAAGAATCGGTGTTCTCTTCTCATCTCTCTCACTCTTCTGGGCACTTGTTTCAAGACCACAATCTCCTTATCTTTGTATTTCAATGTTTTCTCTCATGCCACTTGCAATATTTGCGTTTCAATGGCTTTCTTTGTAAATCTGATGTGAACTTCTCTTGGTAAACTATTTCTCATTGCATATCTTATAAAGACTCAATAATTTCACCCATCATCTTCTTTCGAGTTGTTTCCAAAGCTTCAGCCAGTATTTCTATCATTATCTCAGCTAGGCTTTGTCCTTTTTCTTCCTCTATGTTTTGAAATCTGAGATAAAAATATGATCTGTCCATCTCCCATCTCAGCATATCACTTTTATCTTGTTCAACCACTGTTAATCTGTTATCAATGTCTCCAATCTTCTTATCTCTTTGTTTACCTTCTTCAATTTCTTGGAGCTTCTCATCATACTTCATCATCATTTGTTGGATGCTCTCCACTTTTTCATCAGTTTTCTTTGTTCAGTGTTCTCTGTTCTTAGTTCAATATTCTCTGTTCTTTGTTCAATGTTCTCTATTCTCTTTTCAATATTCTCTGATCTTGTTTGAATATTTTGAATTCCTTGCATAATCATCTGCAGGGTCACTTTTTGTTGTTCTTTTTCTTGCTTTAACATTGTCTGTATTGAGAGTTGTCTTCCAGATGGTGGAGAGGAGGAAGCAGAAGTTGAAGAACCAGGAGTTGTTAACTTCCTACTCATTTTGAGAAATTTAAGATCTTTCAAATTCTTCTAGACCTTAATCCAGTTGTGAAATAACCAATTACAATTCCAAGTAAAAATAGTGGGAAAAAAGAAAAAAACAATTGGTAATAATAATTAAAAAGGAAAAAAATTCTTCAAGCTCTTGTATACCTTAATTCAATCGATTAATTAGATAACAATAAAAATTCAAAAGTAAAGAAAAAGGGCATAAGCACACCATAAACAGACACGAAAAAAAAAGAATAATTGTAAAATCCCAAAAAAGGCAGAGGTGAGAAAAAAGACTAAAAAAAAAAAAGGAAAAGAAAAGGATTCTTCAGGTTCTTCAACACCTTAATCCAATTAAGAGATCTCAAATACAAAAAGATACATAAAAAGAAACCATAAAGAAATCAATATGAAAGGTAGACAAGTTCCAGAAAGCCAAAAATCCCAATAGCTGTTCTGAAAAAAATAAATAAATAAATAAATAAACTGATGAGAGAGGGGTAGCACAGCTTAGAAAAAATGAAATGAAATCCAAAGGATTACCACCTGTTCTTTTCCTAAGTTTCAACACCAGACTCCAGCTGCTAATAGAAACTCAGAAGAGCACCTGCAATAATACTCTCCAATGCTCTTATTAACCAGGCAATGTCCTTGAAACAAAGACTCAGTTCTTTCTCAGCTTTGTCTGGTAAAAAAAAACCAGGATACTTCCAAGTCTCTAGTTGGCAGTGTTACAAAGTTTCTTTCGCTTTCACTTTCCCCCTCTCCATTTCCAAGCAAAATATAATAAGAATTAATTAAAAAATAAAAAAGGTATTTAAAAAATAACTATAAGGCTTAAAATATTGTAAAATCAAAAAGGAGAAAAGAATAAATAACAAGAAAAAAAAAGAAGTCAGTCCAGTTTCAAAATATAAGATGATGTATAAAAAATCCAGCAATGAAAAAAATATTACTTTGACATTCTTGTTTAAAATCCTCACTTAATCATTTGTCAAAACTTTTGCAGATTCTTTCTTTCCTTTAGTGTGTCCTTTCAAATCTTAAAATATAAAAAAAGTTCTCACCAAACTGGCACACTTTCCCTCTCCGTTCTCTTCCGTTTCGGAGTTGTCCCAACTTCAGCAGCTTTAATGGCTGCCTCTTTGCTGCTGGCAAAAAGAGTTTCTCCTGGATATACCAGGGACTTTGCGATATCCCTGGGATCATCAGGATGCGCTCTTTACATTTGCCATCTCTTCGGGATGGTTTAGATTCGATTGGACCGTCCAGGAGCAAAGATATCGGCAGCTATTCAGACCTCCAAGATCGCATGCCATATCATCGCGACGCCAACTCCGCCCTCCCTTAGATCCTTCTGTATCTTAAGCCTATCTTCTGGAGTGTTGGCTATTCCTGCCAGCTTGGTGTCATCTGCAAATTTGATGAGTTCCCCATCTATCCCCTTGTCCTAATCATTGATGAAGATGTTGAAGAGTATTGGGCCTAAAAAGAGCCTTGGGATACTTCACTGCATACTTCCCTCCATGTAGATGTAGTTCCATTGAGGACTACACGTTGAATGTGGTTACGAATCCATCTGGTGGTGATGTTGTCGAACCCACATTTTTCTATTTATCAAGTAATAGGTTATGGTCTGCTTAGCAGAAAGTCTGGTCCCAATTGTGGATGTCAGTCAAAGTCTACCTGTATCATTTTTATTTAATTTGAGTTAAACTGGACATCATAGTGGAACTGCAATTTTAGCAAATGATGCCTAAAAATAGTTATTTCAGTCAGATGAAAGATAGACAAAGGGAGTTAAAATATGGCCAGTTAGCTACAGATATGCATCATTTTAAATAACTATTTCTCAAACTTGACAATTATGTCAGATGGATGGACTTCAACTCCCAGAATTCCCCAGCCAACATGTCAGCTGGCTAAGGAAGTCTGGGAGTTGAAGTCAATTCCAGTCAGCAGTGTTTTAAAAAGATAGACCTAGATGCTCTGTAAAATTTTGTACTTAGTATGCAATGCAATTAATCAATTGCATTGCATATTAGGTCCATCTGCCCCCAACCAAACAATTACATTTCTTCTAACCTTTCTCTTTAATCAAGATCCTTTTGCCACATGACTTATATTCAGATTTTTTAAAAATACTTTGACTGGATCAGGAATTGAATATGTATTTAAGTCCCTCAGCACCATTTTCTTCTCTCTGTATCCTATGTCACTGGCTTTCGCCCAGCCCCTCTCCATTGATTTTTCACTATGGAAATCACCAGGTCAATAAATAGGAAAAAACTAAAAAATATTGAAATAACTGTGGGTCAATTGATCAGTTTTCTTGACTTGAATGAAAAGTATTGATCTATCAAAATAATTTCAAATATCAAATGCTACCTTTTGAATCATAATTTGGATCGGGATAACTCCATGTATGGAAAGGTAGTTATATCTCTTCCCATGACACATTTCCTAGTGTCGGTAGGCTTTAATTGCCATAGAATAAAATTGTGGCTTTTGCATGCAACAGCATGGACACTGCATACTCAGTCTTGGAAAATGGAAGAAAGCCATTTTGAGAACAGAATGCACCATTTAGCCAACATAGGCTTTTTACATTCAAATTACAGGCTTGAGAACTGTAAACAGCACTTTTAGTGGAGGAAAATGGGCAAACTCCTTTTCCGAGTCTACTCATCCTTGCAGCCATTTCTCAGAGTTAGACAATCAGTTATTAAAGCACAATACAGGATTATTCCAAAAGCCTGGGAGTGTTTAGGAGGGGGAATCTTATGTTCTGTTGAGTTAAGACTGAGAAACGTTTATAAACCACTCGTTTCTCTTTGAGGAAGGAAAAAAGAGTCTCTCTTTTTAAAAAAAAAAAAATTTGGCACTTTCAATTGAACAGTTTTTGATTTCCCAGAATTTACAAAACGTCATCCACCTTACTACTAGGAATTAAATTGCTGACCGCTTTTGCTCAGAAATGTGTCTCCATTAGTTGTTGGCAATTCTCCAGGGTTTCCAGCATGAAAATGTCCCCGTTGCTACCTGGAGATCTCAGGGATTGAACTTGAAAGCTTTAAAAGGGATGTTTTCGATCAATCATTCAATTTTTTTAAAAAAGAGAGGGGTTCCAGAGAATGTATCCTCAAGAAAAACAACACAGAAGCAGAATGCAGGTAGCCCTTGGCTTACAACAGTTCATTTAGTGACTGAAGATGCAAGAGCACTGAAAATAGTGACTTATGACTATGTAAAGAAGCCCTTACAGAAACCCTGTGGTCACAGCATCAAAATTCAGACACTTGGCAACTGACCATGTCCCGGGATCCCTTTTGTAATCTTCTAACAAACAAAGTCAATGGGGAAGCCAGATTCACTTAACAACCATGTTACTAACTTAACAACTTTAGTAATTCACTTAACTGGGGCAAGAAAGATCATAAAATGATGCAAAATTCACTTTTCAAATGCCTCATTTAACAACAAAAATTTGAGGCTCAGTTGTGGTCATGTCGAGGATTACCTGTACATATTTCAAGGAAGAGCATCAGTAGCAGCAACAATTTCCCTAAATATTCATCAATTCAGCACAACTCATCTTTGACGTTCTGATGACATTTTATTCCAGCTGACACTAATTGGCTGATTTGAGTTGGAAGAGTTGTTGCTCATAATTATGGTTAATTTCTGTTAAGAGTTACTTTTATTTTATTATTCCTCCTCTACTTTTTTTCTTTCTTTTTTTTCAGGGGGAAGGATGGAGGTGGGGGAAACACTGACAGCTTTATTTAAGAAGAAAAATGGTCACAGCTTCTCCCAGAATACCCCACTCCCTTCGAGCACTGATGATGTTGCCCAGTTTGGTAATGAAATGTCTGCAAGAAAAGAAAGCATGAAGGTCTCCTCATTTCAACCACGAGCTACAAATATTATTTTGTGTGTGTGTGTGTGTGTGTGTGTGTGTGTGTGTGCACGCACGCACACGCACGCACATGCATGTATCCATTTTCCTTTTGCCATTCACTTCATATAAAGGCTTATTGTCTAACTTAGGAAAGATTTCCAAAGATGGAATTGACACATCAGACATGAAGGGTGATGGATGGTAGTTGGGGAAATAGTATATGATGCTGACAAGCCTCCTTGGCTAAGAGAAGGGTGGCCAAGTTCTCTTCCCAGAATCCAACCACGTGGGCAGTGGCTGTAATGAGTAGCCATACATAGTTAATATTACTAACATTGTTGCAAACTAAAGCATCTGTCAGGATCTAATATGATTAATTATACAGCTGGCTTGCTCTGCTCTGAGGAGTCTTTTTTTTTCCCCTTGAGATAGCTGTAACCCAAAACCTTTATTCTATGATTGGGGGGGGGAGAAGGGGGGGAGAATGGAAACGGAGTCCTGGTACTCTTGGAGGGAAAGCTTGGAAAGAGTTCTGTGAAACATCAATTCACAGTTGAGAAAATTCACCCAGAAGCCTGTTCCTTTTTCTCTCAGTCCAGCTATGCAGCTTAGCAATGGCCAAGCAATGGCGTTCCATGGGCAAATCCAACTCTGTCACTTCGAAGGATATGAAAGGAAATTGGAAACTATCAAACAATCTGAATTAGAAGTCTGTTACAGGCCTGCCACACCAATCACAGTGGCAGGTTTACTGGTGTTTCAGATGGTAATTTATTCCAGATCAGGCTGCACTTTTAGTTGTTCTTAGGTGTTTTTATTACAATGCAGCTGTGACATCACCCCAAATGCACTTTGATTCCACACCCCCTTTTTCCTGCCTGCGGTCTCACAGATTGGATTAATCCGTATCTACGGTCCCTGCCACCTACATTTGACTGAGCCTATGATTCTAACCCTAACCCTTAAAAATTATGGCTAATTTAAGGCCCACCTTCTTCCTATATTCCACTCTTTGTGCTTTGTTTTTTTCTGTTCCAAAATGCTGCTTGAAAGATTTCATTCATAGGAAACCCAGCAGGAAGTAAGAGTAGGGCCGTATCTGGTAGATCTGTGATGGTGCAGTGATTAGAATGCAATCTTGCAGGCTATTTCTGCTGACTACCAATTGTCAGCAATTTGAATCTCTGACTCAAGGTTGACTCAGCCTTCCATCCTTCCGAGGTGGGTAAAATGAGTACTCAAATTGTTGGGGGCAATAGGCTGACTCTGTAAACTGCTTAGAGAGGGCTGCAAAGCACTGTGAAGTGGTCTATAAGTCTAAGTGCTATTGCCATCCAATGATCCACAGAATTTCATCTTATTTTAGGCATTGGGAGGTCAATTTCTAGTTATTTAGGAATGCTTCAGGGGAGAAGAATCCTCTCACTATGGACATGATGCTGCACCATGGTAATTAGCTCTTCTCTATGTCAGTAGTTCTCTACTTTTTTTTACCACACCCCCTTGAAATTTCTTTTGTGGCCATGGACCATGGATTTGGATCCCCAAGATTTAATTCAGGATTTAAATAATAACATTTCTTCAAGACTTCGCAGACCCCCTGTGACATTGTGGCCCCCCAGGACTCTGCAAGCTACAGTCTGGAACCACTGCTCTATGTGTGCATTTGTGTCCATGTATGTAATTGACTCCAGATACATCACACCACCATCACCCTGTAATCCAGTCCAAGAAGTGAGGGTGTAGCTACAGTAGTATCGAGTATATTTAGAAAAAAACCCAGAGACAAATAGAAGAGAATATAATATCATAGCAAGAAATGTGACTTGCTTATTGGACAGGAACGCCGCTGTTAGGAAGAAGGATAGTGAGAAATAACTAATTTTTCCATCACCTTAAATCCCACTTACAATAATGGAAGAAAGGTACAAGATTAAGGTCTACTGATCTTCACCAGATCTTCTTGTGTGATTTGCAGTCTTCTTTCAAGGAGATGGTTCATGTAGTAAAATATCTCCCAGCTAAATTTCTTCAGAAATATCTAGTTCACATGGATGATTCATGTTGATATTTTTGCTCTTCCTGTAGCAATGCTTTTTGAGGCCAACCATGCTTTCTTTCTGCTTGTCTGCAATGCTCATCAATCTGCCTGACCATTACTTGATTCTATCTCTGCACTGAATTATTATCTGGAAATCCATGATTACTTTTCCCCTGTAGCCCTGAAGAATTTCATACTAGTGTACAAAAAACAATGTAGCATTTGGTCTTTTCATTTCCTTATGATGTACAGATTTTTCTGGCATCCTCGGCTTCTTAAATCCAACTGTTCTTTCCCTGGACTTGTTATGTGCTAATGGAAGTTAGTAGCACCTCCAAAGATAATTCTTGCATTTTTCAAAAATATAAATGAAGAGCAGGATGACTTATGACCTGCTGACTTCATGTGAACCTCAGAATAAATGTATCATCTTCTTGAGAGAAAGAAAACTGTTGAAATATATCTTTCTCTACACTCCTGGTCTACTGGGAGACAGGGAGGAGATGGAAGGGGCGTAAAGGTGTTTCTGTAAAAAAGAGAGATCCCACTCCTATTTTTGCCTTCAAGCTTTAACCCCCCCCCCCCCCCCCCCCCCCCCACACACAAACCCTAACAAGAAGAAAACTAGGAGTAGGAGGAGGTTGCTGGAATTTTTAAATTGACTCTGGTAGGGACCACCGATATGGTTGTTACACTCTGAGGCAGCCTTCAACCTTGGCCACTTAAAAAATAAGGCAGAATCAGACTTCCGCTGGTAGTTGATGAAATACCACCCCAAGTTGTGAGGTGGACTGAGAAATTGAAAGAAAAAAACATTCCCAGCACCTCAAAGATCAAAGCAGTTCTGTATCATTACCATGAAAAGTACATGGATCTGTTTCTACAGTTCCCAGGAACTGAACCTGATTCAAAGGAGACTTTAGAGATTACCTTTTGCTTAGATTGAATAGCTCATAGTTTGTTACTGGAAGGCAATGGGATGGTGACAAAGCTGATAATTCTGCAGATAAACTTTCTTCCTTCTGAGCAGAAAGAGTTAATCAACCATCTAGGAGTGCTGGTTAATTGTATTCATCAATTTAGGGCAGCAAAACTCTGATGCATTTCCTTGTGTGTTATTTATTTTTTCAGTGTAAGGTAGTCAAGTTTCCTTCTTTGGTGAAGGAGGTAACAGTCTGATCTGCTTACTGTTTGGACAACTCCCATTCCTATCAGCACAAGAAAAGAATTACGAAACTGTTAAAATGCAAAATGCAGCTCCAACCCTGGCAACTAACACCTCTGAAGGCAAAGTTGTGGACCTCCAGGCATTCAACTTCAATTCCAGTAATGATGAAAAAGTTCTAAGTTATGAAAAACTTTGCTTTGTTTGTGTCTGTAATGGAGATGGACTGAACTTATGAAAAGGTGCACAGTGACCTGAAGAGGTGCTTCTGTCTTTCTTGGGGAGCAATAGTGGGGAAAAATATTTTGTGATGAAAATATGCATCCTATGCACCAAAGGTGTGATACTGTAGGGTCCTATCAATCACTGTGAAGAATTTAGGCAACATAAATAAAACAAAAACAACCCAATAGCATCAGGTAGGATGGAGAAAAAGTTCAAGCAAAAAGTAGTCCAGCATTCTAACAAAAAGGAGACGTGAGTAATTGATACATCAAAGTCAAGAAAGAATCCTGGAAAAAAAGACTCTACAGGATGAGGATGAGTGAAATAAGCAATTAAGGCAAGATCCCACTTTGGTAATGAAAAAGATGAGAAAATCTATCAGAGCGGGAACCTAACCAAGTTTTAAGGAGTTGGGCAACTTTCTAAATCGAATAAAAAGTAAGTGAAAAGTAAACTGAAATTTGAGTTGGAAGAAGGTGGCAACTTTTGAGATCCAAGGCCACAGGTTCAACAGGTTACCCAAAAAGTCACCGGGTGAGCCCACATCTAAGGCTGGAACTAGGATGACAGAACTTGGCTTCCTGAAGAATTTAGCCTTCTGGGCTATGAATAACTTTGAATCCACCACCTTTCACCTAGAAATGAAGCAGAAAGAGCAGCAGCACACAGCTAATGTCCTTTTTCTCCCTTTTATGCCGTTTTCTAAAACCTTGCCAATGGTGTTTGGGTGCGTCTCTCCTGTGTGTACGTACGAAAGTGTGTGTTGTATTTGGAAAGAAAACACGGCCTTGAATGGCGATTTGGGGATCGGGAAAGAGCAAGGAAGAAGGGAACTGATTCTACACTCCCCCTCCCCACCCCGGAATCGGGAGCCAGGCCGAGCCCTTTGCGCAAGCAGGCGACAGATCAGAGCGAGCAACCCGGGAGGCGTCGCTCCGCCGGCCTCCGAGATGCCAAGGCGCCCCCGAGTAGGAGGGGATTAAAAAGTGACTTTCTCATCTTTCCACTAGGCTAAGCTCCCCCCACCGGCCGATGGCCCCGCCCCGAGGTCCTTGGCACGTCTCCGATTGGTGAGCAGGCCGGTGCCTTTGAAGTGTGCTGCAGACCGGAGCTATTAGACGTGTAGCTCAGGGAAAGGAAGGGCTTTTCCCCCCTCCGTCTCTCGCTGGGGCCGGTGCGGTCGTTCTTGCTGCCGCCGTTTCAACAACGCGCCCTGCCCGGCTTTTCGCGCTGCGGAGCTTGCCTCTCCCCCCCTTTTCCCCCCCTCCCCAGCCCTGCCCTACCCCACCCCCGCCCTGCCCGGCTCGCTCCCCCAAATGAGCGGCGGTTCTCCCGCTGGATCTAACGCAAGGACATCGCCCAGCAGCAGCGGCGGCGGCGAAGGAGGAGGAGGAGGAGGCGGCGAAGGCTCGGCCGCCGCCTCGTCAGCCCAGCCTTCCGGAGCCGTGTGCCCGGTGCTTTCGCACCTGTCCCCGGAGGACCCCCTGCGCCAGGCGAACCGGCTTCCCATCAGGATCCTGAAAATGCTGAGCGCCCACAGCGGTCACCTGCTGCACCCGGAATACCTGCAGCCGCTCTCCTCCACGCCCGTCAGCCCCATCGAGGTCAGTGCCAAGTCCGAGCCTTCCTTTGCCCGTCCGCCAAAGCTGGGCCTTTTCGCCTCCACTGCTGCCCTCGCCCTCGTTCGCCACTTAGCCTCGCCCTCGGCCGCGCTCGCTCCCAACTCCTTGCTCGGCTGCTTGCCTGGGCCGCGGCGCTTCCGGAGCCCCATCTCCTTTCCGGCTTAGTTCGGGGGTCTCTGCTCCCACACTCTGGCGCCCCAGTTTTTGTGGACGGCTGCCGGAGGGCACTTGCCTGCGAGCGAGCCTTAAGCCCGCTGATTTGGCTGGCTGGCCTGTTGAGGACAAGAATTTGGGGGCGGGGGGGGGGGCGACGAGAGACAGGCGAGACAGACCTTTGGCGCGCCTTCTTCCCCAACTTTGCGCCGCGGTTTAATTCTGCTGCTTCGAAAGGGTGCCAGGGGCGCATGCAGGGTTCATAGCAAAATGGCCTGGGGAGGACTGATTTCCACCGACTCCTCCCCGGGTCCCAGAGCGGGAGGCTGCACGTCGGAAGAAGCACAACCCATATCGCGGATGACCTTACAGCGGTGATGAGAAGGGGGTAAAAGCCCGAGGAAAAGGCAATTCCTAGGAAGGGAGGCCGGTTGGAGGACGGTGGCGGGGAACTTCCAGCCGTCAGAAACGACACTCTTGTCCCTCGGGAGGTGTATAGTTTCTGGTGCGCTGCGACCCGGGACCCCTCTCGCCCAGCTTTTCTCATTCGCCTTTCCTCTCTCCTTCCCCCCATAGCTGGACGCGAAGAAGAGCCCCTTAGCGCTGCTTGCGCAAACCTGCTCGCAGATCGGGAAGCCGGATCCACCGCCCGCTTCCAAACTCAACTCCGGCGCGGCAGCCGGCCTATCTGGGCCGGAGAAGGAGTCGAGCGGTCGCGCCGCCGGTGCCGGTGCCGGAGCCGGAGCCGGAGCCGGCAGCGCGCTCAAGCAACTGGGCGACGCGACCGCCGAGGATAAATCGAGCTTCAAGCCGTATTCCAAAGGCGGCAGCGGCGGAGATCCGCGGAAGGACGGCGGCGGCCCGCCGAGCCAGGCCGGATCGGGCGCTGAGAAAAACAGCTTCCGAGTTCCCAGCGCCGCCTGCCCACCTTTCCCTCCGCTCGCCGCCTCTTCCTCCTCCACCTCCTCTTCTCCGGGCGGCTCGAGGGGCAATTCCCCGCAGCACTCAGACTGCAGAGGCCTGGATGAGAAGAAGGAGTCGGAGATCGTGGCCAAAGCCAGTCCAGACGCGGCGCTTGGAGCTGGAGGTACCCGGGCGCGCGCCGGCAGCGTGGAACCCGGGACTCAAAGCGAGGCGGCTTCGGGCCGCAAATCCGAACCTCCGGCCTTGGCGTCGGCGGGCCACGTGGCGCCGGTATCTCCTTACAAGCCAGGTCATTCGGTGTTTCCTTTGCCCCCGTCTGGCATCGGCTACCACGGCTCCATCGTGGGGGCATACGCGGGTTATCCTTCCCAGTTCGTACCCGGCTTGGATCCTACCAAGTCCAGCCTGGTGAGCAGCAGCCAACTGCCGGGGGCCTTGGGGCTCCCGGGGAAGCCCCCCAGCTCCAGTCCACTGACGGGGGCCTCCCCACCTTCCTTCATGCAGGGATTATGCCGAGACCCCTATTGCCTGAGCTACCACACCGCCTCCCACCTGGGCACCAGCAACTGCTCCAGCTGCGTCCACGACCCGGGCAGCCTGAAAAGTGGATATCCCCTGGTGTATCCCACCCACCCACTCCACAGCGCCCTGACCTCCAGCGCCACGCCCAGCCTGTCCGGCCATTCGCTCTACACCTACGGCTTCATGCTGCAGAACGACGCCCTGCCCCATATATGCAACTGGGTGTCTGCCGGTGGACCTTGCGACAAGAGGTTTGCCACCTCCGAGGAACTGCTGGCCCATTTAAGGACCCACACGACTCTGCCGGGGGCGGAAAAACTTTTGGCTGGTTATCCTACCTCGGGGCTGGGCTCTGCTGCGTCCTGCCACCTCCACCTCCCGCCTGCTGCCCCGGGGAGCCCCAGCTCCTTACCCGGATCTCTGTCATTGAGAAGCCCGCAGACATTGGGACTAAACCGCTACCATCCCTATGGCAAAAGCCATTTGCCGACGGCGGGGACCTTGCCAGTCCCTTCCTTGCCTGCAGCTGGACCCTACTACTCCCCCTATGCCCTTTATGGCCAAAGACTGACCTCAGCCTCTGCACTTGGATATCAGTAACTCCAGCAGTCCTGCCCTCTCATGTGACCTCGCCTCCGGAGTGTGTATTTATTTCCTGTATGTTAGCTTAAAGCTGGGAAAATAAGTGCATTAATCACCAATGAATCAATGGTATGCAAAACGTCTGTGCCCTCTACCCCCTTTCCCAAAATCTGACCCATTCTTTCATTTTTATTTTTTTAAGCAAAACGTTTTGCCCATGTGGGGTGGGAGAAACTTACTGTATTTTCTTTTTTTCCCCCCTTTAAATATTAATTTTTTAAAAGAAAACTTTGCCCTGGTCCCAAGGAACGCCCGACATGATGTTCAGCAAGATGCTTTTCTTCCTTCTCCCTGCTTTTTCTACCACCACCAAAACCCCTCCTTTTTTTTTTTTTGTTTGGTCTTATTCTTGGTTTCGATTTCTTTGGCATTTGTATAGTAACTGGAAAATATTTTTTTCCTGTCTTGTGAAAGAAAGAAAGGGGAATGGGGAGGTCAGGTTGGCTGGGAAATTATTTGGTGGCTTTGTTTTAACTGCGGAAAGCGGGACTGGGAAGCTGCTGGCACTAGGCTGGCCGTGCAGAGAGCTTGGTAGTTCTGCATACAACCCATTGGTCCTGTCTCCTCTGCAGAAACCAAATCACCTGTGCTCTCAGAGAGAGCAGATGCCCTAAATAAAAAGGAGAGCATCCAAGTACTGGGATTTTGGGGGTGAAACTGAAGCCCTTTCCCATAAAAGAGGGGCATGCAAGCCTTCCACCAGCTTTCACACTTGTTTTATTTTGCTTTGGCTTCTTTTTTGTTCTCTCCCCTCCTTTCACACACACCCCCGCTTTTTCTCTCTTCAAAAGACCTGAATTTTAAGGAAATTTGCAAACATCCTTGAGAGACTGGAAGAGAACAATCTTATACGCCAAATAAGGAACTCGGAGAACTTTTGCTCAGTCTGGTTTCAAGCTGGATCTTCAAGTCTAGCTAGTAGCCCTTGGGGGCCTCTTTATCTTTGTCTTTAGGCTCAAATCAAACCAAAAAACCCCAACCACCAACCAACAAAAAAAATCACTCCCCTTTTTTTCCTAATGACCCGAACGCCCACTTTCTCTTGACCTGTGGGTATGGAACAGCTGCTAAGGTGCAGAGACCCTTCCCCAAATTGCAGAACTAAGGCAGCACCGAAGGCTGCAGATCTTTTGGGGTGAATAGAACTCCCTCCTGGTAAGTCTTATTTTGTTAATAAATGAATACTTGCTATATCTATCCCATCGCGTGTGCTCATTTGCATTCTCCCATCGCCTTTCTGTGTTACACCTTCCCCTTGGCTGGCTGGTTGCGCAAGGCAGCCTTGAAAATTCAAAGACAACAATCTGAAGGGTGGCCAAACCATGAACAGAGTCCCTTTGTTTTTAAGATGACTGAATGGTAGAAGTGGCATCACAGGTATCTAATGCATCAAGCCATCCTCTGGTTGTAGTTTGTGATTTAGTGCATTGGGCAAGCATAGCTGATTCAGTCTGCCATGCTGGGAAGGTAAGGTTACTTGTGAGTCTGGCCTATTCATGGAGGAAACTGAGGCAAGATTGTTCTAATCAGGAATTGCAGGGGAAGACAAGCATTGGGTCTCTGGCCAACAAAAACAAAAATGTAATGCCTTTGTCTTTAACATGCCACCATTCTTTCTGCAAGCTTCAGAAGGGAGGAGGGATGTTCCAAACCAATGTGCCTGCATCGCTAGTATTCCTTATTGTCTGACTGCCACCTCAGCAAAATGATGCTTCATTCTGCTGAATGGGTGAAGTCTGCCTGCAGCTGCTCTCTCTGCTAAGTGTTTCTCTTGAGCTCACTCTATTCAGTGGCGTGGTGAGTTCTCCTTGTAAGAAAAGATACCAACTGGAGTCCAGGAAAGACTTTTTAAGGGGGGGGGGGGGGAGAGAAGGGTTTGAAAAACCTTCCTGGGAAATGGGCATGGAAGGGCTGCAGCACTACCTAGTGGTGGAGAAAAGTAAATGCTCTTTGAGAGTACTGTTGTGATTATGAACAGATACCGTGCTAAGAACAGTGCTTTATCATCAGGGCTTTGGCACATTTTCCCAAAGACACCAAAATACCAAGGGATTTACCTCTCTATTCTTCCAATTTTAATTCAGATTTCTTAGAGTCCAACTTCATCCACTGCAAGACATCTTGAGAACTCAGAAGGGAGGGGAAGTATATATTTTTCATTTTCCTCTTTCATCTCTGTATCCATTACTTTGAGTTTCAGATCATTCAGCAACCTTTTTAAAATATATGTTAAGTGTGTCCTTTCATTTTCTTTTCCTGCCAAGAGTACAGGCAAGGGCATCAGTTGGCTTTTGCACTGAAGGGTATTGGGATGTTCGAACTCAGTCTTTTTCACAGTATAATCCTTGCGTTTGCCTCAAATGTGCTTTTTCAAAAGGCAACTGGATATTGTTTTTCCTGGAAGATGTTTTTGATTCTCATCCCCGAAGCTTCTTCAGTTCTGACTGAATGGTAGATAACTGAAGAAGCTTCTTGGATAAGAAGTGAAATCTCTTCAAGAAAAAACAAAGTGCAGTTGCCTTTTGAAAAAATACCTTTGGGACAACCATGACTTGGATGACTGAGGATCTCCATGGACAATCCCTGTGTTTCCATGCCATAAGCAAACTGGGACTTTTCAGGATGGTTTGGACTTCAGCAAGCATTAGCTCTAGAGTGGGAAATGTCTGTGGGAAATGGAAGGGTACTTGGATTTGACACAAGGGAGATCAGCATTATATGTGGTAGTGAGTCCGTTGAATATCTTTCTTTTGGGTGTTCTTTACTTCTCCCATAATAGTCACCTGCTTTGTGCATTGGGCAAGTAACAGCTTTTCCAATCTAGGTGTATTGGAAGTCAATTCATAAGGCCCCTACTTAGTAAGTAGGCCTTCTGCCAGGAGTTGGACTACAGGCTAGAACATCTACTATAGTTGAACAACACTTGTGAGAGTCTCCATCTTTTCTTTATTTTCCTGAGCCAGTAACTAAGGTAGACCTAGTAAAGAGCCATAAAGTTGCTCTTTACCAGAATGGGGCCTTCTTTGAGGATACTTAATTCAGATTGGAGAATTTGAAGGCTGCTGGCATATTGCTAAAGTGTAATTTTAATCAGCACCAGTCAGGATAGCCTGTAATAAAGATTGCTAGGAGTTGGATTTCGATCAACATCTGGAGAAGTACAACTTCTCTCCCTCTACTGTAAGGAGGCTTTAGCCTGGATAATTGTCAAGGATTTGAAAAACTACTGCCTTGTCAATACTTCTCCCAGAAGCTAATTGATGAATTGGGGGATGGTTTTGCTATTGAAGATGCAACAAGTGACTTGCGATTTGCATGTTTTATTGGAGGCAATCATGGATGTCAACCTGTAAGAATGGTAGTAACAGCTTTATCCAGAAATAACACTTGACCCATCTAGGATAGTCCTCATAGCTCAAATTTGTTTATACCAGTCTTCTGCAACCTGGGCATTGCTTAATGTGTTGACTTAACTCCAAGAATTCTCAGCAGTAGTGACTAAAATTGATATCCAAACATTGGAGTGAATTCCTATTGAGGAAGATCCACCAATTTGTAGTTTCAGATAGAGATTATTCTCAGTGAAAACTTGGAAATGAGGGATTGAACTCTGAGCTTACTTCATGCAAAGCAGAAGCTCCCCTGTTGAGTGATGAAGGTTCTTCAACCACATTTTAAACACTTGTAGTACAAACTGTACTGCCCTACTAATAAAGTCAAATGAAACAACTTTCTGTTCATATATTTGGGGACAGGAGTAATGAGTAATAGTGTTTGGGTTCAAATATGACTTTTCAAAGATATAAAAGATGACTGTGTAAAATTCTGTAGAGCAGGGCTATCAAACTCAAGGCACGCGGGACAGGTCTGACCCACAGGGTGCTTAAATATGGTCCGTGGGGCCAGCCTGGAAAAAGCAAAGGACTGAACTGCGATGCCTCTGCTAGTGAAAATGGGCCGCTCGCAGTCCCACTGCGGCCTGTTTTCAGCCTGGATGGCCTCCTGCAGCACCCTGCCGGTCAAATGTCCCATTTTGGCCAGCAAGGTGCTGCAGCCAGCCAGCCAGGCCAAAAATGGGCCACCTGGAAGGGGGAGCACATGCGGCCCCCTGAGCCTTGTTTTGATTGGCAGGGTGCTGCAGGAGGCTGTCTAGGCTGAAAACAGGCCGCAGGCCCACCGCATGTGGCCTCCCCGCACCCTGTTTTTGCTAGCAGAGGCACCGCAGGCCTGTCCTCTGCTATTTCCAGGCCGGTGCCACTAGATTTAAGCACCCCTTCCCACTCCCCAGAGAACTACAATGCTGACACGGCCCTCTAAGAAATCCAGTTTGACTCCCTGCTGTAGAGCTTCAAGCTCAAGTTGTAGCTACTCACAAATGTGGACCATAGCTAGCTATAATAGGTGATATTCATTTTTAATTTTCAGAGATTGCCCTATTAATTGGGCTAGCAACAAACACATCTTCAAGCTAAGATAAAATGAGATTAATTGGTTCAGCATGTTTGGAAGCCCCAGCCATTGTTTTTAGCATGCTGTGTGACAGGCCTTCAAGTTATGCTGCAATATGATTGATGGAATGTTATGGGAATTAAGGAATTGAGGGTTTATCTAGGGTGTTATGTGAAATCTATCATCTGTTTAGCCATGGTGAACAAAATGAGATGATACAAAGAGACTTCTTGCAGAGCAAGCTCTTGCCTACAGTGGTTCCTCCATAACTTGGACTGAGTTCGGATGCAGAAGTCCTTTCCTTTTCCTTTCACTTTCCATTTCCATTTCTCTTTCCTTTCCTTTCCTTTCCTGAGGTTTGGAACTACATCTTTCATGATCTTGTTATCAACAATACTCTTTCAATTTCCGTCCAGATGGCAACTGAAATCTAGATCATATGGAGAGTTTCAGGGCTGCCTCCACCCTGTTCTAAACCAAGTAGAAGAGTTTATTCTTTGCCACACAGAATGACAACCATGTGTTTTACCTTCTCAGCAACTCAGCTGCCAGTAGAGTGTATGAAACAAGCCAGTAAAAGTCTTAAGAAGAGTCTTGCTAGATCGGCACAAATACCTTTTCAATCTCCCATCCATTTCCTGCAGTGACTGAGCAGATGCCTTTGAGAGGCCTTTAAAAGGCCTGTAAGCAGAATGGAGGGGAGAATAGAATATAGAGTAGAATACTTTATTGGCCAAGTGTGATTGGACACACAAGGAATTTGTCTTGGTGTAAATACTCTCAGTATACATAAAAGAAAAGATACATTCGTTAAGAATCAAGAATCATAACGTACAACACTTAATGATAGTCCTAGGGTACAATCAGCAATCAAATAATACTAGGAAACAGTCAATATAAATCGTAAGGACACAAGCGAAAAAGTTACAGTCCTATGATCACAAGTGGGAGGGGATGGGTGATAAGGAGTGATGAGAAGATTAACAGTAATAGTAGTGCAGACTTTGTAATAGTTGGACATTGTTGAGGGAATTTTTGGTTTAGCAGAGTTATGGCATTCAGGAAAAAAAAACTGTCCTTGTTGTTCTGGTGCGCAGTGCTCTATAGTGTCATTTTGAGGGAGGGAGTTGAAACAGTATCTGTCCAGGATATGAGGGGCCTGTAAATATTTTCACAGCACGCTTTTTGACTTGTGCAGTATACAGGTCCTCGATTGAAGGCAGGTGGGTAGTAATTGTAGAGCACTCTCTGCTCTTTCTGAGCAGAGTTTTCCAGCAATTTATAGTTGGGGATTTCATCCTCAATGCTAGGGATACTATAACCTATCAACTTTCTGATCAGGGCAAAAAAGTTTGGTATCAGTTTTCAGAAATGGATATTATACTGTACACTTGGCCGATGCTCAATGACATCTGGTTTCTTCAGCCTATTGGAATTTTCTTTCAATTGGACTTGCAGAAAATCAAAGTTAACAGATTGGTTGTTAATGTTATTATTGATATTATTATTGTAAACTCAATTGATTTCGTTGCAGTGGCAAATACTGACAGAATCTGGTCCATTTCTCTTTGCTTCGTCCCCTGTTTTGGTTCCTAAGGAAAATGAGGAAGAAATAAAAGAAGACGAGGCTGCATTTTAGCTAGTTTTGACATGTGGCCTAATATAGATTTGATCTTCTGTGAGTGTGTACATGTTCGAGCACATCTGTAATCCTACATATTTAATAAAATACTGGAAGATTACTATTTATCACAGAGCTTTTTGCATACAGATGTCAAACTGGCAGCACAAAGTAAAAATTAGGCAGCTACCGCTGTTTCTGAAACTTCCTTGCAAAAAAGTTTAAATTAGTTCTTAAGTCTGAATTATACATCTGGCATGGCAATGTGCATGTAGAATCTTCTCTCCAGTCAGTAATACAAATACACTAGGGAGAATTTCAGAGGTTAAGGTGCAGTTGTAAATTATTTTTGCAAGTGTACAATTTCATTCACTGCTTTTTAAAAACATCTATGAAGCTGTAAAAATAAGCTACCAGAAGACCGCAGAGCTGGAAATAATACCTTGTAGAAAGTTTCTATGCCATGAAAATTTTCATGGGGCCTTGAGCACCTGTTTTTCTTAGTTTTAGCATAATATTTCAGAGATGAGAAGTTTCATGGATGAGAAGTTTCATGCATTTAAAGAATGCATTTAACCCCCTTTTTTTCCTTTGAACAACTCTCAATTATTTGTTGTTCTCTCTTTGTTTAAGATTTTTTTCCTCCATGGATGTCATCTCTGATATGAAGCAAATTTTGTGCAAAAAATGTGTTGCTATTTTGATATAAATTCAGGTGTTTGAAACTAAACATTCTTTCTGTTCTGCTCTCCTTCCCAAGAGATCTTTTCACTGCAACTAGACCCTCTGGCATCTCTTTCTATATATAATCCAGCTTTCCCTCTACAGTATTTTTTAAAAGAAAAATAATGACATTTCCTCTGTTTTGAGATTTCCAGTGTCTTGACAATTCCTCATTCACCCAGATAGTCCTTAATCCTTTGTTGTTTGCTAAAGTAACAGCTGATTTGTTGTATCTACACATGCTCCTTGCTAGTGAGCAAGCTAAGCCTTGTTTAGCATTTGGAGTTTCTATAACACTGGCTCTCCTGTAGTACAGGTAATCCTTGACTTACAACCATAATTGAGCCCAAAATTTCTGTTGTTAAGCAAGACATTTGAGTTTTTCCCCATTTAAAACCTTTGTTGCCACAGCTGTTAAATAAATCACTGCAATCGATAAGTTAGTACCATGGTTGTTAAGTCAGTCTGGCTACTCCGTTGATTTTGCTTGTCAAATGGTTGCAAAGATGATCATATCCTTGGGACACAGTAACTGTCATAAGTATGAACCAGTTGTCAAGCATCTGAACTTTGATCATATGTTCATGGGGCTGCTACAAAGGTCATAGGTATGAAAAATGGCCTTGAGTCACTTTTTTCAGTGCCATTGTAACTTGTAATGGTCACTAAATAAACTGATGTAAGTCAAGGACTATGTGTACTGAGATCTTTACAATACCAAAGAAAGCTGTCAGTGGTGATTGGTCATCCCAGCAATAACTCAAGAATCAAAAATACTATGCCCCACAAGAACAGTTCCTGGAGACTTAACACAGAGATAATGTGTTTCATTAGACATTTGTAACAGATATTTGGTTGGGTATTTTAGGGACAAAATGCAAGACTAGGTAAATGTTTGGTCTGAGATAGCAGACTTCTTAAATTTCCTAAGACTATATATAGAGCCCCCTAAAGCTGGGAAGGAAAATGTAACCATTAGAGAATAATAAAGATAATTTTTAATACACGTTGTTGTCAACTTATGGAGACGTCCATATATTTGCACCTTGGATCTGGTAGCTTTAATATTAGGTTCAATCAAGATATGAACCACTTTCAGATTCAAGAATTTAAATTTGATATACATTCAAAATTTTAGGTTCAACAAGATAGCTGATGCCATTTTGGCATCATTTGTTGCTATTTAATGTTCATGGTTTGCTGGATAAAAAGATGATAAAGCAAAGTGGTTTGGTTCCCTTACTCTGAAATTATTTGACATGATTAATTGTTCGAACTTGGTATAAAGAGCTTTCTGCCAAACCTGCATGAGAAAACTGGTCTGAGAAAACTTGGCTGTAGCAAAGAATCTATATCTATCTTTTTGCAACCTGGAACTAAGGAGAAACTTCCTAACAGTGAGGACAATTAACTGGTAGAACAGCTTGCCTTCAGAAGGTGCTTCATCACTGGGGGGTTTTAAGAAAAGACTGGACATCCACCTGTATGAAATGATATAGGGTCTCCTGCTTGAGCATGAGGTTAGACTAGAAGACCTCCAAGGTCCCTTCCAGCTATAAACTGATGTCTTTCTTTCTGTCTTTTAGAGAGAAGGGGGGAAAGAGAAAGAGAGAGTGTTTATTCAACCCACCAGTGCTAAATAATCTATTCCTTAGAACAGGGGTTAGGACCCTCTGGGGAGTCATAAGCAATCAAGAGGTGTCCAAACATGGTACAGTGTTCAAGTTTGGGCTTTTGAATATCACTTAAGTACACTAAAATCCTAAATATTATTCATTAGGGATTATGCACATTTATTCTTCATTTTAAGTCATCATGATATCACAGAATTTGAGAGCTGCTGGTTTAAAATAATGTATGAATGTGGAGATGGTGATTTGTATGAGGAAGAAAAAAATTCAAAAACATCTTTTTTACAGCTTGCTTAATTCACAAGGTTGCTGTATGGAGGTATAGATGGATGGGTGTGGGGGAGATGGATGGATGGACTCAACTCACATAACTTAGAGAACTAGTTGGATGCAGCTATGATCAATGTGACTTAAGTTATTTATGTTTAACTGGGACTTAAAAACTAACAACTTGTTGCCAATCTTTCCAATAGTTCTTTAAAAAGAGAGCCAATCTCAATGGTAGATTGCCTAAGAAGCAACAATTTAAAATGTTTTAATCAAACCAAGTCTGGTTTAAAAAAGTCAAAGTGACAAAAAGCTCTTGATTATATTCAGGAATGGGAACTTTCAAACTTTGTGATTGTGAAACTGTGATTGCAGTTGCTTCACAAAACAGATTTGGAGTTGGTCAATGCAGGGACATCAAACTGTATGAGCCCCCCCCCCCCAATTACTACCTGCAGTTGCATAGAGTAAAAGCAGTGTGTAAATTCACAATAATTCAATGCCTTCATTAAATCATTCCTGGGGGAGAGAAATATCTCTACAAAATAAATATCATAGAATTTTTCCAAAGAGGAAATGATCCAATTCAGGGTTAGAAAAAAGAGGGAGGGAGGGGGAGAGAGAGAGAGAGAGAGAGGCCTCTTTCTACAGTTGCCTATGATAGCAATAGCATTTATATACTACTTTTATCACCCTCTCTTAGCAGTTTACAAAATCAGCATATTGCCCCCAACAATCTGGGTTCTCATTTTACCAACCTTGGAAGGATGGAAGGCTGAGTCAACCTTGAGCTGGTCAGGATCAAGCTGCTGGCAATCAGAACAATTAGCCTGCAATACTGCTTTCCACCATCACGTCAGTAAAGGCAAGAATGTTGGACTTTCCTTGCTTTAAAAACTAGAGAAAGGAGTTTAAATCCACCAATAGCCTTTCATGAACACTTTCCCCTCCACCCCTTACTTAAGTTCCTTTTGGTAAACATTTTGGACAAGCAAGCTGCAGCTTGTGCTGGATCCTACAAATCTGAGGTGGGTTTGGGGTGCAGGAAAAGTAGGAGAAAGCAGAAAGTACCAAACATGCCTAGCTTAGCTTTGAGACCAGCCTAGACATACATGTCTTGAAAGCATTAAAAAGGACTTAGCCATGGAGCACAGCAAGCAGACCACCCCATCAGAGCTAATCCAAGAAATGAAGGAGCACAAAATGTTGACCTACAAGGTTGGAGCAATTGCACCACTTCACTTCAGCTGCTTTTGTGGCCCTTTAGTGATACACCGTGCTAGCAAAGGGTCCTTGGTGCTCTTTGAGTTTTCTTGCAGACATTTCATTACCCAAACTAGGTAACATCATCAGCTCTACAAGAAATGTCTGTAGAAACATCTTGCAGAAATGTCTGCAAGGACAAATATTCTCCTTGAATTGAGACTGTGCAAGCATTACCCATGGGAAGAAACCAACTGCCTCAAAGCCAAGTGGCTGCTCAAAGCAGGTCCATTCCATCTGGAAATTTCATGAGATGGAATGCTCCAACCTTCTGCACCAAGGACGAATGTGTAAAGGCTTTGTACAGAGCTATTTGATAAGATATTCTTATCATTCCAGTTTTCTCTAGAAACATTTTAATTATTTATTCATTCATTCATTTGTATCCCACCTTATTTTTGCAAAAAAAATTCAAGATAGCAAATATGTCCAGTGTACCTTCCTGCTCTCATTTTCCCCACAACAATAACAACAACCCTGGGAGGTAGGTTGAGCTGAAAGAAAATGGCTGTCCCAAAGTCACCAAGCTGGCTTTCATGGCTAAAACAGGACTTGAACTCATGGTCTCCTGCTTTCCAGTCCAAACTTACTCTTATAACATAACAAGGGCATCCATTCCAAAATTAGTAATGTGGTTCATTCTTTGCATTAGATACACCAGAGATCATTCAGGGAAGATCAGTTAAGCCATCAAGCCACACAACCCTTTTGAAAGTATTTGTTCTCTTAACCCAAGGAAGGCTTTATTCCCCCAAAAAAATCCTCAATTTATTCAGGTTAGCTGCTCCCTGACATTTCTCATGTCCTCACAAAACATTACGGAGCAGGCTATCTGGTTGCAGGAATTGGGTTTGGCTAGTCTAGAGAAAAGAAGGACTGGGTGGACATGATAGCAGTATTCCAGTATGTGAGGACCTGCCACAAAGAGGAAGGTCAACTTATTTTCCGAACTACCAGAAGGCAAGACTAGAAACCATGGATGGAAACTAATCAAGGAGAGAAGCAACCTGGAATTAAGGAGAAACTTCCTTACAATGAGGATAATTTAGCAGTGGAACAGCTTGCCTCCAGAAGTTGTGGATGCTTCATCACTTGAGGTTTTTAAGAAGAGACTGAACAGCCACCTATCTGAAATGATAGAGGGGCTCCTGCTTGAGCATGGGGTTAGACTTGAAGACCTTCAAGGTTCCCTTCCAGCTCTATTCTGATTGTTACTGTTATTTGTAACCTGCCAGGTTGCTGCCATTTCATCTGCATTAAAGAATTCCTTGTCAAGTCTACTGCTTGGATATTTCCAAAACCACCTCTAATGGGCTAGGAGATGCACTTTATTAATCATTCTGCAGTTAACTTGCACTCGAGAGTTTTTCATGTGATTTGGTTTGGTTTCCTGTCATTGGAGCAGCAAGGGAATCAATGTGGCTTTTTTTTGCTCATGGATTTCTATCCAGCTGAGTGGGATTGCAGACTTCAGATGAAGTAAGAGTTCTGGGTTTTAAGGTGTGGCAATCAATCAACAGCAGATATATTGCTATATACCACATCACACACACAAAGGCATAGGTGTTAATCAGGGTTTTTGGACAAGCCAAAATGGTTGGGTTGATCCATCACAATCAGCCATCAATTGTAGTTTATATGGTGCCGTTGTTGGGTCCACACAAACTGATGAACTAAATGTAAACTTGACACATTATGTTTTAACTTGCATTTGTATTTAGCCACCTGGGCACTGGCCATTTCTGTGTCAGACATGTTTGGAGTGGCATATAAATTTAGATAAATAAGTGACCCCACCGGTGATTTATAATTTCTTCATAACAGCCAATCCTTGCTGACAAGACAAGGATTCCCCTCACTTATTATTTTAAAAACAATGCCTGATCTATCTACCTACCTACCTATCGGTATATAATATCTCTATCTCGTGGACTTAAAAAGTTATATACCTCTACCTCTATATCTATCTCCCTGTCTTGTTTTGGCTACCTCTGCCATCCAAGTACCGTCACTCCACAAAGCAGTAAGTGAAGCCATGGCACAAACTACAGATAGGTTTTGATTTACAACCATTCATTTATTGACCATTTAAAGTAACAACGTATTACCTACTGCTGGCTCTCACACTTATTATTGCAGTTTCTCCACAGACCCATGATCAAAACTCAAGTCCTTGGCATCCGGCATATATTTATGAAACTTGCATTGTCCAGGGGTCGTGTGATCACCATTTGTGATCTTCCCATCTAGCTTTTGACAAGCAAAGTCAATGGGGGAAGCCAGATTTGCTTAATGACCATGTGATTCACTTTTTTTAAAAGGTCATAATCATGGACCACCTGGCTTAGCAACAAAAATTCTGATCCCAATTGTGGTCATAAGTCAATTGTGGTTTTAAGAATGTGCTACCTATACATTCCAGGCCATTCTGCTTATGCTTCATCTTAATTCAAATGAAGTGCGGATGTTTTGACTCATTTCTCCCTTTTGCTGATACAATATGGATCAGCATTTGGAGTTCTTTCTCCAGAAGATGCACCTGCATTTTCAGGGTGGGAACCTCACTTTGAGTACCTCTAACTTAAATTCAAACAGAGGTTCCTCCAATCTAGCCAGAGACTTTTTATATAATTTCATTTTTGTATGTCTTTGTTTCTTTTGGGGACAGTTGTTTGGACAGCTCAGAGGGACATGGCACATTCTCGGCGTTCCAGCTCTTGGCAAAGTACTGCTGATCTTCTGACGGCCAAACAACCCCTGTCCGAGTTCTGGACCAGGACTGCAAAAGGCCTTTTGTGGTTGACTCCTGGTTGACCCTGTTTCTCTCTCTCACACACACACCCCTGTGAATGGCTGCAATAGCACCAGCTGTCCCTTCCTCAAACCCTCACCCAGAAGGAAAAAGCACTGATTATCCAAATACAGTCATTAAAGGGGAAATGTGTTTTTAGAGCTGTCAGGATGATTAATGAGGGCTAGCAAGCTTTGCAAATGCACTTGTTTAGTCTAACTGGCAGGCTCTGTTTCCCTTTGATTTATCACAGCCATGGCTCAGGCCTCTGTGTATGTCTGTATAGGGATACGTTTCCCTGCCCCAATTGCACGAGGATGAAAGAGTGGAATGAGGAAAATCAAGGCATTTCATTACTGTTGCTGATTACGATTAGGATTATTTTGATACCCAAGCAGAAAAATATGAAAGTGTTTTGTGGTCCCGGGGAATTGCAGAAAAGGCAATTCTGCTTTTTTATTTTCTTTTTTACCCCCTTTTGGCTTCAACTCAGCCAGACTTAACAAAGGCAACATTATACATTTGGGCTGGAAAAAAGAAACGGGTTGGGTTCTGTAATGCACAAACTGTTCTCTCAAGGTGCAAGCCCTTTGCTAAATCTCCCGGTTAATCCATCACACAGAGAAAAGCTGCAGTGGAGATGTCCACAAAGAAATCTGGGGAAATACAAAGAGCATCAAAGATCTGTAGTCCATGAAGGATGTATTCTGCTCTGGCCATTTAAAAAGAAGAAGGCAGATGCTGGTGCAAAAATAGCAGAGCTGCGTGGAAAAAAAGAGGTGCACTAATAGGGACTGAATGGTGCCTACCAGGCTTTGAAGTGGAAGCTTTTCCTCTAAAACTCCATTGAAGTATCACAGATTTTGGTTTTTGAGTGCCATATTTATTTATTATTTATCATCTCTACTTAATGCCTTTCTTCTGAAGTCTTTCATTTTCCCTCCACCTTTATTTCTTTTTCCTGGTATGGGAAAGATTGAGCAGAAAGAAATTGATAACTTGTGTCCATCACACTGTTGTGAATCTAGCTGGTTGTTTTCATCAAAGAAATCAAGGATGAAAGAAAACACAGCTTAATAGGGTGTGAGTCTCCAGCCCAGAATTGGCTCAATTGACTAAAAAAACCACAATCACAGGAGTTTTGGGAAGACAATACAGATAATCATTGACTTACAACCACAATTGAGCCCAAAATTTATATTGTTAAATGAGATACTTGTTAAATGAGCTTTGCCCCATTTTACAGCCTTGATTGTCACAATTTGTTAAGTGAATCACTGCAGCTGTTAAGTTAGTAACATAGTTAAGTGAATCTGGCTTCCCCACTGTCTTTGCTGGTCAGAAGGTTGTAAAATGGGATCACGTGACCCTGGGACACAGCAACGGTCATAGGTGAGTCAGTTGCCAGTCATCTGAATTTTGATCACATGATCATGGGGATGCTACAAAGGTTATAACTCTGAAAAATGGTCATAAGTCACTTTTTTCACTTTGAACTAACAGTAAATGAATTGTAAGTCGAGGATCACCTGTATTCAGGGACTGAAATAAAGAACCCTGCTTCCCATTATGCCTTCCTTGGGAATAATGGGACAACTTGCCCTGTACAACTTGCTGTTGTCAACTCATCATGGCTAACTCACTATGGAACAATTCACTTTCATTATTTAATATTATTAAAATTTATTTTAATTTTTGTCATTCACATTTCATTTTGTCCCTCCATTTGCATCCTTTCTTTAATGATTCTATTTGTTTTTTCGATATTAGCATAACTCTTGTCCCATGGCAAGTTGGCAGGTGGTGAGTGGGCCATGGTAAGTTGGCAAGTTGGCCACAGCAAGTTATCCTAGACCCTTCCTTGAAAGAAGAGGAGATAAAAATGTGAATATAAATAGAGTACTGTATAGTTGTCTTTGTTTCTTAAGTTCTTTCTCCATTTCCATGATATGCAGTATACTTGAAACTTATACATCAAGTCAGGCTTTTATTTTTGTTCAACTCCAATTTAGTCTAATTCAGTCATCCATGATAGAAATGAACCCCCAGAATGTCTCAGCCAACCATTATCCTGATGGGTTGGAGAATTCCATCCATGGTCAAATACAATAGGTGATGAGCAATTCTTCAAGGTTTTCAGAGAAGAGTCCATCAACTGCCACAAAGAAATGAAGGGCTGCGACATAGAAGAGTGGCTCAACCTATTTTCCAGGCACAAAGAGGTAAGACAAGAAACAATAGATGCAAACTATCAAGGAGAGAAGCAACATAGAACTAAAGAGAAATTTCCTAACAGTGAGAACAACTAGCCAGTGGAAGGGCTTGCTTACAGAAGTAGTAGGTGCTCCCATCACTGAAGGTTTTTAAGAAGAAACTGAATGGACATTTGTCTAAAATGGTTTAGAGTAGGACTGTCAAACTCCCAGCCCATGGACCAGATTCATCACACTCTGGTCACACCCATGCCCAGTATAGCAAAGGGGGGAAAAGTCCCAATATGTCACGTGACATCACTGTTTGATACCCCTGGTTTAGAGCCTCCTGCTTGAGCAGGGAGTGGAATTAGAACAGCGGTTGCCAACCTTTTGGACCTCAGGGACCGCCAAACTCATAATTTTAAATCCTGCGGACCAGAGACCCTGGGAAAATCCCAAAAAAAATCTACAGGAAAATTTCTCACCCCATTTTCCTACCAATCGATCATTCTTTATTTGGGATCGCAGGATACCATCTCCAACTCCATTCTCAGGGGGAGAGAGAGAGAGACTTTTGGCTTCATGCAAGGAAAGCAGCAGAAGCAACAGAAGTCTTCCTTTTCTCCCCCAAACTCCATCAGAAATGAGTCTTTGTGAGACTTATTGCACTGGTGCAGCCTCTAGGAGCAGGATGCCTTGCAGGGCCCCAAAGATTCATTTCTGGTGGAGTTTGGGGAAAGAAAGGAAGACTTTTGCTGCTTTCCTTGCATGTAGCCAAAAGCAGAAGCAGAAAGAAGCAGCCCAGTGGCCAGGTGAGGCGCTTGGGCAAGTTCCCCCCCCCCCATGTTGTTTGCAATGCAAGCGACGCAAGACTTCCTGTAGGCCATGTGGGTGGCCTGGATTAATTACTTTGGGGGTGCTTTGGGGGTAACATTATTTTCATGGACCACCAGTGGTCTCTGACCCACTGGTTGGCAACCACTGGATTAGAAAACCTTCCAACTCTGTAATTCAGTTACTCTGAGCTCTACTTGGATGCAAAGTATTTAAATTTGGAATTTTCTGCATGCAAAACATATGCTCCCCACTGAATTGCAATACAGAACTGCTTGTGGTTATCTGTTTTATGTCACATTCATGCTCTCCTGGGATGGATGGATTCCACATTACAAGCATTGAAGAAAATTTCTCTTTTTCCAAAACGTTCATCTGAGACAATGGCCAGGACAGATCTATGCCACGGTGATTTTCTAGAGGGCTCTGTTGATGTCAGTTTTCATCCAGACCTATTGTTTAGTGTAAGATGTTACTTGATGATGTATGATCAGTAGTCAGCCCTCTGTTTAACATCATGACAAATAGCTAGAGAGACATCATTTTCTTCCCACCAAAGAACATCTCCTGGAAACATTTAGCAGACCTCTTCATTTAGAAAAGCTGTTTCTTTAACTTGATTCTCAGAAAGAATCATCCTCAGCTTCCAATTTTTTTTCTCCAGTAAGTCATACTGTATACCAAGCTAGGGTTTATCAAATCATGGTTCATTAAATAAATCACCATGAGGCAGTGTTATGCAACATATTTATCTAGGAACAATTGTTTATAAAATGATATGGCTCAGTTTACATGCTTTCCATCTTCTGTTTGCATCAGTACTGCACACACCACATGGAAGCAAAGTAGCAAATCCACTTTAAAAAACGCATTATGTCTTCATGAGATATGTGATCAGAGCTATTAGCAGTACATAGAGAGAATAACCAGGCACACAAATTACTTGATCATAAGTTATACTTGCTCTGGTGAAATGTATTGCATTTCTGATCAAAAGTGGACAAATATTTGCAAGAAAATCATATTTGCTTCTTTATGGGTATAGATGAACATTTATAATCGGTATAGTGTATGCAAAGTATGCAAAACTTTAATTTTTTTTAATCTGCCTTTGCATCATTGAACAGTCTGGAAGAAGTGAAGGATGTACCGTAATCACTCAGTAAAATCAAGAGTGCATTTTCCCATTAATAACTTAAAGGATCTTTCAGAAGCCAGCACTGTTTTCCAAAATAACAGTGAGAGCAAACTTTCTGTCTTGTCAGCGAGGATTGGCTGACTATAAGACACTAGTGGGGTCACCTGGGGTGGCGCAGTAGCTCAGCGGTTAAAGACACTGGGCTTGTTGGCTGGAAAGCTAGCAGCCCAGGTTTGAGACTTGAATGCCACATGACAGGGTGAGCTCCATCCTCGCCTCAGTTCCTATCAACCTAGCAGTTCAAAAGCAAATAAATAGGTAACACTTTGATGGGAAGCTAACAGTGTTCTGTGACATCATGCTGGCCATCTGACTGTGAAAATGTCTTTGGACAGTGCTAGCTCAATGACCCTGAAACAGAGATGAGTACCATCCCCGAGAGTCAGCAACGACGAGCGGAGTAAAATCTGCAGGAACTCCTTTATCGAGTGAAGTTACTTATTTGACCAAATTTATATACTACTCCAAATGTCTGACTTAGAAATGGCTAGTGTCCAGGTGGCTAAATACAAACTTGAGTTAAATCATACTGTGTCAAATTTAGATTTAGTTCAGCAGCTTATGTGGATCCAACAACTGTGCCTTATAAACCACAATTGATGGCTGATCATGAGAGACCAATCCAACCACTTTGGCTTTGTCCAAAAATCCTGATTAAAACCCATGGCTTTTACAATCTACAAACCATGATTTATGGCTTGTGAAGCCATTGCTTGTGATTTACTCAAGTCATAGCTAAAACAAAATATAGTTTAGTGCATGATGTGAATCCAATCACCAGAGTCCGTGTCTGTTAATTATATAATAGATATGGCTGCTCCCAGATGGGATTTTTTTAAGATGAACTTCCCTTGTTCCTGAAAAACTATACCCATTCCAGACAACCATTTTTGTTTGTAATTTTCCAGGTTTTTTTTCCTCATTTCTTCTTTTCCCAGTTAAACAGAAAAAGAATGGAAGCCAAGTGTCCTTTGGAGCTACACATCTGGAAGTAACCCATACTTCTTCCTGCTGAAACCTCCATGGTTTCCTTAATCCTCCATGCTCTCAAGGAAACCATTTGAGACTGAGGAACAGATTGAAGAAGGGTTAGATGCCAAAGAAGAAGGAAAGCAAATGTCTCCAGTGTAAACTTAGAACTTTGTTTCATAGCTGCACACTGATTTTTCATTCAACATGGATTGTACAAGTGGTTTTAATAGCTGGCAGAGCAGAAATAACCACAAATGTCTTCTTCTGGAATAAGAGAGAGGGGAGAGAGTAGGGAAGCATGTATCACTTCAATATTTTGAAAAATGAGTAAGGTAGCATCAAGAGGATTTAAAACTGCTGCAAGCCAGAAACTGGAATCTACATATTCTGTAAAGTTTTACTTGGCAGGGTTCTTTCATCCTCTCACTTCCTTCCCCCCTCTAAACAATATAATTTTATATTGTACCATTAGTACCCCCCACAATGTTTGGGTTTTGAACAATATGGCCAGGCATCTGCTACAGCTTTACTAGTAGAGCTTAAATTAATCTACTTTTGGAGGAATAAAGCTGAAAAGGAATCAAGATCAGTTAACACCTAATCCATCTGAACACCCATCCATCCATTTCTTAGATGTCATGTTTTGCTCCCTAGGTGGCCATTACTATTTTTTTTATTATGAATTATATAGATATATTAAATAGCCCTAAAAACTGTAAATATTCTTTCACTTCCTCCATGTTAGCATTTTTACAGACCTCTGTCATGCAGAATGTCGGACAATTGTTCTAAGAAGCATGCTTAGATCTTATAGAATATTGACCTGTGTTCATGGAGGCTCACTATAACCTTGTAGAAATATCACATGCTAGACAGACCTATTGCTCCCCTGTAACAGTTTGGTACTGTGTCAAGTTATAGAACAAGGAAACTTGTCTACTACAAGCCATCTTAGAACATGAGGAGAGCTTTGTTCAACTAGTACCTTAAGGATTCTTGACTCTTTGATGAAGGTATCTTTTCTTTTATGTACACTGAGATCAAAGACAAATTCCTGTGTGTCCAGTCCCACTTGGCCAATAAATCTATTCTATTCTATTCTAGATCAAACATCTCTGTAACCCAGGGATGAGCAAATTATAAACTTTTGCCAGTGATTCCTTTTTTCTAATTTCAAAAGAAAATTGCAAGCCTTAATTCAAAAAAGATCTATTATGAGCAGACTGGTCTAGGGGAGGCAGAAATATGGAAAGTAATGACTGTCAAGATGATAGATGAAAAGGATATCAGAAAGGGAGACAATCCAGCCATTTTTGCTTCTCTAGCCCCACCTAAGCCTCACCCAGTGTTTGTTAAGCCTGCCTACTACTGGCATATAGCCTCAGAAGGTTACTTCCAAGGAAAAAGGCATATAACCCAACCTCTTGTTCCGAACATTTCCAATGTGTGTCCTCACAATCTGGCCCATCTCCACCAGAAGCTGCTGCCTCCCATCAAAGAAAATACACTCATTTTAAACATGAAACATTTATTCAGACAACTTTATCCACCATCATCAATAGAAGTATCCTGTAAATGTTATCTTCATTGCTGTTCACTCTATCCTTCATGAGGGGTATCAATGATCTATAGTGCATAAAAACATTCCTCTTGTGAAGATTGAGAAAAGATTGTGGGGTCACATAGGTTAGTCCTGTCCTCACATTTGCCAAGCCTTTTACAATAGGCTGGCAAGAAAAATTCTTCCACATGAAAGCAATGTTTGAAATGTTTTTCCCGCCACAATTTATTATAGTTGCTGTTTGAGTTGTCATTCAATGTTCTACACAAAAGGCATATGGTATCTGAATCAATATGGATGTTTCTCCCAGATCATCATGTTTAGCAAGGTTTTGAATACCATTAATATCAGAAAAGGAACAGCTCTAAAAGCATTTCTGAGATTGAAATCTATAATACACCACTAATTTGGTCAAGAAAGTTAATTTTACCTTGGAAAAGAAGCTTTAAGTTTTAAAAGTCTTGCTCTAATTTTCAATATATAGGCTTATTGCAAAAAAAAAATCATGTAGTGAGAAGAAATGTTCAGTGAGAGAAAAAAAAATAGTTAAGCCTTCTCTATTTGTTAAAAGAAAGAAAAATGTATTATTGCAATGAAATATTTCACTATGGTATGATTGCAAAAATTTTGCTTTAAGGAAAGGAGTAACTTGACAGAAGCAGAGGAGAAAAGAAGACATTAACTTTAAATCCCAATGAGCATACTTAATCATGTTCTCTGAAGTTCAGAACGCTACAAATGCATTAATAATTGCTGCCATTACTACATTCTTGAAATGTAAGCCCTAAAACTGAAGCTACATGAAGCAAGCCTTGTCCAAAGCCACCAAAGAGCTCTGAGAACATTTGAACTGAGCTGCCTCGCCTCTCCACCAGCTGTTGGAGCTGCACTAGAATGAAGCTGCAAATCAAGGAACTCTTGAATTTCAGGAACTTATCTGAACGACCATAGAGGAGGGGGAGGAACTTCCAATAGAAAATAATACCCATAGCTCAAGATTAGTGCTTTCCAAACGTGGTTGTTTGCTTGCAGATGTTTTATTACTCAACTATATACATCATCATTCAGTGTCTTCACTTCCCTACTGACCCAATCTACAGTATGTCTAAGATTGGTCCTCTTTCCAAGGTAATTGGAAGTAAGAGGTTATAGCAATAGCAATAGCTCTGAAGACTTATATACTGCTTTATAATGCTTTACAGCCCTCTCTAAGTGGTTTATAGAGCCAGCATATTGCCCCCAACAATTTGGGTCCTCATTTTACCCACCTTGGAAGGAGGGAAGGCTGAATCAACCTTGAGCTTGGTGAGATTCGATCTGCCAAATTGCAGGCAGCTGGTGGGCAAAAGAAGTAGCCTACAATATTGCACTCTAACCATTGCACTACCACGGCTCATATGTGCCTGGTTCAGCTCAACTTTTATGGAGTTACTTGTCCATTCATTGTCACTGGAGGGCCAATGGCTCCTCAAAGTGTTCGTTAAACTTGCTTTTGGGGGGAAAACTAAAACCCTTGGAGATGACAAGGATGGAGCTGGTTACTTTTCCATCACAAGCAGGGCTGAGTGACAGAATGAAAATCTCTTTCCCGAGCCCTATATAAATATTTCTTCCCCATAATTACATGCAGCTGTTAAACTGGGATCCCTGGAGAGCACAACATGCAGTCATGTAAGCCTTCAAGGCTGGATCAGCCCACCCTTCCTCCTCTTGTCCTGCCCTGCGCTGGACTCCATGCCTTTTCCCTGTTCCTTCTTGTGACAGGTCTCCGGATTCACCCTCCTTGTCCTCCCTTCCATTTGTTTCAATGAACAGTCCTTTTATCTATTCTGTAGGTACAAATAAAGCTGTCTGATTTGATCAGGTTCTTGATATGACAGGTTGAGAAAGAGCTGGGGGGGGGGGAGGGAGGCTGCTCAAACAGAGCTTCCTTGTCTGTCAGGATCTGCTTGACACTCTCTATAATAGCCAGATTGATGAGCTCCTGAAAGTAGAGCCCTGTGTGTTTTCAAGTTCTATTTTGGGTGAAAACACTTCTTGAAAGATCTTGAAAGGAGCTGGCAGTTGAGTAGTTCGAATGATTAATGAGGGCTGGCTTGGCTGGGTAAGATTTTGTTGGCTGTGCCAGCAAGCGGCAGTGGGCCTGTTCCAGCAAGCCAGAAGATGAAGCCCATCCTCTCCCCACAATTCCCAAATAATTCTCTTTCTCTCATCCCAGTGTTTTCCCGGAAATCACATGGAGGCGACAGGCTCCACATGAGGAAAAAGTTAAATAAACGACTGCCGAAAGGGGCCTCACCAAGCCAAGTTAAGCGAGTTAAAAAAAAGATGTTTATGGATTTAGGAGAACTTGGTCTACAGAGCTATCATATATTTAAAAACAATAAATATCATTCAGTAATTCAAGGCTCCCCCATCTCCTTCCCCAGTTGGGGCTTTCAGAGTCTAGATATCCAGTACCTGGGGGGGGGGGGGGAACCTAGATAGGACTCCATTCTTTCATATCTCTTATTATTTTTATTTATGGATTCTAACCAATAAGAACAAAACAATCATCTACTTAATCTGGGGGCTGGGTGAGGAGAAAATTTATACATTCAAAAGTAATGACTATATTCACCTGAGAAATAATTGATGTAATTTGTAATTTTTTGCAGAAAAATTCTCCTATCATTTCTTGCTACTAGTTAATTTGGCATTTATTAAATTCTCATGGGTGGCATTACAACTGCCTATAAGGTTCATATGACTGGCTTGTTCTTCAGTGTATGATCACTTATCCAGAAATGGAGGCTAACTTCCAGGGCGATATACTTAACAAATCCTTTTCATTAGCTTTTTTCAGAGCAGGAAATATGGGCAGCCAGAGAGGCTTCATAGTGTGAGAGAAATGTGGAGCATAAAACAGCAGCAGTGATGCTCTCCATCATCTTTGAGTTCTTTTATCATTCAGGCAGATGGAAAGAGAAGCCTATAACAGACCCAGTTTATATTCCTTCTTTTCTGTGTGTGCATGTGGGTTGTAGACCTGCCTTAGACACAAAACCAACTGCATGGCCTTGGGCCAGTCCTTCTCCCTCAGCCTTAGGAAGGGGACAAGGGTAAAACCACTTCCTAAATCCATACATATGTATACAGACAGACAGAATTTCCTCTTCCCAGTTTGGTCTAGTGGTTGAAGCACCAGACTAGAAAACAGGAGACCATGAATTCATATCCGGCCTAAGCCATGAAAGCTTTGGACTTGGATGAGTGACTTTGGGTAAGTCCCTCTCCATCAGCCCTAGGAAGGAGACAAGGACAAACCACTTCATACATACATACGTACATACATACATACATACATACATACATACATACATACATACATACTTTTCTCTTTCAAGTTCAGTGTAGTGCCAGAAAGGAAGAGACTGAATTCTAGTCCCACCTTAGCTAGGAAAGCAAGTTGGGTGGTCTTGGGTGAGTCACTCTCTCAGCCCAACTCACCTCACAGGGTGGGGAAATAGGAGGAGGAAAGAGTTTTTGTATGTTGGCCATCTTGAGTTACTTGTAAAAATAATAAAAGTAGGATACAATTAGAAAAATAAATAAATCTCCATATCTTCCTAGTCCATCCATTCTTGCTATTTTAGAATCAATTGCATAAAGGCCTTCCATCAGAGAACAAAGCCACTTTCATAAACCTTCTACCACTAGTCAGTTTCACAATTCTTTCACCTATAACCCACCACTAAGCTTCAATCCTTGTCCTCTGGCATGAATGCAGGGGTCAGGTGTTGCTGGAAGACCCTTCCATATGATTCTAGACATCTATGTGTGGTTTTCTCGTACGAATCAGGGTTAGGAAAGTAGCTTTCTGTCTTTTCCTTTCTTCCTTCCTTTCCACCAACTGTGTTGCAGAGGCCAGCTTGCATAATTCCTAGCCATCTGCAAGGATTTTGGGGGGCTGCCATCTGCATCGCCTAACACCTGGGCCCCTTATACAGCCTCACCACAGATCTGTCAATGAAGAGAGATTCTTTCCACTGACCTGCTGAAATGGAAACATCCAAAGAAATGTTTTCTCTGTGCAAGCACGGGCAGGCATCTAGAGATCAAGCTAAGCCTGGCTTGCCTTTGATGTATATCCAGGACCCATTAGTCATCTTCACTGGGACATCTCTGCAACCTTAGTGCCTCACAGCAGTGGGGAACATTCAGAGGAGGGCGATTCTCTTTCTTCTTCCATGCAGAGCTGTGGATATTAATTCATTTGTTCACTCATTCACTCACCTGTCTGGATTTCTCCTTGAGCTTGCTCAACCCTCACCTGTCTCATCTGTGATTCACTTGGAGGTGAGCCCACTATGCCTCATTGTCTCCAGACAGTTCTGCCAATCACTGTAGGATCTGAAAGAGCAGAGAAAAGCTGCTAGAACTAGAAAAGGATGTGAGACAAGGCCTGAGCCTCTGATCTTTAATTAAATCAGTTTATTTTGCCGGTGGCAAAGGGGACCACAGAGCATCCTCTGGATATATTTGTCTTTCTATGCTAGCTGATAAGGTAATCACCTGTTGCCCACTGAAGAAAAAAATACATTGCCAGAAAAAAGTAAAAATATGGAGATAGGCATGCACCTTAGATAGAATGGCCTCCTTGCTGGCTGCAACTGGAAGAGTTCCCTAAGGATGTAGCCAAATCCATGAGCCTGTGTTTGCACATCCACTCTGAGCATCCTGTAGCACTTCAATAATTAAGCACTTGGTGCCAGTATTATTTTCATTACAGAAATCCTTCAGAAGCAATTTGAAGATCCTTGCTAGCCTTCCTTTTTGATGTGAATTGAAAATCACAGCAGAGCTGCTGCAAACAAAAAACAAACCAGCCCTGACCCCATTTCACACAAAGGGAGAAGAATTTTAAACACTCAAACACCCTGGGACTATGCTTGACTAGTTGATGTTAGGGGGAAAATGGGGAAAACTCATAGAACTTGTCAATGTCACACCTGCTCATCTGGGCGACTGAGAGAAGCTGAAAAGCCATCAGTTTTAACATTCCCTTTATCGAACCCAAAGCTCAGCATATAGGATTCTGTTTTCCAGTAAGAAAATCAATCGCCATTAACTCATACCAAAAAGTTACTTTTAGTTTTCCAACCAATTTGCAATTGAGCCAGATATAAACTATTTTCTTCCTCTAGCATGCCTGGTAGCAGGAGATCCAGAGCTGCTTTCCACCAAAGAATTAGCCCTATGCAGGCCTCCAGTCTCTAGGAGCACCGAACCCATGGAAAAACAGACATACAAACAAGTACATGTCTGGCAGGTTCCTGAAGTTTCATTGGCCAATAGGTGCTACTAGCTTGGTCTCCAGCTTGCCATAACAGAATAAGAGTTGTAAGGGATGCTGGAGGTCCTCTAGCCTAACCTCCTGCTGAGGCAGGAAGCCCTATATCATTTCAGACAAATGGCTGTCCAATCTCTTCTTAAAATCTCCATTGTTGTATCACCCACAACTTCTGAAGCCAAGTCATTCTACTGATTATTGTTCTAACTGCCAGGAAATTTTTCCTTAGTTCTAGATTGGTTCTCTCCTTGATAAGTTTCCATCCTTTGCTTCCTTCAGAGGAGCTTTGGAGAATAGGTCGACTCCCTGTTGTTTGTGGCAACCCCTGAGATATTGGAACACTGCTATCATGTCACCCCTAGTCCTTCTTTTCATTAAACTAGACATCCCCAATTTCTGTAAATAATGCAAACTTCCAGAAATCCTGGTTTTGGGACTATTGATGAGAGCTGCATATGCCTCCCCTCTACTCAGCAGTTTCCTGAATCAGCTCCCAAAATCCAAAGAGTGGGGAAGACACAGGTATTCCTTGACCTACAACCACAACCAAACTCAAAATTTCCATTGCCAACAGAAGTAATTTTTGCCTCATTTTGTGACCTTTCTTGCCTCCATTGTTAAGTGAATCACTGCAGCTATTTAGTAACACAGTTGTTAAGTGAATCTGTCTTCCCAGCTGACTTTGACAGGAGTTCGTAAAAAATGATCGTGTGGCCCCCCAGGACACCGAAACCATCATAAATACAAGCCAATTTCCAAGTCTTTTGATCATATGACCATGGAGATGCTGCTAATGTCACTCACTTTTTTCAGTGCCATTGTAACTTTGGTTATCAAATGAATAACCAAGTCAAGGACGATCTGTACTGCAAAACTTCTTGCAGATTGACCAAATCCTTTTTCTTGTGGCTACAGTTAAACAGTCCCCAGGCGGTTCTTTTTCCTTTTCCCCAGATCGCTGGATTCTTTGGAGTGACTGGCCCTGTCAAGATTGACAGATTGATCAATAAGCAACAACTTTGAAATTGACATTGCTGCCACTTTAGGTATTCTTTGGCTTGGTTCTTAATGAGTGTGGACATGCTCTTGCAAAGTTCTTCTCGGAGGCAGCTGCTTTGTCTCATGTGCTGCTGATGTAGATGATGAAGAGGGCTAAGCAGCCTATCCAAAAAACTTGCACAGGATAAGTCCTGTTTCAGAGGAACTTATCTCAGTTCAGGCAGCCAGAGAAGGTTCAATGTGGTGTTGAAATGTGAAATCCAAAAGAACACTCCCAGCATCAGTGCCCTTCATCTCCTTCAACAAAAAAGTAAATTTAAAAACTCCATTGGGGAAATTCAAAAGAAATTCTCAACCGCCTTGAGAATAAAAATAAAAGAAAAACACACACAGAAGTCTCTTTTGTAGGTTAAGAAAATAGGGGAAATGGGAAACCGATGTTGGCCACACTATTAATCTTAGCAAACCAAAGGAAACACACGCATGAAGCCAACTGATAGATCCATAGGTTAGTTCCTCCTAGGCATGTTGACTCCAGCTGCCTTTGTTTTATACTGGGTATCATCTGTCAGAAGACTAGTGGACATTACCATCGAACAAGGACTGGGTTTATTGCAGCAAGGTTACTCTGCTAAAACAATATTGGGAAAAACAAATGCACTTGGAAATCTGGGGCATGTTTTTACTTTGGAGATTTATTGCTCTGGGCAGATTCCAGAAAGACATAGCTTTTCATTTTTCTCATTATTAGGAGATATCAGCTTGCAAAGTTGAAAGGGTTCTGGAATTCTGATTTATTGGAAGAGATGATCTGGAGAAATGCAGTTAGTTGGCTGGGAATTCTCAAGCAGGTCCAGGTGAGAGAGAGTATAATATATACCTCCCCCACCTTCTCCTTTTCATTCTCCCTCTCTCTCTCCCTGTCTGTCTCATTAACACGCAGAATTATTGCATCTGCTATTGCTGTACCCAATTTGGGAAGGAATTTTTTAGTTATTTTTTTTAATTCTTGGCTATTTCATTTTGGCTATGTTTTAGGGAGTGAGACAAATTATTTGAGGTGAGAAGAACATTTTCATCAGCAGGAGATCATTGTGGGGCAATGCTAATAGCTTCATACCTTCCACTATCCTGATCTGGATACATTCTGTGTGTTTTTAAACAAAATGCCAAAAGTAGAATTTTTGAATCCAGAGACTTTTGAACCTTCCTCTACCTATTGACTGTCCTAGTTTGTTGTATTTAAAACCAGTATTTAATCGGGACTGGGTTACCTTTGGTAATAATAAACTTCATGCAGGCAAGTAATGGAATTTTAGGCCGTTATATTGACAGGAGGCTGACAAGAGGAAAACTAAGCATTCTGCTTAAACACTTATACACACACACACTACATTCAACATAGAATAACAGCAATTTGCTACAGAAGAAAGAGAACTCTTATTTTTTCTTACCCCAATACCACAGCATGATCTTAGATCCAGCTACTAACTTTTTTTTTTTTTTTTACAAGGCTGGTATTCACAATCCATTGTTTATATATACTCTGACTTGGACCCTAGACTTTTTCTTGATATCTAAAGGAAAACCCACACTCTTTAGCATGCTGTAGGCATCCCTTGCTGGCTGTGACTTTTTCACTCTCCCTTTGTTTCAGCTTTCAGCTCTGCTTTAGTTTGTCTCATTTTATTCTTTCTCTGTTTCAACAGCCATTTTGTAGCTTTCGCTGGTCTGATTAAGCAAGGGGCCAACTCCCCTTCTCCTTCCCTTTCTCATTATTTCTTAGGCAATGACAAATATATACCACCAGCTTCCTTCAAGCCCAGAACTTACACAATGGGTTTAGATGCCAAAGTGAAAGAACACAGCTGCTTGGATTAAAGTCAGCAGTTGTGCTGGAAAACTCTTTTTATGCATTTCCAGATTAATCAGCTCCTGCTTTCTCTCAGCTCACCACTCAACAGACTGACAAGAAGAGTTATTCAGTTCTGAAAAGAATATGAAAGTAGAAGTGATGCAACTGCAGGTAAATGATGTCTTGACTTGTACTCCATCCAGGTGAATATTTTTTTCTTTCTCACACATTGTTTTCCTCTGCGTTGTGGCCTGACAAACATTAACAAGACTGATGGTGCTGAGAAAGCGAGTCTCCATTTAAACTGGGGGGAAATCTAATCTTAAACATATCTTATGTAGCTGGCCAGAAATGTTGAATTATAAGGAAAAACAATAGAAGAGAATATCTATAGCTCAGGGTTGAACTGTGCAGGCCTTGATGCTCTCTGCAGTTGATAGTTTGCTTGCAGATGTTTCACTACCTGCCAAGGTAACATCCTCAGTGCTAGTGAGTGTGGGGATTTGCTTCATTACAGCAGACAGATTAAATCATCGTTTCAGTTTTAAACCCAGCATGATAGATCAAGCTATATCCAAATCCACTAGGGAATTAAAGACAATTAAAAAGGAGAAAATAAAAAGGCTAGAACACATCCTTTCCAGCAGCCAACTCCCAGATAAGCAGGGATTAACAAGCGAGCAAGCAAACACAACACCCTAATCAAGGACCTACCAAGGAGAAAACCCACACTCCCACCAACACAAGCAGGACAAGCTACTATATGTAAACAGAGCAAATCTCACACTCATTAACACTGATGATGTTACTTAGTCAGGTAATGACACATCTGCATGAAAACAAACAAGTTCAGATAGCACGAAGGGTTCCATATTAGCAAGTGTGTTTTTATGCAATTTACGTTCCTTCCTGTCCTGGGTCTGTGGCAGGGTATGGTGGTGTATGATCTAGTTGCAAAGTCTTCTACAGATGATCTACTCCAAGTCCTAGGAGAGAACTCCCTCTTGTTTCCTTGGTGCTTGGGCAAATGGATGCTGGAACGAGAAAAGATAGTGGTTTAGAACTGTCTAATAAAAGACATACACTCTCACTCTGAGAATGAATTCCCACAGGTCATCCTTGCAGAATGTAGCCCAAAGGTATAGTATATCACCTGGCAAGAGTAACTTCTAAGGTTCTTTCTGCATTCCCCAACCCTTTTAACCAATTTTGGAGTGCTTCTATTTGAACAGCTTGCAGCCTCTTTTCTTTTATGCATTTCTTGCAGTTTACTCATCTAGCAGTGTCTGAGAGTCAAAAATCCCAGAATACTGAGGAGTCTTAATCACCCCCAGATTCCCCTGACCTCCATCCAGTCTATCCAAACCTTTCCAAGCACTCCTCAAGTGTGCCTAGGGTTGTGGGCTTTTTTCTTTTTCTTTTTGGAAGCAAGTATAATTTCTATCCCTGGATGAATTGTGGTTTAGTGAGGCCATTAAACATTTTCCCATTATAAATTGGGATTCTGGGGCCGGAAACATTGTTCCTTTTATTTATAGACAAGATGACCTGGCATGTCTCGAAAACAAAGTAAAGAAAAAACCTCCACATAAATTTCCCACTGCAAACTCCCAAGTCAGACCCCCGTTTTCCTTTCTAAATGCTGGGTTCATCCAGTGGGACTTCTACCAGCATCCTGAGGATTTGGCCCATCTCAGAAGATGCTGCAGTTCAAGACAAGACATATTCCACTCATCTTCCCATGTGCTTCCCAGAAGATTCCTTTGGAAGGGAAGCTTCTCTGATGCAAAGGAAATCACTTACTAATAAAGAATATTTGTAGCTAAAGGCCCTGTCACACTGCCCAACGGATGCAAAACGGACACAACGGACACAACAGACGAGCAAAATGTTCCATCCGTTGTTATCCGCTCTCAAAAGGTGCAAAATTTTGCATAACCAGAGCGGATAACACGGAAAGGAACGGACGCGGGGAGGACCCAGAGCGGATGGAAAGCGGATGCGGAACGGAAGCCCAGCGGATGGAAGCGAATGAGAGTGGATGGCACATCCGCTAGGCTTCCAGGGGGCCTCAGCAAAGTGGACGCGGAACAGAAAGAGCAGATGCACAGCGGATGCACAGCGGATGAAGTGGATGCACAGCGGAAGCCTAGTGGATGCACAGCGGAAGCCTAACGGATGCCTAGTGTTAATTGCGCATGCGGGGAGGATGCATTGCATAAGCCCCGCGGATAGAAGGGAAGCAGGTCACCATTCAGAGGAATGCCGGACGGATTGACAGCCTTGCCTGCCCTGCCTGCATGCCTGCCTGCAAGCCTTGCTGCAAGCCTTGCTGCCAGCCTTGCTATCTGCCTGCCTGCCAGCCTCCCTGCCAGCCTTGCTGTCTGCCTGCCTGCCAGACTTGCTGCCAGCCTGTCTGCCTGCCAGCCTTGGTGCCTGATTTCCTGCCAGCCTTGGTGCCTGCCTTCCTGCAAGCCTTGGTTCATGCCTGCCAGCCTTCCTGCCAGCCTTGGTGCCTGCCTCCCTGCCAGCCTTCCTGCCAGCCTTGGTGCCTGCCTCCCTGCCAGCCTTCCTGCCAGCCTTGGTGCCTGTCTGCCAGCCTGCCTGCCAGCCTGCCTGCCAGCCTTGGTGCCTACCTCCCTGCCAGCCTTCCTGCCAGCCTTAGTTCCTGCCAGCCTCCCTGCCAGCCAGCAACCCCACAACCATGGGGAAGAACAGAAAGCCTCAGCCATCTGCTGCCAGCCCTTACAAGAGGGACAGGGCTACCATCCCGACCCCTGGCCCTCACTCTGTTTCTGCTGGGGCTTCTGCAGCACAGGCTCGCTCTTCTGGGGCTGGGGCTTCTACTGCTTCTGCTTCTGGAGGACCTGATGATGTGGGGGATCAGACAAGCACTCCAGCACCAGCCACCTCCACAACACCTGGACCCTTCACCCCTGAGACTGAGTGACCAAGAGGAGTGCCAGAGACTCATTTTTGTTTTATAGCTTGTTGTTAATAAAGTCTATTTTTGATTCACACACTTGCTTCATTTCTTTTTTTTAATAAAGTCTTGGTGGAAACTTTTAGAAATGGTTTAAGCCTTTGCATGCTTGTGGGATGGGTTAAGATAGCAGTGGGATGGGTTGAAATAGCAGTGGGATGGGCAGGGATACCTTTGGGATGTGTAATAGCTGTGGGATGGGCAGGGATACCTTTGGGATAGGTGAGAATAGCTGTGGGATAGATAAACCTCCAGTGGAAGCATAGTGGGACTGTATGGTCCACCCTCCCAGGTGCCAAACCTATGGCCCTTTGTTATCAATAACAGTGTAATCAATCATCAACACATGTCAACATAAACACAACTCTTTATTAAATGCCCTGTTCATTGTAGGTCCACCCAACATACATGGCCCAATCTCATCCGTGTAATGAGAGAGGCTGAAGGAAGCATCCATTAATCATCTATCATCCTGTCTTGCCACTCCACTGCTCCAGCTGGGGAGTTGCACCAGTGTCTCAGGAGGTTGCACTGCTTCTTCCCTTCACCTGAGGCTCTGTTGGGGCCTTGCACATCCTCGGTGTCTATCAGGTTTCGCCCTTGCCTCCATTCCCCAGGCTCCATGTCCCCATTGCCTTGTTGGAGATCCACGAGCCTGTTCTGCAAGACTGGGTAGCGGGTGCGCATGAGATTGTGCACGATGCAGCAAGCTTCCACGATCCTCCTCACGGTCTCTGGGCGATGCTGCATGGTGGTGAGAAGTACCTGGAACCTGTTGGCCAGGATGCCAAAGGCGTTCTCCACCACCCGCCTTGCCCTGGACAGCCTGTAGTTGAAGATCCTCTCTTCACGGGTGAGGCATTTGGAGGTGTAGGGCTTCATGAGGTAGGTTGTGAGGGAGAAGGCATCATCCCCCACGATGAAGTAGGGCACATCTTGCGTGTCGTTGGGCAGGGGGTCTGGATCTGGGAAGCCCATGATGAGGTTGCGTTCCAGCCCCTCCTTGAGGTGACTGGCATTGTATACCTGAGCATCTGAAGATGACCCGTTGCCTGAATCATCAATGTACATGAACTTGTAGTCAGCATCGACCATGGTGAAGAGGATGATGCTGAAGAAGCCCTTGTAGTTGTGATAAGAGGACCCTGAGTTGGCTGGAGCTTTGCAGGCCACGTGCTTGCCATCAATGGCTCCAATGGTGTGTGGGAAGTTCCACCTCTGATACCACTGCTCTGCAATTTTCTTCCATCCTTCTTCAGTGGAGGGGCACTGGAGGAGCTCCTCCATATATTCTTCGATGATGGCCTGTACCACTTCTCTGACCACAATGCTGATGGTGTTGTGTGGCACCCTCCAGCCGTACTGCATGCTCCTGTAGGTGGTCCCTGAGGCCAGGTGGTGCAGAGTGAGTGCCACCTTGAGCCCAGAGTCCAGGCTGGGCTGGAAGTTGGTGTTTGCCTTGGTCAACCTGGGTGTCAGCCGCTGCACAACTTCGTCAAACATGGCTGGAGGCATCCTCATGAAGTTCTGGAATGCCTGAGTGTCTTCGTTCCTGAGCTCCACCATCAGCTTGTTGTACAGTCCGTACTCTGCTCTTCTGGTGAACCATCTTCGTACCCAGACGCTTCTTGGCCGCCTCTTTTTCTTCCCGTAGTAGAGTTCACAGAGCCTGTAGATGGCTTTGCACTGTTGCAGAAGGACGGTGGCTGCCAAAAGGACTTTGTTACGATCCACGGTGGACATGACTGGATGCTGTGGAAGAGTCAGAGTCAGATGAAGGCTGCAGAGGTCTGCACCGCAGGGCTGCTGTTCTGAAAGTGAGATCCAGATGAGTTGCTCCCCCTTTTTATAGGCAGTATAGGTTTTCCCCTATGTGTCCCTTTGCATCCTCTAGGCATCCTCTAGACATCCTCAATATCCGAGATAGGTCCCCTCTGTGAACGTTTTTTCCATTTTAAATGCCTTGTTTCAGTGCTGCATCCGCTAGGCTTCTGTTCTGCATCTGTTCTGTGTCCGTTCCGCTTCCTCCCTGCGTCCGAGCAGATGCGAGTTGCGCAGATGCGCAGCAGATGCCTAGCGGATATAGCGGATGCGTAACGGATGCAGAATGGATGCCTAGCGGATGCCTAGCGGATGCAGAACAGACAAATTGGATACATTTTCTGCTCAAAAGTTTTGAGCAGCTCAAAACTTTCTGAGCAGATGGAACGTCCATAGACGGATGCTGGACGGATAGAGAGGAAGCAAAATGGAGGCAGTGAGTACAGAACGGATACATCGTGTTAACCAACGGATGGCAAGCTTTTTTGTCCATTTTACATCCTCTTTGCATCCATTGGTGCAGTGTGACAGGGGCTTAAGATTGATATGAGGAGTCCCTGGTGCTCTTTCAGCTTGTTTTCTTGCAGATGTTTTGTTACCAAACTAGGTAACATCATCAGTGCTAGTCACTGTTAGTCTCACTGGACTAGCATAGATGTTACCTAGTTTGGGTAATGAAACATCTGCAAGAAAACAAGCAAGCTCAGAGAGCACCAAGGACCCCTCACATTACTTAGCAGAAAGAAGGTAAATATTTAAGTCAGTTTGGTTAGAGGATCAGGTAGAAACCAGAAGAGTTCTAGTCCTACCTTGGGATAATCACTGTCAGCCTTCAAGATTTTCTTCCTTTGCTTTGCATATTTCAGCTGTCATAAGTAACGGGGGGAGGAGGGGGGAATGGTTATGGGAAGTGAGCTGGAGGTGTTACGAACCAGAGCTGTACAAACTGGGGGGGGGGTACATTCTTGCTTAAGTTTCTATTCTGTGCTATGTGCAGCTGTAACTCTTTATCAAACTATGTCAAGGTCAACAGACAGAAACCTCATCACCACCTGGAGATGCCCACATGATGATATACACAACTTTTAATTGGATGAGCCAATTGAACTATTGGGGATAGGAGCATTGCCATTACTTTGTATATGTGATTTACGTGCCCATTTTCTCAGATTCAGAATTCTTTTGTTGCTACCACTTGATTTCCAGTAAAAGATATCTTTTATCTGATTAAAGGAGTCTTAAGTATTTGTTTCTTGGATTTTGAATGGCACACCAGCTGACATTATTCTGAATCTCTACATTTCCAGTTCACCCAGAGAATTAATAAATTTTCTTCCGAGGGGGTCTGAACACAATGCCAAATCCAGCCAGCGACCAAGAAGACCTGGGAGCAACTGGAGGACAAGATTCTCTGCTGCTAGAGAAAGCAGGGGAAACCGACTTGTTAGCAGAACTAAATCATGGGGAAAAACCAGTTGTAAAAACCAAATGGTCCTTGGGAGTTGGTTGGAAGGATCCTGAGGAAAAGCCTCCTCCAGGAGTGACCACAACCCATTGGCGTGGAAGAGAGGAGCCATGGCAGGAGAAGGAAAGATAAAAAATTTTACGAACCCAAGCCATGCATCTTCTAAATGAAGCTGTCGGAGAACCTCAAACTGAACAAAGGTATGAGGGAGAGGAGGGGGAGGCAGCTCCAGCCAGAAGAATCAGAGCAGCCACGCCCAAAAACCAACCTGGGCTAGCGCAACAGGCAGCAGCAGCCCAGAGGCCTCCAGCGGGAGGGGTATTTGCCAGAAGACGTAGAACTCCAAAGGTGCCTCCGTTGGAAGTAAAATATGGGGGGAATCCCAAGTAGTTAGGATTCTTCCTGGCACAAGTCTGGAGCCATATGGAGTAATATGGAGAGGATTTTTCCTCAGAAGCAGCCAAAGTTAGATGTGTTACCAGGGCTCTGGAGGGAACAGCTGCAAACTGGATGGTGGCTTTGCACAATGATAATGCCCCTCAGCTGTTGAATTATGACCTGTTCATGACTGCGCTGCGGGCCAGGTTTGAAGACCCACTTGCTGAACGTAAGACCAGAATTAGGATGAAACCATAAATCAGGGGCAGAGATCAGTGGCCGACTGCACCCTGGAATTTAGAGAGCTGGTGTGCCATATTCGAGGCTTGTCCCAGGGAGCCCTGATAGAAGCTTTTAAAGATGGGTTGAATGAAGATGTATATCAAAGCTGCATTGCCAGAAGAGACCCCAAAGATCTGCAGCTGTGGAACGTGTTGGCAGCGAAGGTGGAAATTGATCTGACCCAAAACAGACACCAGGAAGATTTTGGTTGGAACAAGTCCTTCCCCACCAGCCCTCGAGAAGCCTTAAAACCTCAAAAGGGAGGAATGGCAGCAAAACCCAAGACCACTGCTTCCTTCCGATGTGGGAAGAAAAGTCACCGGGCTGCAGATTGCCGTGCCAAGTTAGAACCAAAGGGGGCACCAGGAGGAGGAAGAAAACCTGAAAAAACCCTAGCAAAGTCTCGCGAAACGGTGCTTAAAGCAGAGGAGGTTGTAGAGATTGCCCCTCCGAAAGAAGAGGAGCTGGGAACTCCAACCTCTTTTGAAGAGAGTGAATCCAAATCAGAAGACAACTCACTGGTAAGTCCAAACAAGGGCCCTATGACCATTCCAGTGAGATTAAGGGTGCCCACGTCGGGAGCCAAAAGGGAAATGCTGGTCTTGTTAGACTCTGGGTGCACAAGGTGCGTAACCAGCTCAGAGGTAGTGGAGAAAATGGGCTTAAGGTTAAAGACTTTAAAAATGCCCAAAGCCTTTTGCCAATTGGATGGATCGGTAGCTGGGGGTGGCCCTGCCCATTTCATAATGGAACCAACAGAAATGATGATGGGGAAGCATTGAGAAACTTTGTGTTTTATTGTGGCTCCTGGGATGGAGTGGCCCTTAATACGAGGGTTGCCCTGGCTCTGGAAATGGAACTCTCATGTTGATTGGAGGAGAGGGTCATTGCGCATACGTACTGACCAGCGCCCAGAAGGGGAGGGGCAATCTCAACCGAAACTCAGGAGTCCCACTGAATTGGCCTCCACTGGCACCAAGAACCTGAAGGGGGAGGAGAACATTCCGGAGGAATATTGGGACTTCAAGAAAATATTCAATTAAAAGGCCTCGGATAAGCTTCCACCCCATCGTTCAACAGATTGTAGTATTGAAATTTTACCCGGGGTGAAACTCCCAAAACTGAAACTGTACTCGATGACACTGCGGGAGCTAGAAGAGCTGCGGTCATTTACCAATAAGTATTTGGAACATGGTTTTATCCAACCTGCTAGACCTTGGGTAGCAGCCCCAATATTGTTCTATGAAAAGAAAGATGGTTCCGTTTGTTTATGTGTTGACTATAGAAACCTGAACACTATTTCAGTGGAGAACGTGTACCCCCTCCCCTTGATGAAGGACATGTTGGCCCACTTGGCCAAAGGGAAAATTTTTTACGAAACTCGACTTGAGAGAAGCATACTACTGGGTTCGAATTAAGGAAGAGGATGAATGGAAAACTGCTTTTAACTGCCCAATTGGTTGTTTCCAATTCAATGTTCTTCCATTTGGCCTACAGGGGGGGGGCCTGTAGTATTCGTGCAAATGATCAATCAGGTGTTGCATGAACATCTACACAAAGGGGTGTTGGTTTATCTTGATGATATCCTTATCTACACGGAGACTCATGATGAACATGTGAAACTAGTGCGGTCAGTTCTGGAAAAACTTCGAACCGCTAAGCTGTATGTAAAGTTCTCCAAGTATGAATTCCACCAGAAAAAAATCGACTATTTAGGTTATCGCATCTCATGAGGGCATAGAAATGGATCCAGGGAAGGTTCGTACTGTGTTGGAATGGGCCCCTCCCTGCACCAGGAAGCAACTTCAAAGTTTCTTGGGGTTCGCCAAGTTTTACCGTCAATTTATCCCTGCTTTTGCGAAGATAGCAATGCCTATCACAAATCTCCTAAAAACCAAACGGGAGATGAAACCAAAGCCTAGAAAACCACTGGAGTGGTCCATGGAGTGTCAAACTGCTTTTGAGAAGCTGAAACGACTGTTTGCTGCTGAACCAGTACTCAAGCACCCGGACATGGATGCTCCTTTTGTAATCCAAATCGATGCGAGTGACGTAGCCGTTGGGGCGGTGTTACTCCAAGCAAATGAGATGGGGACTCTGCAACCGTGTGCATATACTTCCCATTAACTAACTGAAACCGAAAGATGGGCCATCTGGGAAAAAGAAGCTTTTGCAGTTCTCTGGGTTCTGTAAACCTGGAGGCATTTCTTAGAAGGGGCAAAACACCCATTTGAGGTGTGGACGGATCATAAAAATTTGGAGGCTTTCAAAACGCCTCGGAAGCTGTCTCCCAAGCAAGTTCACTGGGTGCAGTACTTTAAGCGCTTTAACTTTTCATTGAAGTACATTCCAGGGGGGAGGAACTTCATGGAGGATGCTTTATCTAGATTACCTCAATATAATAGTGCTCGCCAAGAAGTGGTACGGCCAATTGTCCCAACCAAACAGTTGGCAGCTCCAGTGGTTACCAGAGTCCAGAAAAAGAAGATTGATTTATTAAATGATTTGACTGCACAATTAAGAAATGCTCTAAAACTTGATGATTAGTTCCTTGCTCACTCAAATAACTGTACGGTTAGAGATGGATTGGCATAGGTGGGGGCCAAATTATATGTACCAGCGAAGCTGAGAAACGAAATATTACAGCAAGCTCATGACTCTAAAGCCGCTGGTCATTTTGGATTCGTGAAAACCTTACACTTGGTTAAAAGGTAATTTTGGTGGCCTACCTTGAAAAAGGACATTGAAAGTTATGTAGCTAGTTGTCCTATCTGTGCCTCAGCCAAACGGCCTCCTGGTAAACCAGCAGGCTTACTACAAAATGTGGCAAGACCAGCAGCTCCATGGAAGGAAATCTCTGTAGATTTTATAGTGGAATTACTTGAAAGTGGGGGGAATACAGTTATTTGGGTAGTAACCGATTTGTTTTCCAAACAGGTACATTTCATACCTTGTCCGAAAATCCCATCTGCAAAAACATGGGCTAAAGCCCATGTCACACTGGCCAACAGATGCAAAAAGGACACAGCGGACGAGCAAAATGTTCCATCTGTTGTTATCCGCTCTCAAAAGGGGCAAAAATTTGCATAACCAGAGCGGATAACACAGACGCGGGGAGGACGCAGGGCAGATGCAAAGCGGATGCGGAACGGAAGGCCAGCGGATGGAAGCGGATGAGAGCGGATGGCGCATCCGCTAGGCTTCCGGGGGGCCTCAGCAAAGCAGACGCGGAACGGAAAAAGCGGATGCACAGTGGATGAAGCAGATGCAGAGCGGAAGCCTAAAGGATGCACAGCGGAAGCGGAATGGATGCCGAGCGTTAATTGCACATGCAGGGTGGATGCATTGCATAAGCCCCCTGGATATAAAGGGAAGCAGCTCGCACGTGGCCAGCATTCCGAGGAAAGACCTGCTGCTGGACACTTCGAGTTCCTTGCCTGCCCTGCCTGCCAGCCTTGCTGCCAGCCTTGCTGCCTACCTGCCTGCCTGCCTTCCTGCCTGCCTTCCTGCCAGCCTTCCTGCCAGCCTACCTGCCAGCCTACCTGCCAGCCTTCCTGCCAGCCTTCCTGCCAGCCTTCCTGCAAGCCTACCTGCCAGCCTACCTGCCTGGCTTCCTGCCAGCCTTCCTGCCAGCCTTGGTGCCTGCCAGCCTCCCTGCCAGCCAGCAACCCCACAACCATGGGGAGGAAGCGAAAGCCTCAGCAACCTGCTGCCATCCCTGGCAAGAGGGACTGGGCCAACCTCCCGCCCCCTGCCCCTGACTCTGCTTCTGCTGGGGCTTCTGCTGAAGCTGCTCCTGGCGGTGGTGCTTCTGCTGGTGCTTACTCTGTTGAAGCTGCTCCTGGTCCTGCTCGTCCTGCTCATGCTTTTGGACTTGCTCGTCCTGCTCGTGTACCTGGTCGTGCTCGTGCTCCTGGTCCTGCTGGTCCTGTTGCTGCTGTTCCTGCTGGTGCTGCTGCTGCTGCTGCTGCTGATGATGATGATCCTGCTGCTGCTGCTGCTGATGATGATGATGATTATGATCCTGCTGGTGAGGATGATGATGATGATGATCCTGCTGGTGCTGCTGCTGCTGGTGTGGAGGAGCAGCCCCTACTACCTGGGAGCCCCTCTAATGAGGGCCCATCTGGTCCTGCCAAAGGGAGGAAGAGGCATATGCAGCAACGGGAGAGGAGGCAATACTATATTGAGGAGGCGCACGAGGATGAGGTGCTGGAGTGGCTGAGGGAGAATGACTATCTGTGGCGGAAGGGACACCGGCTGTACAGGGACACCAAGTGGAAGCAGGCTGCTTGGAGAGAGAGGGCGGAGAGTATGGGTTACACTTCAGAGGTGCTCCTCAGCTGGTGGAAGCACATGCACACCTGGTACAGGAAGCTGCACCTGAAGAAATCTGGCCAGGCCATGGTTAAGCTCACAGACAGAGAGACCTACGTCATGGCCAGGTGCAGCTTCCTGGAGGGTGAGGTCCGCCACCGAGGTGCACCAGCAGCCCCTCTCACGATCCTCTCTTTCCGGCAGCCTGCTGAGAGCCAGTCCTCTTCTGGCCAAGAGTCTGTCCCTGTCTCCAGGCAGGTTTCTGTGGAGCGTGCCATGGCGGAGAACCCACGGACAGGTGTAGTAAGCGTGGTGGAATGCGTGGAGGACTCCCTGGTGCGGTGGGAGAAAGGAGACATCAAGTCCACCACAGTCCTACCCGCATCCATCCCCCTCAGCTCCGCCTCCGCAGAAAGGCAGAGAGCCGGACAGCAGGAGGGGCAGAGCCACACTGTCCTGCTGGAGATCAGGGACACCATCCGCACCAGCATAGATCTCCTCTCTCAGCTGGTCCACACCGACTCCGACTCCTCCAACCGCAAGCCCTTCCTCACCTATGTCAACCAGACCCTCAAGGAAATGGCGGATCCACAGTACCAGCTGGTGAAGGACTGGATCACCGAGCTGCTTCACAACCCTCCAGACCCAGAGGAACCTGCTCCCACCCAGTCCAGGTCTGCTCCTCCACCCCAGGTGATGTCCCTCCCATTCCAAGGCTTCCCACAGGCCCTCACCTACCAGGGCTATGGCTACCAGGAGGTTCAGCAGCACAGGCAGCAGCCCTTCCCAGTCCAGGCACAGAGTCATCGGGCGACACCGTTGCCACCAGTTCCACTGATGCCACCGATGCCACCCACGACAATGATGCCACCGACGACAGCGATGCCACCCAGGCCAATGATGCCACCCACGACAGTCCTCACCCAGTTGCAGAGCAGACAGCCCCACTACACTGCTCCTTCCTCCACCCCACAGCCAAGCCCGGCCTCAGTACATCTGTCATCAGTACTGGGGCTGACACCCCATGACATGGAGGAAGGACCTCTCAGCATCACGGGGCTGAGCCAGCTGTCCGACACCTTCCTCAACACACTGTCACCTGTTGTCCTCTCGGGGCCAGGCACTCCAGCACCACCCACCACCACAGCACCTGGACCCTTCACCCCTGAGACTGGGCACACCTCTGAGTGACCGATAAGAGTGCCAGAGACTGGGTAGCTGGCTACCTGTGGACTTTATTTGGACACTTGACTTGGGTATTTTTCTGTTACAGCTTATTGTTCAATAAAGTTTATCTTTGATTCACACATTTGCTTCATTTCTTTTTTTCAACAAAGTCTTGGTGGAAACTTTTAGAAATGGTTTAAGCCTTTGCATGCTTGTGGGATGGATTAAGATAGCAGTGGGGTGGGCAAGGATCCCTGTGGAATGAGCAGGGATACCTTTGGGATGGCTAATAGCTGTGGGATAGATAAATCTCCAGTGCAAGCATAGTGGGACTGTATGGTCTACCCTCCCAGGTGCCACACCTAGGGCCCTTTTTTATCAATAACAATGTAAGCATTGACCCACACATGGTAACACAAACACAACTCTTTATTAAATGCCCTGTTCATTGTAGGCCCACCCAACATACATGGCCCAATTTCATCAGTGTGATGAGACAGGCTGAAGGAAGCATCCATTAAGCATCTACCATCCTGTCTTGCCACTCCACTGCTCCAGCTGGGGAGTTGCACCAGTGTTTCAGGAGGTTGCGCTGCTTCTTCCCTTCCCGTGAGGCTCTTTTGGGGCCTTGCACATCCTGAGTGTCAATCAGGTTTCACCTTTGCCTCCATTCCCCAGGCTCCATGTCCCCATTGCCTTGTTGACGGTCCACAAGCCTGTTCTGCAAGACTGGGTAGCGGGTGCGCATCAGATTGTGCAGGATGCAGCAAGCTTCCACGATCCTCCTCATGGTCTCTGGGCGATGCTGCATGGTGGTGAGAAGTACCTGGAATCTGTTGGCCAGGATGCCAAAGGCGTTCTCCACCACCCGCCTTGCCCTGGACAGCCTGTAGTTCAAGATCCTCTCTTCACAGGTGAGGCATCTGGAGGTGTAGGGCTTCATGAGGTCGGTTCTGAGGGAAAAGGCGTCATCCCCAAGGATGAAGTAGGGCACATCTTGCGTGTCATTGGGCAGGGGTTCTGGATCTGGGAAGCCCACGATGAGGTTGCGTTCCAGCCCCTCCTTGAGGTGACTGGCATTGTATACCTGGGCATCTGAAGATGAGCCGTAGCCTGAATCATTGATGTACATGAACTTCTAGTCAGCATCGACCATGGCGAAGAGGACGATGCTGAAGAAGCCCTTGTAGTTGAAATAAGTGGACCCCGACTTGGCTGGCGCTTTGCAGGCCACATGCTTCCCATCTATGGTTCCAACGGTATGGGAGAAGTTCCACCTCTGATACCACTGCTCTGCAACTTTCTTCCATCCTTCTTCAGTGGAGGGGCACTGGAGGAGCTCCTCCTTGTATTCTTCGATGATGGCCTGCACCACTTCTCTGACCACAATGCTGATGGTGTTGTGTGGCACCCTCCAGCCATACTGCATGCTTTTGTAGGTGGTCCCTGAGGCCAGGTGGCGCAGAGTGAGTGTCACCTTGAGCCCAGGTTCCAGGCTGGGCCGGAAGTTGGTGTTTGCCTTGGTCAACTTGGATGTCAGCCGCTGCACAACTTCGTCAAAATGGCTGGAGGCATCCTCATGAAGTTCTAGAACGTACGAGTGTCTTCGTTCCTGAGCTCCACCATCAGCTTGTTGTACAGTCCGTACTCTGCTCTTCTCCCGATCCATTTTCGGACCCAGATGCTTCTTGGCCGCCTCTTTTTCTTCCCGTAGTAGAGTTCACAGAGCCTGTAGATGGCTTTGCACTGTTGCAGAAGGATGGTGGCTGCCAAAAGGACTGTGTTACGATCCACGGTGGACATGACTGGATGCTGTGGAAGAGGAAGAGTCAGATGAAGGCTGCAGAGGTCTGCACAGGTGGGCTGCTGGTCTGAAAGTGAGATGCAGGTGAGTTGCTCCCCCTTTTTATAGGCAGTATAGGTGTCCCTTTGCATCCTCTAGGCATCCTCTAGGCATCCTGTAGACATCCTTAATATCCGAGATAGGTCCCCTCTGCGAACGTTTTTTCCGTTTTAAACGCTTTGTTTCCGTGCTGCATCTGCTAGGCATCTGTTCTGCATCTGTTCCGCATCCGTTCTGCTTCCTCCCTGCGTCTGAGCGGATGCGAGTTGCGCGGATGCGCAGCGGATGCCTAGCGGATATAGTGGATGCGTAACGGATGCGTAGCGGATGCGTAGCGGATGCAGAATGGACGAACTGGATACATTTTCTGCGCAAAGGTTTTGGGCAACCCAAAAATTTTGGAGCGGTTGAAACGTCAATGAACGGATGCTGGATGGATAGAGAGGAAGCAAAACAGAGGCAGTGAGTACATCACGTTTTCGAATGGATGGCAAGCTTTTTTGTCCATTTTACATCCTCTTTGCATCCGTTGGTTCAGTATGACATGGGCTTAAACTGTTTTACATATCTACAGACAGGGGTGTCCAGTTTACCTCAAACTTTTGGAAGGAATTCCTGAAATTATTGGGCTCCGCCCAGGGTTTAAGCTCCACCCACCACTCACAAACCAATGGAGCTTGTGAGAGGACTAACTTGGTATTGGAACAATATCTTCAATGTTATATAAATTATCAGCAAGATAATTGCTCTGACTTATTGCCATTCGCTAAGTGGCATATAATAATTCGGTACATAGTAGTACTGGGTTTCCTCCATTTAAAGTGGCTTCAGGACAAGACTTTGTACCCATACCCGAGCTTCCACGGGAGAAACTGAACATTCAGACATTAGATGAATGGATAACACAGCTCCAGCTTCCCTGGCTGGTTACCCGTAAAGCATGAGATGATGCTCATCAAGCTCATTAAAAAATTGCAGATAAGAGAACTCCCCAAAAACCATATCAGGTGGGTGACAAGATCTTTTTCTCGACCAGATATTTGCAAACCACACAAAAGTCAAAAAAGCTTGGCCCTAAGTATGTTGGACCTTTCTCAATTGAACAAATTGTAAACCCTGTGGCAGTCCAACTGAAATTACCAAAAAACTCTTTGATGGATTCACCCTGTTTTCTACGTTAGTTTATTAAAACCTGAACATACCTCCAACTTGAGACCAACTCAGGTTGATCCCCCTATACCATTGCTATTTGAAGGTGAACAACATTTTGAAGTTAAAGAAATTTTGGATTCTCGAAAACGAAGGTGTCGACTCCAGTATTTGGTTGCTTGGAAACATTGTCCTCCTTCCCAGGCTGAGTGGGTGAATGAGAAGGTTGTTAGAGCTCCTACACTTATCAAGGCATTTCGTACTAAATATCCTGATAAATCCTAAAAATATATTATGTTGCTGTTACCTGTCTATTGTCTATTACCTTCTACTTTTATCTTTTTTAGGACTAATGTCTCTTTTATAGCAGGGCTGAATGTCAGCCTTCAAAATTTTCGTCCTTTGCTTTGCATCTTTCAGCTGTCATAAGTAACGGGAGGAGGAGGGGGAGACATGGTTATGGGAAGTGGACTGGAGGTGTTACGAACCAGAGCTGTATAAACGGGGGGGGGGGGTACATTCTTACTTAGGTTTCTATTCTGTGCTATGCACAGCTGTTACTCTTTATCAAACTATGTCAATGGACAGAAGCCTCATCACCACCTGGAGATGCCCACATGATGATATACACAACTTTTAATTGGATGAACCAATTGAACTATTGGGGGTGGGAATGTTGCCATTACTTTGTATATGTGATTTATACGCCCATTTTCTCAGATTCAGAATTCTTTTGTTGCTACCACTTGATTTCCAGTAAAAGATATCTTTTATCTGATTAAAGGAGTCTTAAGTATTTCTTTCTTGGATTTTGAATGGAGCACAAGCTGACAGTCACTTTCTCTTAGCCCTCGGAAGAACATAAGGGCAACCCCATCCTGAAAAACTTTGCCAAGAAAACTGCAGGAATTTATACAGGCTTTCTCCAAGAATCGGACATAAATGAATGGAAGAAAATGGAAGTGCTTCACTCATGTAAGTGTGCTGGTTTTGTAGTGAGCCTGTGGAATTCCCCAAAGTTTCATAAATTTCTAAAAACAAATGACATTTTTTATTCTTGTTTGCTACCTCTCAAAAGAGCTTGGGAGTAAAAGCTACAAAAATAATGAAGATTCAAGAGTCATCATCACTGATGCAGTGATGGAGGCTCTAGGGAGTTTTCCTTACGGTTAGAACAATTAATTGGTGGAACAACTGAAGTTGTGGGCACTCCAACACTGTAAGTTTTTAAGAAGAGATTGGACAACCATTTGTTTGAAATTGCATCGGGTTTCCTGTCTAAGCAGGGGGTTGGAGTAGAACACTTCTAAGGTCCCTTCCAACTCTGTCATTATGAGTTGCCATTTCCTGGACACATGGCTTTCCTTATAGTTCTCAAAGCAATGGTGCTGAGAAATTAAAGCCTTGGCACTTGTATTGAACTTTTCTTCTGCATTTTTAATCAATTCTCTGACTTGGTGAAAATAGGTAAGTTGGGTTTCTTCCTCTTCCCCCACCCCCCCAAAAAAGTGAAAAAAGTGAAAACTTCACAAGAAACATTTTTTTCCAAACATTGACTTTAGTTAGACACTATCTACATGATATCTATAGATATGTCTCTCTTTTTTTCCCACATTTTTCAACTAAGAAACAGGGAAAACTGGGAAGGGAGATCATTGATTGAGAAGTCAAACACAAACATATTCAAATTCTACCCCAATTCCAACAATAAAACTTCACCAGAAAGAAATTCCACCCAGGTGCACCCCAATCATATTAAGAGTTTAAACAGGGTGGGATAGGAGGCTCCTTTTCAGTGGAAGAAAACATTTTTAAAAAATTGGAAGACACACTGAATTCCTTTACACTCCTCTCTTTGGAGCTGACTTTTGATTCCAGAATCTTTGGATTACTCAAACATCGTCTTTCTCAAACGTGGCAACTTAAGAGGTGTGAACTTCAACTCTCATAATTCTGCAAGTTGAAATCCATATATCTTAAAAGTAGTAATGTTGAGAAACATTGATTTACATTTGTTCAAGATAAATCCCACTCTTGAGAAAGCATGGAAGAATTGCTCTATTCCCTGGAAATTCAGAAGAAAATCCTCGAATTTCTCAGCCCCTTAATTGAAGAACTTCTAAAGGTCACTTGTACTGCATCTAGTTTCAATTCAAGGCTACATATCTGCAAAAACAGATAAATATGCCGATGAGACAACTTTTCAGTATGTATGAACAATAAACCTGTTTGTTATAAACAAATCTTGCATTGATTACATGCACTTAAGACACATGCCCACTTTTCTTTGGTTCCCATAAATATAAATAGAACAAAATAAGGGCCTTATCACGTGGCATGAGCGAGAGCTGTCAATGCAACAGGGAGAGTTACTGGGGATGAGACACGTGTGAGCCATTTTCTGAATTTCTGCTTCGGGCCTGTCAGATGGTGATTAATGACTAACAGTCTGAGTTCTGTCTTGATTGCCAAGTGCAGTATTGTTAATGCTGACATTTAATGAACTTGGATCTACCCGAACGCAAGTTGGCACCATCATCTGTAAATAATGTTGAAGAGATTTAATTGGTTGTGTTTTTTCCTTCTCCAGTGGTGTCTTTTTTAAAAAAACAAATGGTCTTGAGGTTAAGATTCACCATCTTTTCCAATGGAACAATTGTCTTTCTTTACTTTTTTAAGTAGTCAGAACTGTGTTAGATGTGACAAAGAGGGGGATTTAACTACCTTCCTAGGTATCGGTTCGTACATGCCAAAGAAAACTGAAGCTAGAAACAAACTTTTTATTTATGAATTGCAGGATTATATTTTTTTCCCCTAGCCATAACAAGATCTATCCATATTTGACTTGCATTTTATTTCTGTTTCCATCCAGACAATCAGCTGATGGGGATGTTTGCTTTGAATTTTAAAATAATTCAGGAAATGATTTGGGGGGAAATGGGAAAAAAAAAAAAGACAGTGAACCTCCTTTATTTGAAAAATGCATGTGCATATTCTACTCTCATTAAGGCTCTCTTATTTTTTTTTATTCAAATACTTACCATTATATCAGCATATAATGGTTGGATGGAGACACAGTGACAGATATGCCCATGTAAAATCTGTAAACGGGACAAGTTGAATATAGAAGCAAAGTGTGCCTGCTTACACTATTCAACTGTAATGGAATGCTGTCCAGATTCCCAGGAGGGAGGGTGTGCATTCCAAAGGAGCAAGAGACAACTCAGTTTAGATAGTCTGTGTGAGAGACAAAGGGTGAAGACGCTTTCTTTCCAATAGTTCCCAGAATACATGTTTTATGATGCAACTAATCTGCTTTAGTTTGGCAAGATTTTGTCTACAGGTGAGAAACAATAAAGAAATCTGCTCAATAGAATCTCAAGTGTGGGCTTTTTTTAGAGCCTGACACCAACTGTACCTACTTCCCAAAAGTTTACTTTTTCCCCACCTGGAGTTTCTCCTACTTGAGCAATCAGTATTGCTTACTCTACAAATATACATAGTTAAGTATATTTGTTTATATAGTTAACTATAACATAGTTATACAAATCTCCATTCCGGACCCTTTTTGGTTTATAAAGATTGGGTGCACTTTTTGAAATACTTGGGGTTCTTCCACACCCCTCATGCTTTCCACTGCTTCCTTTGCAGAGAAATGAGGGATAAATGAGTTTGGAATTTATTCCCACCTACAGAAAGAAAACCATGAGTTTTCCTTACACTCCATGTGTTTTCTGACTGTTCCACAAATGTACTTTCTCAATCTAGGAAAGGTATTTCAGAATGGGGTCTGTGCTGAAAAATTCTTGTGCATTTTTGTTTGTCCACCAAGACTATTTATTGAAAGAGCATTCACTTTTGCAATTGCTTGTTGCAGTTCTCCTAAGAATGCCTTTCACTTGGTCACAAGGTGGCTGATGTGTAAGTGTGAATGTTTTGTTCTGTGAACAGTGTTCTTTTCCAAACTAGCAGTTTTTACAAAATCTAGAGTTTTTTTTAGAAACCTAGCAACTTTACAAAACCTAGGGTTTGGCTTTTTTTTTTTTAAACCTAGCAGTTTACCAACCTAGCAGTTTGAAAGTAGATAAATAGGTACCACTTTGATGGGAAGGTAAGTGTTCCGTATGCCTGGGCATATAGTCAAGCTAACCATGTGGCCACAGAAATGTCTTTGGATAATGCTGGCTCCCTCAGCTAAGAAACAGGAATGAGTACCACCCTCTGGAGTTGGAAAAGATATGACAGGGGAAACTTACATCTTTTCTTATCTTTTATCTTCTTTCCCAGAGATCTATAGCTTCTGGGAGAAGATACCATCAGACAACTCTTCCTGGGGAGCTTTTCAGGGTAGCTAAAAAACTTCAAAGTGATGGAAAATGAGAGTAACAAGAACAATGATAACAGCATCTTGTCTCCCTCCTTCTCATGCTTGGACAATAGAATTAGCTCAAAAATACTCCCAAAAGAAACTCTTAAGTACACTGACAATGAAATAGAAAAGCAGAAGTAGATTTTTATTTCCATTTTGCATAATTGCAAAGCAGGTTTGGGTTTTGATCTGTGTTAGACAGGAAGAACCAATCACACTGCTCAATCTAGTTCAGCAGAAACTGTAATGCCACAAGCAATAATTAATGGCACATCAAGTGTCTCATTTAAAAGTAATAAATGTGGGTAGAGTCAAAACAGTAGAAGATTGGCTCTAGACCAGTGTTTCTTGACATTGGCAACTAAGATGCATGGATTTCAAGTCCCAGAATTGCCCCAGCTGGGGAGAATTCTGAGAATTGAAGTCCATGCATCTTAAAGTTGCCAGACACTGGTGTATAAGAAGTAATTCTAGTGGTATTCTCACCTCAGTTATAAACACTGCAAACTTGAATTTATTTTCTTAAAGGTAAGGAGAATTGTTGGCTGGAACTTGCCATCTTGCCCATCTTTGAAGTTTGGAAAATCCACTTGTTCAGAGGCATCTACCATCCCAGAAAATCACAGCAAGAACAATGATGATTAGTATAACAAATAGCATGATTCCCAAATATGAAGGTGGGTGTCTGAAGAGTAATATACTTCAACACATTGAGTACATATTAGTCACTTCATGTGAACATTTTAGGCAAGGAGGCAATCAGTAGGAGTCTCCCTGCTAGCCCTCTATTTGGCCTCCAAGCACACAGAAAGAAACATTTGAGACATGCTTTGACCATACAGGCTATACTTGAGCTTAACTCTCAATGACTTCTTGGCATCAAGATGCCAATGGCTTTCTTCCAAGATGTGTTTTCAGCATCCCCATCTAGCTTGCAGCCTCAAGGTTCTTCCATCAAAGGTTCTTCCATCAAACTGAGCCCAATCCTATTGACTTTCTGAGCCTCGTCATAGCCAGCAAGAGGCTGTCATCAGCTAAGATGTAACTTGGATTGGCTAAAATAAGCAGATCTTAGTGAATAAATACAAAACCCAGCCAACAATAATTTTCCTCCATTTTCCTATCCCAAGCATTCTTCTCAGTCATGAAGGCCATCTGGGTTTTCTTTATTTAAGTTTTATGAATTCTGCCAGGACATCATTTCCATCTATAGAACTTTTCTTTCGTAAATTATTAATAGAGTCTTAGCCTGGCCTTGCCATGGGCAACAGCAGGATTAATCCCCGCCATGGGCTTAGCATGTCCAGGGAAAAGAGGTTGAAGGAGAGGACTGGGTCTCTCATGATGACAGTTTAAAGCATTTAACCAGCCCTTATCAGCATGCTAGCTATGGGCTACAGCCAGGAGATCTGCCTGGGGGATTTAAAGTTATTACACACAGATGGAATATCATTCTGTTGACAGCAGGGGTACTTCACGTAAGCCAAAATTCAACAGAGGCATGCTTTGATAGATTATATAGAAACATCCTAACTATCCATGGCTGAAGTCTGATCTGTTCTTTATTCTAGCTGTTCTTTCCCACTTCATTTTTGCAACATTTAACCCAAGCTAATTGCTATCTGTTCCCACATTCTGGAAGGAAGGAAACAAGTCAATGCCACTGCGGAATGTTGTACTTATACAAGAAGTCCTCAACTTACAGCCATTGATTTACAATAGCACTGAAAGCAGTGACTAATTGTCAGTCTTCATGTTTATGACCATCACAGGGACCATCTACTAAAGCCTCAAGAATGTCCTCTATCTAAATGAAGGGTCTAAATATCCTGTAATTAAATATGGTGATAGAGGCTAGAGGTTTGTCAGCCTTTTTTTTTTTTTACAAAACATTTTAAACAACTAGAGTCTGATGATCATCAAAAAAGATCTGGGGACACCATGCTGTCTGTGGGTCCTATGCTGCTTACTTCGAGATAAGAAGAATCAGTAAGAGTAGATAAAGAAGAATGTTTAAGAATAAAGATAGAAGACAGAGAACTCTACGATTCCCTGGTAAAAGATCTCTAATACACACATATATAAATAAGAGGTTGAAATTATGGATTTATATATCTTTTTAACATTTGTATTTTATTGCATTCTACTAGTCTAGTTGAAATGTTAATATATATTGCTAAATAAATATGGATTTCCTTTTATTACCATTCCTACACCAGAATTTTCTTTGTTTGATTTTTGTAATGGTTCCTATGTTATGCACTTCATCTGGAGACTTTTAGATTAGAGCAGGTAAAAATGCTGTTATATGAAGAGCTGCCATTGCTTATTCTGCAGTTTCCTTGGCTTCCCAATTTCTATTCTACCTCAAGGGAGAGAAGTTGTCTCATGAAGCTTTATTTTTCCAGGCTGCCCTGCCAAGCAAGCTTCAAGAGGATGGAAAACTATAGAATACAAAACAGGCAAGCTAGTACTAGAACTCAACAGCATATCCAAAAATGGTGGATTGCGTTCCAAATTCTCCAAATAGGTTAAAAAGGCAGTAGCCTCTCTCATAGGAAAGGAACATTTGTGAAAAGTTCATCCAGTGATAATTATTTATTTAGCATAAGCTGTGTCACTTTCAGTCTTCACCAAAAGTTGTCGTTTCTTCTGTACCTTTGGACTGCCTAATGGTTTCAGTAATGGCCTATTCTTGAGCTTTGGTTTTTCTTATTTTGCAAGAACTATCCCCATCTTTTTCCATTTGTAAAACATAATAGGAATTTTTTCAATTAAACAGATTATAATTTAAACATATTTTGTAGTAGGGCTGTATTACTATTATTCTTTGCACCTCTCCTATTATCTATTCCTATTGGTATCTTATGACTTATCACTTGCTGGTTGTATCTTATAATTTATGATTGTATCTTATGATATAGGATTTATCATTTTGTTACTTATATGTATACTGAGAGCTTATGCACTGGAGACAAATGCCTTATGTGTCCAATCACACTTGACCTATAGGGAATATTCTATCCTACATTCTTTGTTCTTATGAAAATCAGTATGAACACACACACAGGCATGCCTCAACCCAATCACTCTTAATCAGCATTTGGTTAACATTTTCAGCTTTTTTATATGTCTCCCACATACATACACGCAGTTCTACCTAAATGTAAACAGATAAATATTCTAAAACTCTAATTATCCAATCCAGCTGGGGCAGCTTAGTGGGTTGAAAACCATAGCTGCTTTGAACGTGTCTGACTCATAAAAAGGTGGGAGAGGTCATAACATGGCATTGAAACAATCCAGGTTGAGAAAGAATGAGCTGCTCTTAACTAAGTTGCTTATTTACCTGTTGAGAAAGTGTTCCACCTGTACCTGCAGACAGGGGAACTCTAGTGGGGGATATACACTGGGAGCTTTAGGCTCTTGCCACTCCCCCATCTTTGACAGGATCAGCCCTTCATCCCTGAAACCTTCTCCCTGTCAAACAATGCTGATCTGAGTCACTCCTCTGGATCAGCTTTAATCCCTGCTGTCATTCCCATCAGGTTTTGCCTGAAGCTTCTCCTTTGGATACTAATCTATTCTGTCAGCACAATAGCTTTGATCAGGGTGTTCTATCTCTGGGCACTTCCCCACCCAGGACACCTGCAGAACTCCGAGTTCCTTCTCAGTTTCTCTCTCAGGTTTCTCCTCCTGGTGATAACTGGTTTGCTATCTTCTCATTTCAGGATTCTCCAGCCTGGATGGGAAGTTGCCCTCCCAAGCTTTCTCTACCAACAGCAATAGTGGCCTCTTAGGGACTATCTCAAACTACCCCACTCCTCCAAGTTTCAAAAGGCAACTAAAAGCCCAGTGGATTTTCTTTTCAGAAAGCCCCAAGAACAGGATCAACATTCCAGAATGATGTTATAATTTTGGGAAACTGCATTAGCATGAGGAAAGAGAAGAGACATTGGCAAAACGTATTCTCGTTATGAAACAAGGCAACAGAACATATTGCAGATTACTTGGGATCAACCAAGAGATTCCAAGTAGGCAGTTTTCTAGGGTGAGGTAGGTGGTGATACAACGTAGGTATGCCATGTAGGGCTCATATGACCACTGCCAAGATTATTGGGGTGGGGGTGTCTTTTTGCCCAGATAGTTGACCTTGGCTGACCTCAAAAAGAAGAGCAAGAAATTCAGAGCAATGAGCTAAAGAGGAACTTAATTCCCTAAAGAAGGCAATATAAGAAGTAATTTTCATATTATTGCCAAGTAATCTACATACATCTTAACTGTTGACTTTGGTTTCAAGGAAGTCATTGTTTCTCTGCATTTTTAATTGTTTTATGGTCATTTTAGGGCATGTGGTGCTCTTGTGTAGTTCCTTTCTCCACATGGCCAATTTTCAACACTTGTGAACCCAACACCTAACAGCAAACTCAAAGAACTCTCCAAGGCTAGGAAGAAAAAACTTGGAGAAAACACATATCTCCAAGGTAAGACATTGATATACAGAATTGCATACAGAAACCATATTGTCTAGTTGGACCTGAAAAAGTTATTAAAAATGTACTCGTGCCTATCACACAATAACAGATTGCTTTTCTCTGAAATCCTTCAGAGATATGACAGTTTAGTTCAGGAGGAAAACTGGGTATAACTCTGGAGCTAAATTAGATACCTTTTTTTCCCTTTCTTCCTATTCTTCATGGTTGCTAAGCAGGAAAAGTAGCAGCAGGAACCAGCACAGAATGTCCAAGAGGGCACAGCTGGCAAGTTGGCTGGCACCAGGATCAGGAGTTCCTTATTGTGTTTTCTTGCAAAGAGAGGTGCAAAAAGCCTTTCCATCTCTGGAAGTTTTTTTAATTTTCTGCTGTTCTAATGGATTGAAACAAAGTTACTGGAAGAAAGACATGAGGCACTTCTAATCTTTGCTAATAGCTGTGCCTAATAATTATTTGATATGTTGTTTGTAAAGTGCCTCAAAGATGAGCACGCTTTATGGAGGCCTGATTTTTTGCGCATAAGCATGCAAACTAAGATCAAGTGAAGCTGAAAGGAAATTATTGACAGGAAGGGAAGAGGGCTTTTTTTTTAATCTGCCTTAATTTATTTTATTCTTCCCACATCCCAGCATCTTTAAAAAAATAACTTAAGGGGATCTTGAGAAAAAGTTGATGAGTCAGTGGCAGCTTTCTTTCAAATAAAAAAGAACCCGGCTCTACGGCATTTCATATCACTTTGAAATAAAGATGACATCTTTGTTGCATATACACACATATTCATGCATATTAGTGTTCATTATGAACATGGCTGCCCTGATGTGCAAACTGGCTTCCTTATTTTGAGAGATTTTGATGCTTTTATATATACCAGGTAAGTGCTAAACTTGCATGCCAAGTCAAACATAAAATTTTATTTAAATGTAATTACAATTCTACTGTTTTTGCATACTTGACTGTCTTCAGTTCTGGATACCACAGTGAAAGTGCGATCTGATAAAACTATGTCATGCATCATGCCAAGCTATCATGTGTTTAGTTTGGGCCCAGTATGTTATATGAATCCAGCCAGTATCAGCTCTTCAACAAACCCCAACTAAGGAAATGACGATTTAGTGAATTGTGGGAAGAACAGTGAGAAATGGAAGAAAGAGATGCTGCTTAGAGCAGGGGTCACCAACCTTTTGGACCTCAGGGACCACTAAACTCATAATTTTAGATCCCAGGGACCATTAACCGGTTCTGTGGGCATGGCCTAATTTGTGGGTGTCACTTGGTGGTCATGTGACTGGTTGGGCATGACTTGTATGTAAATATTATAAATATTTATATAAATATTGAATTTTTTATTAAAAAAAGAGCAACTTTTGCCCAAAATCAGGCAAAGCAGGTAGATTGAATTGCTCACAGAATCACAGATTCATTCAGAGATCTATCTGCCATTGGCGAGCTCAGTCTGTCACATAAAATTTGCTTGCAAACAAACTCACAAAATTAACTCACAACACACCATGCATGTAAATATTGATTTTTTTATATATTTTAAAAAACATTTAAAAACATTTACCCAAAATTAGGCAAAGCAGGCAGATTGAGTTGCTCACAGAATCATTCAGTGATCTATCTGCCATCGGCTAGCTCAGTCTCTCAAATTTGCTTGCCGTGAGTCTGTACTGAATTTGCTTGCAAGCAAACCTTCAGTCCTAAGGGAGATTCGGCTGTGCTGAGCCAAAGATCTAAAGACTAGCTAGAAAGCAAAAAATCCAACCATTTCCTGCTTCCTAGCTTATCTAAATCTCCCGGCATAGCAGAACACCTGATGGTCGGAAAAAGGAAAAATATAGCATTTATTTAGCAGGCAAGTTTACAGGGAAAGGAGTGAGTGGGCGGGGAGGGTTCCTGCTGGCCATGTGGGCTGAGCAGCCTTGTGTTTCTGCATAGCCTGGATTAATTGCTTTGTGGGGGTGCTCTGGGGGTCAGATTTCTCTGAGGCCCACCAAAATTTTCTCATGGCCCACCAGTTGGCAAACGCTGGCTTAGAGAACAGTGAGATAACTGGGGGAGCCCACAGCTGCATAACAGGCAAAGAAAAAAACTGAGAAGGGATTTCTGCCTAACATATCAGGCTACAGAAAGAGATGGTGGCAGTTTTGTACTTTCAGACTCACAAGATTCTGTTAATATAACCTCATAATAAGATAGATCTGTTTCCTGTCTGGTCTACCTGACAAGTGAGGAACAAAGAAATCTCCATCACGTAAGCTTCTCACTGCCTCTATGAAGGGACAGTGACATAAGTTTTCATTTCTGCCAAGAGTGAATCTAACTGGATTTGGCCAGGTTACAAAAAGAAATATAAGAATGTTCATATAACTATAGCAGTTTCTTACGTTTCTTCCATGGCCAAGCTGTGCTGATGATGATTCCTTAACCTTCTGATGCATTTACCATTCTACCCGGTTACATCTTGATACTGTTAACTATAGATACACAGATGGAATCTGATTTACTGTCACCAGCGTCATTCCAGACATGAGGCCAGTTTTCTTCTTCAAAATCTTGTTTGTTTTCTCTGTTGCAGGAATGCATTTTGCCTCAGCTCATAGCAATTTCCTAGTTTACTGCTATTAAAGGAAGGGCTGAGCCAAATTCTGATTTATGAAACACCTGCTAAATTCATTAAAAACTTTAAAAGATTTATTGCATTTTATCAAGGCTTTAAATCTAGGCAAGTGTTTAAAAACTTAATGCTTTGTATATTTCATCCAAAACACCCTTTTAAAGTTTGGCTTGGAGCTAAACATTTGGATGGATAAATACTGTATTGCTGATATTTCATTACTTGGTTTTATAAGTTGGTACAGAATTCTTTGCACAGGTTTGTTCTATACATATCCATAGTGAGTGTTATAAAACAGGGATGAAATTATTCTCCTTTGGTGACATTTTAGATGAGTTTTTCTCTTTATACTTCTGGATAGTCTTTTCAGAAGTTACAATAATTTGGAGAATCAGATTTATAGAACTGGGAATAATACGAGAGCTTATCTATTTTTCTTACATACTTTAGTGGTTTTAATTTGGTGAAGTAAGTTTAGCAAACTTCTGAAATCTCAAAAGCAGCTTGAACGAGGACAGCATTTAACTGTTTGTTGATTTTGAAACCACTACAAACTATAATGGCTGTTAATCTACACACCAAAGGTAAAGTTCTAATGAAAGGGAATTTCTTTTTTCACAAAATCAAATCAGGACTGAAAATAAGAAATACCCATTCCAGATGTTTCTAACTGTGTCATCTGGAGTGCTAAGAATTGCAATTCAGTAACATCTGCAAATAGTCATGCTTTGGTTAATTTATTATCAAAATAAATATTTTTAAGTTATTGACTATCAACCTGATTAAATCTTAATTATCTTATTCATACATGTTCAAATGAAACCAGCTAATTATAACCAGTATGACTAAGTTATACTGAGGATATCAACACTGGCTGGATTTATACAATTCAGAAAGTATAATTCAAAAATAACAATGACACAGTAAAGCCCGTCACACTGCACCAACGGATGCAAAGAGGATGTAAAATGGGCAACCTCATCATGGGCTTCCCAGATCCAGACCCCCTGCCCAACGACATGCAAGATGTGTCCTACTTCATTGTGGGGGATGACGCCTTCTCCCTCAGAACCTACCTCAGGAAGCCCTACACTTCCAGACTCCTCACCTGTGAAGAGAGGATCTTCAACTACAGGCTGTCCAGGGCAAGGTGGGTGGCGGAGAATGCCTTTGGCATCCTGGCAAACAGGTTCCAGGTACTTCTCACCACCATGCAGCATCGCCCAGAGACCATGAGGAAGATCGTGGAAGCTTGCTGCATCCTGCACACTCTCATGCACACCCGCTACCCAGTGTTGCAGAACAGGCTCGTGGACCTCCAGCAAGGCAATGGAGACATGGAGCCTGGGGAATGGAGGCAAGGGCAAAACCTGATAGACACTGAGGATGTGCAAGGCCCCAACAGCGCCTCACGTAAAGGGAAGAAACAGCGCAACCTCCTGAAACACTGGTGCAACTCCCCAGCTGGAGCAGTGGAGTGGCAAGACAGGATGATAGACGATTAATGGGTGCTTCCTTCAGCCTGTCTCATCACACGGATGAGATTGGGCCATGTATGTTGGGTGGGCCTACAATGAACAGGGCATTTAATAAAGAGTTGTGTTTGTGTTGACGTGTGGATGATTGATTCCATTGTTATTGATAAAAAAGGGCCATAGGTGTGGCACCTGGGAGGGTGGACCATACAGTCCCACTATGCTTGCACTGGAGGTTTATCTATCCCACAGCTATTACCCATCCCAAAGGTATCCCTGCCCATACCACTGCTATCTTAACCCATCCCACAAGCATGCAAAGGCTTAAACCAATTCTAAAAGTGTCCACCAATACTTTATTAAAAAAAAGAAATGAAGTAAGTGTGTGAATCAAAGATAAACTTTCTTGAACAACAAGCTGTAAAAGGAAAAAGACCCAAGTCAAGTGTCCAAATAAAGTCCACACCCAGTCTCTGGCAGTCTTCACGGTCACTCGGAGGTGTGCCCAGTCTCAGGGGTGAAGGGTCCAGGTGCTGTGGAGGTGGTTGCTGCTGCAGTGCTGGTCTGAAGCTCCACTGGGGTGCCTGGCCCTGAGAGGACAACAGGTGACGGTGTGTTGAGAAAGCTCTCGGTTAGCTGGCTCAGACCCGTGATGCTGAGAGGGCCTTCCTGCATGCCATGGGGTGTCAGCCCCAGTACTGATGAGAGATGTACTGAGGCCGGGCTTGGCTGTGGGGTGGAGGAAGGAGTAGTGTAGTGGGGCTGTCTGGTCTGCAGCTAGCGTGGGTGGCATCGCTGTCGTCGGTGGCATCATTGGCGTGGCTGGCATTGGTGGCATCAGTGGAACCAGTGGCAACGGTGTCGCCCGATGACTCTGTGCCTGGACTGGGAAGGGCTGCTGCCTGTGCTGCTGGACCTTCTGGTAGCCGTAGCCCTGGTAGGTGAGGGGCTGTGGGAAGCCTTGGAATGGGAAGGACATCACCTGGGGTGGAGGAGCAGAGCTGGGCTGGGTGGAAGCAGGTTCCTCTGGATCTGGAGGGTTGTGAAGCAGCTCGGTGATCCGGTCCTTCACCACCTGGTACTGGGCTTCCTCCATGTTCCTGAGGGTCTGGTTGACATAGGTGAGGAAGGGCTTGTGGTTGGAGGATGAGGAGTCGGTGTTGACCAGATGAGAGAGGAGATCTATGCTGGTGCGGATGGTGTCCCTGATCTCCAGCAGGACAGTGTGGCTCTGCCCCTCCTGCTGTCTGGCTCTCTGCCTTTCTGTGGAGGTGGAGCTGGGGGGGTGGTGGATGCGGCTACGACTGTGGTGGACTCGATGTCTCCTTTCTCCCACCGCACCAACTGTCCACGGGTTCTCTGCCATGTCACGCTCCACAGAAACCTGCCTGGAGACAGGGACTGACTCTCGGCCGGAAGAGGTCTGGGTCTCAGCAGGCTGCCGGAGAGAGAGGGTTGTGAGAGGGGCTACTGGTGCTCCTCGGTGGCGGATCTCACCCTCCAGAAAGCTGCACCTGGCCATGACGTCGGTCTCTCTGTCCATCAGCTTAACCGTGGCCTGGCCAGATTTCTTCTGGTGCAGCTTCCTGTACCAGGTGTGCATGTGCTTCCACAAGCCGAGGAGCTCCTCCGAAGTGTAACCCATACTCTCCGCCTTCTCTCTCCAAGCAGCCTGCTTCCTTTTGGTGTCCCTGTACAGCCGGTGTCCCTTCCGCCACAGATAATCATTCTCTCTCAGCCACTCCAACACCTCATGCTCGTGTTCCTCCTCAATGAAGTATTGCCTCCTCTCCCGTTGTCGCATACACCTCTTCCTCCCTTTGGCAGGACCAGATGGGCCCTCATCAGAGGGGCTCCCAAGTGGTAGGGGCTGCTCCTCCACACCACCACCACCAGCAGCAGCACCAGCAGGATCATCATCATCATCATCATCATCATCATCATCATCCTCACCAGCAGGATCATCATCATCATCATCAGCAGCAGCAGCAGCAGCAGCAGGATCATCAGCAGCAGCACCAGCAGGACCAGGAGCACGAGCAGGACTAGGAGAACGAGCAGAACGAGCAGGACGAGCAAGTCCAGGTGCACGAGCAGGACCAGCAGGACCAGCAGAACCAGCAGGACCAGGAGCAGCTTCAGTAGAGTACGCAGCAGCAGAAGTACGCAGTAGAGTACACAGCAGCACCGCCAGGAGCAGCTTCAGCAGAAGCTCTAGCACCAGAAGAGCGAGCCCGAGCAGCAGAAGCCCCAGCAGAAGCAGAGTCAGGGACAGGGGGCGGGAGGGTGGCTCTGTCCCTCTTGGCAGGGATGGCGGCAGGTTGCTGAGGCTTTCGCTTCTTCCCCATGGTTGTGGGGTTGCTGGCTGGCAGGGAGGCTGGCAGGGAGGCTGGCAGGCACCAAGGCTGGCAGGAAGGCTGGCAGAAAGCCTGGCAGGAAGCCTGGCAGGAAGCCTGGCAGGAAGCCTGGCAGTAAGGCAGGCAGGCACCAAGGCTGGCAGGCAGACTGGCTGGCAGGGAGGCCGGCCAGGAGGCTTGGAGGCAGGCTGGCAGCAAGGCAGGGCAGGCAAGGACTCGATGTATCCGGCAGCAGGTCTTTCCTCCAAATGCTGGCCACGTGCGAGCTGCTTCCCTTTATATCCGCGTGGCTTACGCAATGCATCCCCCCCGCATGCGCAATTAACGCAAGGCATCCGCTAGGCTTCCGCTGTGCATCCGCTAGGCTTCCACTCTGCATCCGCTTCATCCGCTGTGCATCCGCTGTGCATCCGCTCTTTCCGTTCCGTGTCCGCTTTGCTGAGGCCCCCCGGAAGCCTAGCGGATGTGCCATCCACTCTCATCCACTTCCATCCGCTGGGCTTCCGTTCCGCATCCGCTTTCCATCCGCCCTGCGTTCTCCCCGCGTCCGTGTTATCCGCTCCGGTTATGCAAATTTTTGCCCCTTTTGAGAGCGGATAACGGATGGAACATTTTGCTCGTCCGTTGTGTCCGTTTTGCATCCGTTGGGCAGTGTGACAGGGCCTTAAGGTAAAAACGAACCAGACCATTTTGTGCATTGGGCGTCCAAGTTCTGTTGTTTGTAAATAATGGTTAATGGCTTAATCTGGGGTATGAACTCAACGGTTATTCAACAGCAACACCGCATATGATGCAAAACCATACCAAGCCATTTGACTAAACTACGATGTCATGATTTGCTAGTGTCTTCATGCAACCATGATGTAATATTTCTCTCTTGCTACGAAATCGCTGAATGTCTTAAACCGAACGGGCTTCCAACTCAAATCGGGAAGCAAGCCCATTGTGACCCATGTAGGCCCCACGTTTCGAATCATAACTTCCACCCTTGTCCCAGAAGAGTCTAAGAAACGCGTCTCCGCACCGTTGCCTGTCCACTCAATTGAACGTGCGCTCCTAACTTCAAATGGCGGCTCGGTACACCATTCCGACGTTCCGGGTAACACGCATAAGAAGGCACGAAACGAGTCTCTGGCAAAGAAGCGGTTCCAAGAGCTCTGGCGCCCTCTGTTGGAGAGAAGAAGGCAGCAACGGCCATACTTCAGGGGGGCGGGGCGAATGTCCAACAGGTTCTGGCGGCGGTGGCGCAGGGAGGTGATGTCAGCCGCGCGACTGATCCAGAAGCCAGGGCAGCCATAGCAGCAGGAGGAGCGGGTGGCCGTAAGTGTGCCGGGGCTGGGAAGCGCGGCAGTCTTTCTCTGGAAGGCCGCGCCTCGCTTCCTCTCATCCCTCTCGGCGGTGCGTCCCGGCCGGGCTCCGCGTCTTCTTTCCGGCTGTAGGGAGTCTCTCGTTGCTCTCTCTATCTCCCTCGCCCTCCAACCGGGTGCTTTCTCTAGGCCGCCTCCTCGCTTCTGTCCCCCCTTTAGATGGCCCGGAGAGCCTCCCGTTTCTTTTATTGGGGAGACATAAGAATGAGGATTATTTTTATTTATGCTCCATTGAAAGCATTGGCCGCCCAACTTCAATGAACTCTGGGCAGCGCACAATAGTCGGGGGAAAATAATAATAATAACATCCCAGTTTTTAGCTGCAAATTTTGTCCTCCGCTAAAGGCACAGCCAGGTCCTTCCATTTCCAGTCGTCTTTCCCCAATCTGGGCCTTCCAAGGGTGTTGAAAAAAAACAACAACAACTTCTTACAGAAACATCCAGGTAGCCTTTTTGGACTCCCAGTGGAAAAGTCTGTTGCCTTTTTCTTTTCTGCAACAATTTGGACAGCGTTTTCCTCTATTCTTGTGTGGCTCTTCTCTCATGTCCTGTTTGTTCTCTGAAGAGCTCGAGAGGGTCTTTTCTTTGGGAATTTTCCCACAACAATCCTGCGAGATTCATTGGAATGAGAATGGTTGGGTGAGAGTAACTGAGCTCCATGGTTACTGAGAGCTTAAGTCTTGGTGCTTGCAGATGCATGCATCAAAAGGAACTCTTGTATTTTTTTTAATATGTTTTTCAACAGATATGCTCCAATCCAATCCTCTTTGAAATCCAAAGAAAATGAGGGTTGAGGAAGGAGCTCAGAGAAGCCTGAAAGGATGAAACAGTTGTCTTTCTAAAACAGGAGTGTCCAATCTTGGCAAAGACAGGTTGCCTGGGGAATTCTAGGAATTGAAGTCCACAAGTCTTAAAGTTGCCAAGGTTGGACATTGCTATTCTAAAGGACTAGGTAAGGTGGGAAGAATAGAAATTCATTTACAGGTAAAGGTGCCAGGTGAACTTTAAAAAAAAATCATTAACAAGTTTCTGGAGATTAGGCTGATATGCTTGACTTCACTAGGCCAGGACTTGTTGAACACGTTACAGTTGGTTCAGTTGATAAGTAATCAAGCTTAGTTCATGCATATAATCGCCATTATTTAGCAGTCAGTTCCTTGTCAACAAATTTTGAGCTTAATGAGTTTTGCAGCTTAGCTTATTCTCTTCTATTGGAATTTAATTCATAAAGCTGGTAGGCATTTCTTCAATTGTGGTGAAAATTTTGAATTGGGCAATAAGGGGTATATCATTGCTATAGCGGCAGCTCACAGAAACTGATTGCTTAATGTATGTTTCCTGCTATTTGGATATACCACAAATCATAGGCATACTTGCAAGTTAATCTCTTCTTGGTTGTCTAAAGAGGTGTTTGGCAAGCTGAGAGAAGCATAAGCTACAAGAATCGAAAAAACACTTTTAAGTTCTTCCTGCTTGGTTTCCTTATCACTAGCAGTGGTTGAAAATTCAAAGAACTGGCAACTTGGGCACTTCTGTGAGTCAGTCAGAAGACTTCTGGAGATTTTTAATAAGAGTCAAGCAGTAGCATTTAAAGATTGTTTGCTCTGCAACCTGCTAATTTTTTTAACACATCACAACATCACGAAGTAGTATCTGTCAGAATTTGGGTCATACTGATAAGAAAGATGCAGGCACAGTCAGAAAGTTCTGTGCAAAATGAATCTTAGAACTGAATAGGATGATGGGATAATTTAGTCCAGTTCTCTGATTCATCAGGATAAACCAGAAGTATTCTTGCCTAACCTAGTGCTTCCCAGAAATTGGGAATTCTGGGAATTGCAAATCAATATATTTAATTAGAATCAAGTTGTTGAGGCTTAAACATCAGTTTCATAATAACAATTTCTGCTTTGATATCAAAAGGGAGGACCGATCACTTGCAATAGTCTATTCTACAGTTGGAAATTTTTTATGCTTATAGACTTTAAGCCAAGCTCTTGTTTCCACATTGTGATTCTAGTTCTGCCTTTAGAGACACTTAATTTCTGCATAAAGAATATGCTAATAGCCACAGATTTCCTTAGGGGTCTCTGCTGGAGATGTTTATCAGTGGATTGCATTTAATATTAATATAGAAGGTGAACGTGTCTAAGGTGGTATTTGAATGTTCAGCAACAGGCCCTACATTGCAAAAGTTACAAACAGCAATTTTTACAGTTATCTTCTGATCACATTTTTTATTTCACATGAATGCTGAAGTTGACAAAACATTAAGGAATTGATTGTGTGAAATTGATTCCTGTTTCCAGGAGGATTGAAAGTTTGTTCCTGCCACCCTAAAAAGCAGCTGAGGTTTGTAGGATGTCAAGTATTTTAATCCAAGTTAATAAGAAATATAGGTTAACATATCTTATAGCTATGACATGAAACAGTCTGAATATTCTGTGGCAGTAGGCTTGGTCATCAAATGCTATAAGTAAATATGTAACTGAATTTCCAGTTCTTTCAAAGAACAGCTGGCTTAACTATTGATGGAAAAAGTATGCTGGGTCTGTGGACCTTGATCCAATCATGCAATTATTATCATGTGATACAATCATGTAAGGTTAACTATAACTTTAGACAGTCCCAAAGCAGAGAACCTGTGTCTTGCACAGATTCACATAAGTGCTTATCTTGCTCCTTTTTTTGCTTTTCTCAGGTTACTTTCTCAGGGATGACTCAATTAGGTGCCATTGCAGCTTTGGCTGCTAGCTTAGTGGCAGCTTCACTTTTTTCTGCAATACACAAGATTGAAGAAGGGCATATTGGTGTTTACTACAGGTAAGGGGAGATACTTGGAAAGAGCTGTGCTTTTTTGTATTGTTGCATGTGTGCTAAGAAATGTGGTTTGCAAAATTGAATAAATGACAAATGGATTTTTTCCTTCACTTCAACCTGGTGCCATGCATGACTTTCTTTAGGAGAGTGTTCTTTAAAAGTTGAATGCCATAGCTGCGAAAATCTGCTTCTCCAGGACCATTTGAGGAGTGTGTGCAAATGCATCTCATTCTGAATATGCTTGCTGAGATTGCCTGTACATGTTTCAAAATAGTAGCTCCAGAGTGGTTCGCTTGAGACACTTGTGGTCTTTTGGCACTGGAGAAGACCCCCCTCCGTTCATAAATAACTTGAGTATTTGGGTTGAAAAATTTGGCTTTGAACCTGAGGTTGTTGCAAGCTCCGTGTAATTGTATTTATGGTGAGCTGTCCAGAGATCTTCAGTTTGTAGATGCTATACAAATGTTGTAAATAAAGTTCTGATAAAAGGACACAGGCAAAATGTGATGGTGAGAAAACAAGGTTTGCATTTGTTAATGTACTACATAATCTGGAATTGGTTGGTGGGAATGTCAAAAGGCTAAAATTGCTGATCAAAGAATCACAGCATTATCTGTTTAAATATATACCTTTCTCCCCTGCAGAGGAGGAGCACTTCTGACATCTACAAGTGGACCTGGTTTCCATCTAATGCTCCCCTTCATAACTTCCTATAAATCAGTACAGGTATCTTGTCTTTATATATAATTGTCTTATGGGGGAGAAGCACAGAGATCTCTTACTGACTGTGCCAGAGTAGTTTTGAATGCTATCTTAGAATAGACATTTCTTGGTAGATTCTAATTTATGGTCTCAACAATATGAGGTGTCATTTCAGTCCAATATATATTTTATATAGCTCAATATTCATAACTGTACATTTTGATACTCTTAAATGCATCTTGGGGCAATTTTGTTAATATATAACTCTAATGCTCTTTGTGTATCTTGGGTGCAAGCCTGAGGAACCGCTTTGTTAAGTGGTTCATTATGTAATAACTGTTGTGAAAGGAACAAAAGAAGCTTGCCACACCCTATGGTTCAGAGTCCAGGTTTTCTGTTACAAGTTGTTTGGGTAAGGAAAATAATGTGGGAAATGCTTGAGGTTAAAAGTAGAATAAAAATGGAATGTGACATGAAGAAGAATTGTGCCCATTCTTAAATTTGTAATGTAACCTTTTATTCTTGGCTCTCAATTCTCCATGATAATCATAACTTGGTCTGAAACTGTGACTGATCCTAGCTTGTCTCCAGAGGAAAATTAGAATGAGTACAGTTTTGGTTTCCATGACCAGGAATTATAGTTTGCAATAACCATCATTCATATGTGTAGCAAGCTATAAATTCCACATTATTTAGTAATCAAATTTATATAGCCATCCATCTCACAAGACGTTACTCTGGGTAGTTTACAATAATATCATAATACATAATCCATATAAATCAGACAAGATGTATACAAGCTTGTGACACAAATGTTTACATACCCCAATTTGTTTAATTGTTACATCCAGTTGAAAAACTGGTTTCATGTGTATGGGACATAGTTATTTGGCAATAAGGTTTATTTATTTTTCTTTCCAATTATCTACTTCCCAAATTGACATAGATCTTAACTGTCCTTTATTATTTTATTGTCCTGTAATATGTATATTTTTTCCATTATGTTTTATTAAGCATTTTACCGCTGTAAATTTTGTTAATGAGCCTATGAAAAATTCTTGTAAAGTTACTCATACAATTGCAGATCTGCAAACAAAGTTGTTCTTTGCATGTGTCACATTTTTCTGACTCCTTCACATCTTTCCTTTTGTCTTATCTGAATGGACCTTAAACCTGTTTTCAAACAAGTCTTTTCACTTTTTCACAATAAGGGTAAAAAAATATCTTCAAGACCTGCTCTTAATCATGTTGAATATATTTGTCTTGAAGTATTGTTGAGCAACTTTTGGAATGGCCAGTCTGTTTCTGGCTCAGATAGGTTGCAGAGAAGATGGGGCTAAGATAATAAGGTAGCGCCAGATGTAGACAGATGGATGGCATTTACCTGAGTAGGGCCAAAGAGACTGACCAATGCTATGCAAGCCATTCTGCAAAGATAAGTAACCCCAGGACCACTTTTTAAAGCCCATGGAACTCTGCACTCCCCCAAATTATTTTTCTGCTCTGCTTGGACCAAAAACATCATTTGGCACCAGTCAATAAAAAGTTGTAGTACAATAATTTAAAAATCCTCCAAGTCAGGGAGAAAAGTAAAATATGAAGCTCTTCACAGTTGTGACCTCCTTTATGCAACTTTACCTTGTTTCCTGCGGCTGTTTATCCCTTCCAAAAGATTATGTGAGTGTCGGCTGCCAAATTTTGTTTATTTCCCATCCCAGAGAAAAGTGTATTTTTCTTGTTGCAGAAGTGAAATTCAGCTTAAGGAAAGAAGTTCCTTAGTAGTCCTCTTTCTTTCTACTTTCTAGACCACCTTACAAACAGATGAAGTAAAGAATGTTCCATGTGGCACAAGGTGAGGTTGAACCCCTATCCGTGAATCTGCCATTTCTTAGCCTTTATCTTCTCCACAGGTTGAGGGAGTTTTTCACATACATAAATCTAGAATTTGTTTTGTAACTTTGATTAGTGCTTCCCTCCTGTGTATAAATGTGTCAGAAAATATGGTGCTGTTATTTATTTATTGACACAAATAGGAAATGGAATCATCTTGTATCTATGATCCTGTATTTGGCTTTCCATAACTACCAGTTTGGTCTAGTGATCAAGTCACCAGGCTAGAAACCAGGAAATAATGAGTTCTAGACATGCCTTAGACATGAAAACCAGCTGGATGACTTTGGGCCAGTCAATCTCTCTCAGCCAAAGTCACCTCACAAGGTGGTTGTGGAGAAAATAGGAGGAGGAAGGAGTATTAGCCACGTTTGCTGCTTTAAGTTATTTATAAAAATGATAAAGGCAAGATAAAAAAAATAATACCACAGTCCAGGAGTCTGTTTTTAAAGATGGCATAAAAATGCAAGTAGGTTTGTCGTCTTGAAACCTGGAGCTAAGATGTTTGGCATTCAAAGCTGCAATTACTTTGCTAAAAAAAACCTCAAGTTATGTAGCTTGGCTAATTAATATAATCATTTCTTATATTTCTATTTTCGATAGAGGAGAATATTAGTAGCCCAGGATTAAACTGAGGAGTCCTTGGTACTCTCTGATCTTGCTTGTTTTCTTGCACAGATGTTTTGTTACCCAAATTAGGTAACATCATGAAATGTCTGCAAGAAATCCACCAATTTCTATTCTAATTTCACCCCTCATTTCTATATTTGTTCCATTTATGGAGCCCATGTGAGAAAATGCAAACTCTCCCCCTTTTCCAATCCTGATGTTGTGTTTGAGCAGGATTCTCATCCAGGCATCTTATTTCAATGCAATTTTTATTATTATTATGGCTTGTCGCACAGTTAGCCAGATGTTCAGACTGGATTTGCCATTTTTATCCACCTGTCAAGTCATTCCCCAGGATCTGAGTGGGACAGGCAGATGCTGATGTTTCATTGTGTTAGAGGTGTGGTCGCAGGATGTAAGCTGTTCCAAATAAAGCTGTCTTTTGCCATTGACTGATGGTGAATTTGTCAAAGCCACTGGTGTTCAAATGGTGCTCCAATTGTTTTGGGATTGCACCCAAGGCAATATTACTATTGGTATTATCTTTGCTTTCTTTATTTTTCTCACTCAGATGGGAGGCCAGATTGCATTCTATAAGTCCAAAGAATGCTCTGCTCTACCACTAGATGGCACTTTTTTCCTTTTACTTATCCACAGAGAAACCTCTTGCAGTAGTCTTAATGTGCACCAGTGGATCTAAAATTGCTACTCTTTTTTAACAAAAATCTGTTTGGGGTCAGGTAGAGGTCACTTTCTGAGCTACCTCTTGATATCTTATTCTTTCAATCAGAAGTCTGGCAGCACTTTTTTTTCAACTAATGCATTTTATAAAAGGTGACAGCTTGCGTGAGAAGAATTTATGCCTTCTAATAAAAGGTGTTCATCGGAAAAAGGTGCTACCAAACTGCTGCTTTTTTTGCCAAGAGAAATAAGCACAGCTTTCAACATCGCTTCTCTTTCAAGTGACCCATCCCAGCAGATGCTCACCTCTCTCCCTCCACCTTGATTTTTTTTTCTTTTCTTTTTTCTTTTCTTTTTTTGCTGCAGCGGAGGAGTGATGATCTATTTTGACAGAATTGAGGTTGTGAATTTCCTGATCCAAAGTGCAGGTGAGTTATTGCTGCCAACCTCTTTTTTGGAGCTGGATTTGGGATTGCATTTATTGTATTAGTTGGCTGCACCAATTGTGCTGGAAGGAAGATATATTGTATGAACATTTTATACCAAGGAAATAAAATTAGGGTTTAAAAAAAAAAAAATCACTCAGTTCCCAGGGTTCTTTGCTGCCTGGACAGAAGTACTGAGTTTTTCCTATTTTCAAACCATGGCTGTAGTGATAACAATTGAGGTGCCATTTCTTGCCTGCACAATTTTTAAAACCCCTTTTTCTTTCTCCCTAGTCTATGATATAGTAAAGAACTATACTGCAGACTATGATAAGGCTCTCATCTTCAACAAGATTCACCATGAGCTGAACCAATTTTGCAGTGTTCACACACTTCAGGAAGTTTATATTGAATTGTTTGGTGAGTGTCTTTGGCATGACGTGCAGAACTCTTGAATTAAAATACCTTAGAGAACTGTTGGGGTTACAATGTCTCTAGAATAAAAGGAATTTAAGGGTTAGGTTTGTGCATTTCCTTTCTCTTTCCCATAATTTGAGGGCATTTGTGGATTTGCATATTGTTAAATCATTGAATCCACAGTAATAGATATTACTTTCCTAATATTAATGGCAGCATTGAAAAACCTGAAAGACCAGGTTAAAGACAGAAAATATATGTGGTTGCTAAGAACAGAGACCAATTTGATGGTACAAAATCTATCAATCAAAAAATTAATGGTGCTTTTAGCTAGTCTCAGTGGAAGTAATTAAATGTTGCAATGTGTGATACATCATTTCCTTTGAACCCACAACTAGAGCATAATAGTACATTACATGTTCTTCATTAATCTATCCTCATCTTGTTTCAGAAGGCAAATCAGTCAAATAGTGGTTTTGTAGTTTAAGTTTTCATAATCAGGAATTTTGGCAGATCTGCTTGATGAGACAGGAGTGAAAATTTGCACAATTTTTTTTACCTCTACAACTATTTAGCAGTACAGAAACATTGGAAAATGTCACTGATTATATGACTGGTTAAAGATTATATTCCCCTTGCTTATCAGTGGCCCTGATATACTTAAAATATTTTTGAATTGTAAGTCACAGTATTCCTCACTCAGTATTCCTCACCATAAATTCACAAGTTTATGGCTAATATTGCTGGAAGTTCAGCAAATTTTGAAAATCCATATATTATCTGTGATCTTTGGTATATAAGGGATTGGAATTGAAAGTGAGGTCTTCTGCTTCCAAAGGAACTACTGTCTCAATAACCTATTAATTCCTTACAGAGAATAAATGCCTTGTCATCCATATTCTCTCCCATTTTTATTGCAACAATATTGTCTTGTCTTTGGTAAATGAGCAAGCAAGTACAACTGCTTTTCTTCTCTTCATTCTTTCTGTTTACACATGCAAGTGTATTAGCAAAGAATCAACATTGCTGATATGCTTGTTCACAATTTCTTGTTTCATGCTTTATCCCTTCTTAGATCAGATTGATGAAAACCTAAAACTGGCTCTCCAACAAGATCTGACAACTATGGCTCCAGGACTCATCATACAGGTAACAAAAAAATCTGGAGTATATTTCAAGAACAAAATTCTGGTGCAAAACTAGATAGAAAGATCAGTGTTTTGGTTTCAGGATCCCTTTACATTCTAAAAATGATTGATTGAGGGACCCCGAAGAGCTTTGGTTAATGCAGGGTATATCTAACAATATTTTGATATTAAAATGGAGAAAATTTAAAATATTACTGAAAGAGAGTTTGAGAATCGCTGGAATAGAGTAGAGGATTGCAAACTAATCTTAATGTTATCCCATTTGAAGTTCAGAGATTCTACCATTGTTGCAAACATGACAAAATATTGGTTCTAGGTTGGTTCTAAATTATAATCTTTTCTCCTAATGGAAGTGTTTCAAGATCTGGTCTAGGCAACTTCCATGCTTAGTTTTATATGTCTGAATATAAAAAAATTGGTGCTTATCTAAACAAGGAGTTATTGAAACCTCTTATAAGCTCTATCCAACTGATAACTAGTTTTTCCTTTGTTGCTTCAATCTTACTGGTTCCTATTCACAGATTCAGGATGCCTTTACTTTTGAACAATCAGCTCTGTGGTTCTTAATATTGTGGTCATTTTGAGAGTCTTTCCACATAATCCTCACTTTTTCTGTTCAATCAGGCAGTTCGAGTTACAAAGCCAAACATCCCAGAAACAATTCGGAGAAATTATGAGCTCATGTAAGTTTCTGCAATCCTCTTCTTTATAGTCACTACATGTGTTTGTGCATACATTACACATACGCTATAGGACTAAAAAAGTTACAGTCACATGACATATGAAAAACACACACTGCTCACCCAGTTTTATCTGCTAAGTATGTTAAGGACCCTGTTTCCAAACTGTATTGCTAATTAGCCAAGTATCTTGTCCTTTTGTATGTTTAATCTGAACTTTTTAGTGTTTTAAAATGTTTCAATTGCAATATCTTTTTTTTGAATTGTAAACCACCATTGTAAGTCATTGACTGAGATGGGCTACTATAGAAATGAATGATCGAATGATGGATCAGTTTGCACTGTTTGTAGAATCTCTTGTGTTTATTATTTGTGCATATAAGAGCTGTGGTGGTGCAGTGGTTAGAATGCAGTACTGCAGGCTATTTCTGACTGCCGTCTGCCAGCAGTTCTGCGGTTCAAGTCTCACTGACTCAAGGTTGACTCAGCCTTCCATCCTTCCGAGGTCGGTAAAATGAGGACCCAAATTGTTGGAGGCAATAAGCTGACTCTATAAACTTCTTAGAAGTATAAAGCACTGTGGAGCGGTATATATAAGTGCTGTTCTGTGTATGTATTTTATTTCGTTCAGAAACTTGAAGATAGCTTTTGTTATGGAAGTCATTTTAATCCTTTAGCTAAAGCATGTCTTGGTCTCCTCTAGGGAGAGTGAAAAGACAAAACTGTTGATTGCGGCTCAGAAGCAGAAAGTTGTGGAGAAAGAGGCTGAAACAGAACGCAAAAAGGCTCTCATTGGTTGGTGTGCAGTTCTTGCTGTCATGTATAAATATTCTTGTAGAATTATGCAGAACATAGAAGGTGGTATTTCTTGTTTTATCTGTGTGAACTGCATTTTCCAAAAGAGTAGAGGGAGATCAAAAGCAGAGGTTAGGAAGTATACACTATGCATATAACTATTTTTCTTAATTAAAGTTTTATTTGGGTTTTCACACACACACAAAACATAATACAAGTAAAACATCTTTTTTGAAAATAGCACGGTCCCGGGTTACACTTCTCTATACAGACACAAACTCAGATTCATGCTCACTTTTGTGTTCTATTCCATATCTTATTACTATTTTGCATTTTCTATAGAGTTTTTCCCCTCTTTTAATTTTCTCAATTTTATTTTTATTATCTCATCTCAATTCAAATCATTATATTTATACTTTTGTCTGTCCTGTTTCAATTTTATATTATCTTTTCTCATTAAACAAATGTTCTCCTGTAGTTATTAATTTTATCCATTCAACTCTTATTTAAACTTCAATATATACCTTAAGGTTGTAACATTCAATATAATACATAATACATAACTTCCAATCAAACTTTGCTTGGTACATTCTTATAATACTATATTCTTTAAAAAAGGATTATAAATATATGTAATTAAAACCCTCATTCCATTCCAATTCAGTTTTATCATTACTATTCATTAAAGTCTTAACATCTTTAACATTTCTTTTCAATTAAATATCATACTTCCTTGAAGACACATATAATCTCCATAATTAATTTTTCCTTTATTTCTCTTCACATATGTTTTATAAATCATTAAATGCTCATTTTATTACATTTATTTATTGACAAACATTCCACTGAATTACGATAACTATTTTATCCATCATTTTATTCATACATTGTTTCATCTTTTCTGAAATTATTTCTATTTTTAATATAACAATACTATCTTATATACATTTGCAGAATCCCTTTTTCAATTAGATTTTCATCCATTATCTCAAATTGGCCCTGTTTCTCTATATCTTGTTTCTGTCCTTTATAACTTCTTTTCCTTTCTTTCTTCCCTCTCTTCTTCTCCCTCCCCTTTTTACCTCCTTGTCTCTCTACTTCTAATTCTCTCTTCTGCATTTCCCTCTTCTGTTGCTTTCTGATTTTATACTTATTTTTCAATCTATTCTTTTTTGAGGTTGTTTTTCCCAGTCTTAAACTTTCCATTCTCTTTCCCCCCTTTCCTTTTTTTCCCCCACCTAAGATTACTTGTTCATTAAAGATGACTTCTTCTTTGTCCCAATCTTCTTGTTCTGCAGGTATTTCTTGTTTCTCATAGTTCCAAATCTCTATTTCTAAGAACTGAAATACGAAGCCAAAAGAACCTCTCCCTTCTTGTGCATCTTCTTTGTACTTTTTAAGTTCCATTTTCAGTTCTTCTCAGAGTAGAGCCATTTTAAACACTTTTAAACAACCACCCGATTGATTTTAGTCATTCAAATGCAGTAACCAATAATCCAGAGATCACCAAGTAATTCAATATTCCCAAGCTATTTCTTCTTATTTCTTTTTTCGCTTTCTCTTCCTGGGGTTTTACTATTTTGTTGCCATGTTTCAGTTAAAATGTATCTTTTTAGAAGTCTTGTTGAGCTTTTACTGTGAGTTCTTTTTAATTCCAGGCAATCTCCTCCCTTCCAGATCCTGGCCTTTTATTCTTTTTCTCTCCTGTTTTCAGAAGCTTTTAAGTATCCAGAAATCTTTATTATCCCTTTGACTTTTTATTTTCAGCATTAAATGCCTATTAATATCAAAGTGGATTTTTTTTTCCAATTTCTTGCTTATGTCTCTTAGCTGTCAGTATAGGAAAAGGAAAAAAAAAACAAATCCTTTCACTTTTCTCTCTCCTTCGCTGCTTAAAGATTTTCTTTGGGAACAGTATTATTTTTTTTATAGTTTAAATTCCAGGGTACCTTATTTGTTGCTTTTGCTGCTTGATCCGGTCAACCAAAACTTTCTCTTCTTATCTTCCTCCTGCACATTCTTTTCTGGTCGAGTTCTTCTTTGTGGTGGCCATTTCTGACCACCGCTACAACTGCCTTCGGAAAAGGGAGTAATGGCCAGCTGAGGAGGAGAGATGCAGCTCTCCTCAACCCTGCAGGCAGTCTCCCCCTTCTTCACCAACTCTACTGGGTGGCTTAGCCTCAAAACCAGCCGGCTTGGGGCGCTCCAGCGGTGAGCACGGATCGAAACCGCGCAGAGTCGCGGTTTCGGTCTGTCGCCGAAGAAGCTCAAACCGGAACTGCATTTAACTATTAAGGGAGTGTTTTTCCCATTGGATCTGAACCAAACTGTATATAAACTCAGAATTATTTTAGATTGCAAGCTGTGAATTATCTGAGAGAATAAAAAATAATCAAGTAGTTTGTATGATGGGTGTAACAGACAATTTCCTCTAGAGTAATTAACTTAATCAGAGATCATTAGATAAATCCTGATTTAAAATATGAGCCACCCTTGTAAAAAAAGAGAGAGAGAAAAAAAAACCTTCTGAAAAGGCATACAAGTCATCATTTCTAAGCACCCTTGAGGGAAGCACCCATAGAGAGGCAGTGAACGAAGCCTGTCTGCTCCAGGAAATTTTGGCTTCATTGAGCATCATTAATGCCTCCTATAATAACTGGGTGTGTTTTCTCTCCTATGCAGAGGCAGAAAAAATTGCCCAGGTGGCTGAGATAACATACGGGCAGAAGGTGATGGAAAAAGAAACAGAGAAGAGAATATCTGAGATCGAAGGTAAGCAGCGGTGTCTTAGAGGTGTTTGTCCTGTCTGAGGATTTCAACTACTATGTTCCCTGTTTGAAGATCACCAGAAATCTAAGAAAGAGATAAATCCAGTTTACAGAGAGAACAAGGAAATTCCAAAAATCTTAATGATGTTAATGGAGATTATCTTGTTTTGGGTGAATCAATATTGTCTATGATATAATTCTGTAGAAGCAGCATCTTGTGATTTACTTCTGTTTAACCACATTTGTCTGTTTTCAGCTTTAGGAGCATCTCCCCATTTCACTGACGTTTGAAGAATCTTTTCTTTGCTTATTCCAGTTTTTATTTAAGCAATAAGGAGGTAAATCATAGAATCATGGAGTGGGAAGGATAATATTTAGACTATTGAGTTTGAACCCCTGCTTAGTGCAAAATCCAAATTAAAGCATCGGTTACAATTCAGCTTCACTTGAAAACTCCCAGCAAAGGGTATTAATTACTTTTAAATCCTCCTTGATCTGCCATTAAACCAAGAATCAGAAAATTGACTGTTAGCATTGCTTGTTACCATTAGGAAATTTCTCCTAACTTCCATTGAAGGAGTGTGCAGTAGGCAGATTTGAGCAACAAATTGCATTGCACTTATGTCAGAAGCACCAGGCTGCTTCCGTGTTCAAAGGACCAGCCGGTGACATCATTGTTGCCCAGGGGATGCCCAGTTGAAAGCTGCTTTCATGTCCCTGTTAATGTGCCCAAGCAAAGTGGTACCTACCTACTTGGAAATGCACACTTTTGAACTGGTAAGTCAACAGGAGCTGGAGGAAATGATGGGAATTCACCCTGTTCCTTGTTAGCATTTGGGTCTTGAACATGGGCTTACTACTTGTCAACTCAGTGTCCTAACCATGCCACCATGCTATAAATGAGGCAGAATGAATCACCTACCCCTCCTCTCTGCAACAATTTATCTCGCTCCCCCAACCTGCAGACCTTAAAAACAATCCAAATATCTCTGAGCCTACCCCCTTTGTGCACAGGCTTTGAAATTAGTTGAAGTTACATGGGATTAGCATCTGGATCACAAGTTGCCTGGGTGATATCTCCACCAACTGGCATTAGCTCTTAAGGATTTTAAACCCAAGTTTTTCTCTATATCACAAGCCAGAACTGAACCTGGGCACTTTGCCTATAAAGCATGTGCTGTGCCACCAAGCAAAAGCCTTCAAGCTACCCTTGTAAAAAGGAGATGCTGACATAAGGATTTCTCATTTGTTGATCCTATTTTTGGAATAAGCTGCTAGTGCAGGGAAAAGGCTTCTCTGGCCTGCCTCTAAGCACCTGTTTGCTAAGTTAAGTTCATTGCACCTTGTCAAGCAATGCAGCATGTCCCCAAGGAGCTAATTAGTGGTTTACAGATCAGCCGCATCTCATCAGGCAGACCCTGGCAAAGGGCTAATAGCTTGCTTTTCCATCGAGATGTGTTGCTGAGTACCAGGCCTTTGAAATGATCCAGCTGTATCCTAAGCGATTGAAGGAGAGGAGACAGGATGTTCAGCATATCCTAAGTAGCAAACTTGGGGCTTTGTTCAGTCCCGTGTAGTTGTTCTGGCAATTGGATACTGTGCTGTATACTACTTGAATTGCACGCACTTCAGGCTGCTGACATTAGTGCATTGATATATGAACTGACATGGAAATGTTAATGGATGGAAATATGTCAAAACCGCATGAGTATGGATTTCCCCATTGACTGCTTATCAGGGGAGTTGCAAAAGGTGATCATATCACCTCAGGACATTGCAGCTGTCATAAACAAGAGCCAATTGCCAAACATCTGAATTCTGATCATGGGATCATGGGGATGCTGCAATGGTTGTAAGTGTGAAAAAGTCATGTCACTTTTTTCAGTACCATTGTCACATCGAATGATCACTGAAACAAATGGTTGTAAGTCTAGTACTACCTGTATTGCTTTTATATAACAAAGCTTATTACTTTTTCACACTTGCAACCATTGCACCAACCCCACAGTCATATGATCAAAATGGAAAGTGCTTGGCAATTGGCTCCTGGGATCATGTGATCACCTTTTGGGACCTTCTGACAAGCAAAGTCAATGGAGAAGCCAGATTCATTTAACAACCGTGTTACTAACTTAACAGATGCAGTGATTCACTTAACAACTGTGGCAAGAAAATTCATAAAATGGGGCAAAACTCACTTAACTGTCTTGCTTACCAACAGAAATTTGGGGCTTAATTGTGGTCATATTTAGCGGTTACTTTATGAATTGGCTTTCTAAACTTGGAAATTCTTTCTCTTAGAATAATAGCTTTGCTAACTATCAAAACACTGTAATACTTCTATTAGTTTGTTTTCGTGGCGGGTAGAAGATTATGCAATAGATTATGTTTCTGCTGAACAAAAACATTTCAGTGGAAGTGGGAAGTGGAGGGTGACATGTGCTTGTCAGAGTAGGCGGAATCATAATTCTTTGTACTTTTCTATCGGTACTGTCTTTCAGCTGTGCGCTTTATAGGGAATTGATTTCATATCTCCCAGATCTAATTTCAGCCATCTCTACCTCACTGACTTGTGGGTGTGTGGCAGAAGAGTTTTGCTCAATAACTAGAACAGTCTAAATTATATCTGTTCAACTTGATTCTGAAAAGTATCTGATTTACTAGTAGGTTTTACAAAGAAAAGTTTGAGTTTTTAACTGGAGCATGTTCCTTCTTGTTCAGATTTTTTTTTTGTCACTTACCATAAGCTGAGTGGAAGAGGTTTTGAGCATGCTAGGGTGATGCCTTATTTTAGCATTGCCTAACCTAGTGCCCTTCATACTACACAAAGTCCACTGGCTATGTTGATGCTCAGAATGCCTGCATGATATCAGATTAAGGAAAACTGCTCTGCTTCATTTCCTTCTCCAGATTGTTCTCTTAATGATTGGCTGTATTCTTTTCCTTGTTGTTCTGATCAAGATTAAGAGAAAAAAATGACTTCAGATGGAATCTATTTGACCAATTCTGAAGATAGAAATCAGCATTTCTTCTAGAAAATGTCTGCTTCCTCTTTTAATTTTCAAATTTTCAGGATCACTTGAGGCTTCTCTGCATTTGGAAGTCTTATTCACCCACCTCCCCTCTTTTTGCAGATGCTGCATTCCTTGCCAGAGAAAAAGCGAAGGCGGATGCTGAATGTTACACAGCCATGAAGATAGCAGAAGCCAACAAGGTGAGAGATTCCACTGTGCTTCTATGGCCTGGAGCTCAGTTTATTGATGAAACAACTGCAAGTTGTTTTGATCTTTGTTCTCACTGCAATTGTCCCCTTGTCTGAGATTCTCTGTCCTCAGGTTGTTGATGGAATCTGTGTGACTCCAAAAATCTTACTTATTTAAAAAGTTGTTCTTGATTATTACTAACCATTGATTTTTTTAGTTCTTTATTTATGGACCAGTTTGTGGCTGGAAAATTATGCTTGGTTTTTCCTCTTCCTCCTGGACACAGACTGTTCTGACCCAAACCCTTTTCCAATAAAACAAACATGAACCAAAGGGAACAGAAACCTTTTAATGATTCTTACGATTCCCTGCTGCTGCAAACTAATTAACTTTGATAAACACAAGCATTGCCACAACTCTGCGAGGCTGCCAAGAATATCAGAAAAGAAATATTTTACAACACAAAAGTCTTCAAATACCAACTTAAGATACTGCAATGTCCACGAGGGTGGAGTTTCAAAACGTTTTTGCTTCCTACAAAGAACGTCTAATTCACAGGTGGCTTTTATCTTCTTGAAGGAGGGGCCATTACCTTGCAGCCTTACTCCCGAGTCACCCTTGCTGCTGCAGCTGCTCTTTCCTATGAGCAGCCCTGTGCACATACGCACTTGGCACAAGCTCTTCAGGAACCACCTCATACTGCTGCCAGCCCCCCCAATCTCTGAAGGCAGCAGTCCACTCCCTAATGGTCCTGGCCCCTCATCTGAGTCCTTGCTCTCCTCAGGGGTCTAACCACAACACAGAAGTAAATGTTTCTCTAATGTGATCCCTACATCATATAGTCACAGCACTGAGATATTATAAGAAACAAAGGAAAAGATAACGTATGTTCCGGAGTATAAGATGCTCCAAAGTATAAGGTGCACCTAGCTTTGGGGGAGGAAACCCCCCCAAAATATCTGCCTCTGTCTCCCAGCAATTTGCCTCCTTGCAGCAAACAGCTTGTTTCAGGTTCAGCACAGCCTGATTAGCACAAGCAGCTGATTGTCGGTTGGATCAACCTCCCGACAAGCTGTTTCAGGCTGCAGGGATTGCCATTGCCTATTGCCGCTTCTGCACGCCCCATTTTTGGCATCTGCAGCCCGTTTTTGGCCTCCGTGTGCCCCCGGCAGGCGGGCAGGACTTCAGCAACATTTGCTGTATAAAATGCACAGACATTTCCATCCACTTTTCTTACACCAAAAAATATGGTATTTACACAACATGCTAAATCCCAAATGTAGATTGGTAGTATGTTTCTCCCATGTACATATTGTTGGTTCATTTGTGTCAGAAGCATCACAGTGAAAATAAGGCAGACTATATGACATAAAATATTAAATATACAACATTAATATATATACAAAAACTAGCCCCAAAACTAGCAACCGTGATTGTGCTCTGTCATGCTGCCATGAGATCCAGATTGGGACACAAAAGGCAGATATATATAGGGTTGTTGTCTGCACGTCGTCATAATCGCAAAGAGCAGAATTCACTGGATAACCATTTATTCAGAATGTCTCTGGATATTGTGCTTTATTCAAACAAGCTGTTATTATGGCTGAATGCAGTAGCCTAATTGTATAACACAGTAAGAGAGTGGCTGAATCAACTAACAAGCCTCATTTTAGCTTTATCTTGCATATTTATTTTGCTCTGCTTTTGTATTTTCAAAGTATTATAAGCCATACAATTGATAATTTAATCCAAAGCCTGAGCAGAAGTCTTGAAAACTCTTTTTCATAACTAGACTGTGGGTGTGCTCTCTTTCTGTCTCCTTACAGCTAAAACTGACCCCAGAATACTTGCAGTTAATGAAATACAAAGCAATTGCCTCGAACAGCAAAATCTACTTTGGCAAAGACATACCCAACATGTTTATGGATCACGCTGGGACTCCCACTAAGTTTTCTGAAGGGCAGGCAGAGGAGCTAAAAGATGAAAGTTGGCTGGAAGCAGGGGAAGATTTGTGAAGTCATGAGCAGTCAGGACAGCACAATTCCTGTCTGAATCCATCCGAACTGGCATTTGGCTATTTGATGTGTAGTTTCTACCTTCCAGAATGTGATGAAGCACTGAACCTACTAGGCCAGAAAGAAAAACACCCTCTGTTCTGTAAAGACAGCCTGAAGAAGCACTGTAACTCAGTCTTCTGACTTCATCTTTCTTAGCAGTCAAGATATGCTGCTTTATTGATCTTCATGCCGATGGAGGGAGCAACAGTGAATCATGGTAAAAGAAGAGGCAGCGTGCCCATGATTGACTCTGCCTCCACTTCAATAAGATGAAGCATGCTCAATTTTATTTTTGGAGCAAGAGAAGTCTTTTCACGTGAGAAACCCAACTATCCCCTTATACTTGTACATATACTACAGATCAAGTCCACCACATAGGAATTTTCGGGGTGGGGAGGGGAGAGAGAATTGAAAAAAGAACTCGCTCCCTCTTTTGGTAATGGCAAATTAGTCTTGATATATAGCCCAACCTTATTCCTTCTAGAAGTTTTGGGACTTCCAACTCCCTGTAATGTAAGTTGTTGGAGTAACTGGGAAATCCATGAGTTACAGTCCCAACCCTTCGGAAGGGATAAGCTTTAGTAGACTGATTTGATTTTTTTTTTTTTTTTGGGGGGGGGGACTTTATGTGGATGAGCAGATCATTTCTGCATGCTGAATTATTTGCATTCATGAGCATCGTCTCCAGTAATTGGATTTCACTAGTCATCAGTTGCAGCCTATTCCTTCAAAAATAAAGGTGCTAATTTTGAATTTTTTAAACAAGAACTAACTGCACACACTACAGATTAAAAGCCTTGGAAGAGAAACATGGAGCACTAAACATTAACTAAAGATATGTCAGTTGGTGCTTATTTCAAGATCTGCAGAGCACATCTAGACCGTATGTCCACCTTCCTACCCTGTAGAAATTGGTTGGGACACTATGGGACAAATGTCAGATGAAATGGTTCTTTTGTCCTTACATTAAATGGAGAAATGCTTGTCCTCTGTCTGGAAGTTCTTCTATAATAATATGCAGTTCATAGAGGGAATCCGTAGAGAAGCATAACGATTCTGGTATTCAGTTCGTGGTCTGGAATGAACCTGCGTAACTACTGATTTGAAATCTTAACCCAATCTTCTAGCCATGTCGTTGTTCACTAAGTAATTGGCAGCCTATTTGTAGAACCCAGATCTGACTGATCAAGACTCATCATAGAGGGCTGCATTTTGGCTTGGGTAATCTCCAATGGTGCAACATCGGGGTCTCCTATTCCACTGCTTTATGGATAAAGTAGACACATTCAGCATTTCTATATTCTAGAAGGTTGCCCTTTGAAGTGATCCACAAGTTGGTGAAATAATTTGGGGACTGATTTTTAACACCATTTTTTTTCTGAGGACAGCCCAGCAAGCAGGAATCCGAAACACCAAGCTGCATCCAAATCTCTCCTTCAGCAACCAATGATGTCTCAGATGGTGCCCTTAATGACTCTGTAAATCCCATGCTGCTTTTTCCATTTGGTGTGTATCTTTCCATTAAGAATGGGGAGGGGGGGGGTACATGTGGTCCTAGAAATGGCTTGCTCCAAAAAACAGATTGAGAGAACTTTCTGTTCCCCCAAAACAGTACTTTTTCATTCTTCGTGTTGGCCTATGCTGTTTATTTTGCATAGGCTAGTGTTTCTCAGCCTAACCAACTTTAAGAAGTGTGGATTTCAACTCTCTAAATTCCTAGCCAGCCATGATGGTTGGTTGGGGAATTCTGGGAGTTGGAAGTCCACATGTCTTAAAGTTGTAAAGGTTGAGACACAGTGATGTAGACTAACTGGGCAACCCGCCAAAATTTTCAGTTCTAACCCCAAGATTCTATTATAATAGAATATAATACATTTAATATGTATTTCTAGGGCTGAAATCCTATTTGTAATCCAAACAGTCTGTAACAAAAGCCTTTTTTTCTCCTTGTAGTAGGGGAACCTTTTAAAAAAAAATCACTAATCAGCATTTGCTAGTTGCTATATCTGTATATAGCTATATATACAGATATTTATATATTTGCTATATCTGTAGCATATATTTTCCTTTAAGAAGGGAAATTCCTTTCCTTTTAAGCTGCAGCAAGTTGGACTATAATGTCTTGTAACTGGCAGAACCAGGAACTCCGGATCTCTTAGGTGATGATACTCAAAAAACTCATCTAAGTCTAATCAGTGCCTCCTACTATAAGATCAGTGCCTAGTAGCCACAAGGCCTGAATAAGACCTCTTGCTAAAGCATCTTTTGTGTCTGTTCCATGTGTTAAGAATGCAAGCTTTCCTAGGTCCTTTTTAAAGTATGCTTTGCCTATGCTGGACAAAGACCAAGTAGAAAAACTTTCTGTTCGCTTATTGTTCTCTTTCCTTTTCTAATTTTTTTCAAATAACTTGGTCAATTTTCAGTTGTCATCAAGTGAGATGTCCTGCACCTTTCTTGGAATATGTCAGTGAAAAATCCCTCTTCTTCAGTTTTGTTTCATCATCTAATTGAGAAGGTGATCTTTTTGTCCTGCTGGTTTTTAATCTTCATAGGAGATTTCTGTCAGTCTGATTATAATCCTTGCTCTTGAAGTGTGACTTTGGGAGAGAGGTGTTTTTCCATATTAACATTTCTCAGTGTGCAAGAGGGATTGAAGCAAGCCTCTCTATAAAATGGGGACTACTATTTGGAATTTGTGGCCTGCAAACTAAATAAAGGGAATCTCAGGCGCTTTGCCACATGTGCCTTAAATTTCAAATGAGCTTTTCCTTAGCCCAAGGGTGTCCAACCATGGCAACATTAAGACTATGCTGGCTGGGGTTTTGGGGAGTTGAAGTCCATAAGTCTTAATGTTGCTAAGGTGGACACCTTAGCCTATTCCTCGACTTCCAATTGCTTTCTTCAGTGTGTCTTCATTGTGTAAAGTTGAGCTAATGTAATGAACATCCAGAATTTCTCTGGAGTGAAGGAAGCTGTATGGAGAATATTTGCCTGTTCCACTAAAACTGGAGAAAAAAATAGCATAAGTGTGCTTAGTTATGAATCCAGAGGAAACAGTGCTTTGTCTTATGAATAACCTTTGCTATTATATGAGTTTTTATGGAAGCGATAAGATTTATATTTGGGTTTATTACACTTCAAGTTGCCAGCATTGAAGAGGTCACATAATTGGCCAAGTTAATTAAATATAGAAATATCCTGCAAGTGTATCTGATTAGTTGGTATTCTTGAGATATCAACTTTTTGGGGAATACATTTTTAGTATAAGAGCATTCAGTCATATGAACCCTCACCATTCAATTGACAAGGGTACAGGTGACATACTGGTTTCCCATTCTGTGTTAGAATTTGGCCTTTTCTTGCAGTTGCATTAAGCAGTGATTATGTACAACACAGTATAGGTTGTAGGGAAAGCAGAGCAGAAGAAGCATCAAGTGTACTTCCCTTTGTGACTTTTTGTGTATGAATAAAACATGAGAGTTATGGCATCATTACCTCCAAATTCATGGGGAGAAGCCCATTAAGTGTGCCATTGGCTCCCACACAATGCATTGTTCTGAATTGGTGGTGCTGCTTGTTGATATTTCTAGAACTGCAATAACATCCAGGAGATTTTTTTTTACTATTCTGATTTAAAGACTTATCTCACACCTTATAAAGTAACCTGGCATTCTTCCCTGTCTGATAAATGCAAGTCATAAAGCATTAGATCCTTTAGCATGTGGCTTTGTAATGTATTCCTCTATTCTTCAAAGAAGCCCATTTCTCGCTAAGATGAAACAAGAAAGAGAAGGAATGGTTTTTTAAGGGTGAACCCAACCTGAAGCTATATCAAATCTAATTCTGAAAATATTGGGACCATAATGAGCCCAAGACAAAATTTTAATAGTGAAATGTGCAATACAAGATTAGTTTTCCTCATTCTGATATTGTCCAGTGTTAGGAAAGCAGACATCTGGAGGTCATGGAATGCATATACCACGTAGAATTTGACTGGGCTGGATGGGGTATATTAGAAAATTTATTTCTCTTCATAGATGTTTTTCTCTATTACACACTGCCCAGTGTCCATCCTTGGTTATCACCTGACCTTTCAGCACCAAAAGATTGATGTGGCTGTTTATAGGGCAATTAATTGGCTAGCAAGTTGTCACTAGCCAAATTTATCTAGATTCTGTTCATATCAAAAATACTGTAATCAAAATCATGTTGATATCTCAGTCTGCAATTCTGAGTTCAGCCATGTTCTTGTTTATTTGTTTAAGCTTGTTTTCGTGGAGAAGTCATGGGTTTTTCCTCAATTGAAAATACAGAAAGTTTGAAACAAATAACTCAGAAATTGTATGATAAAATAGCTTAGGCACTAAAATGGGTTTGTAATCATTTGTCTTAATTTCTGAATTTCATTGCCTGAGTTACGTCCAATCTTGCAATAGAAGAAAGCTGCTATTTTTCTAGCTTCCTTCTTACTGAAGTTTGCAGAAACAATTATGTGTGCACTGGAATATAAAAATAAAGTTAATAAGCATTCACATAAGATTTATGGGAACAGTGACATTTGATTTTTTTTCCTTCATGTATAAAAGATTAGGATTTCTTACTCTTCTGCTCAAGCTTTTTTAAACTAGCAAATACTAAATCCCAGCAAAGCCAAAGTATACTATGACTTTTTATATAACATTGATGTAAAAATGTGGCTTAGAATAAATCTTTAGGATTTTTTTAATGTATGAATTAACTAAATGAAACTTTAAATTTTTTTTCAAACAGCATTCTGTAATTAAGATGTGGGTGATTTTTCCTGATAAATAAATCTGTCCAGCTCATTAGTTACTACGGTAGAAATATTGATTTTTGTGAATGTGTGAAAGAATGTGCTTGCCAGAGAGCAGCTTTGTTAAAATAAGCCTTTCTCAGCTGCTTGCTGTCTGGATTCATATCAACTAATTTTTCTATTTCCTTTTGTATTACCATTGAACAAAGTAACACTTATTTTTTATATGCAAGGATGTGAAAAGACTTTTATGCTTCAAATGAGCTCTCTGTAGGAGGTAATCAATGTTGCTGTCTTTTGGGACATTTGCCATTTCACCATGCTGCTGTGTTTCTAATCTGTTGGATTGTTTCCTTAGAAAATTGTGTATTAAACTGCCAGTACATTTTGATATTTATTGTAATTACTCAATAAAGTGTTCTTTGTTTTTAGAATAAGTACACCTTAATGTGTATATTCAGGGGATCTCTTTTTAAGGTGAAAAGTACGGTGTTATTGCACATATGCTGGGCTTTGAAATAATGTTGGCAGGAGTAGGGCACAAATATATATAAAGAAACTAAGAATTGGATAGTATCTTGGAAACATTTACTGAACACAAGAAACACACACAAAAATCTTATTTTAAATTGAGACATTTTATGGAGCTGGGGTGCCAAGCATTCCTGTGAGGGTCATTAGAACTTGATTATCAGATATCTTAATTGATGCATTTATAAAGTTGAAATGTGTTTCCCTACTGTATTGTAACTCTACTTTATGAATGTCCTGGAAGAAAAAAAAGGAAGCACTATGTTCCTTACAGACAAGCCCAGATGGGAAATGTAGTCCATATTTGGGGAACAAGGTTGAGTGATGGTCGTGGCAGTTGAATTCATATTGTGTGATGCTGTGGTTTATTTAATGTAATGCTTTTGGCAGCAGAAGCCAAAAGCATTACAGATGAGCAAGTTATCCCGATCAGTCTAGTGGCTCTATAAATATGGGAGATTACAGATTATCAGAGTTGGAAGGAATCTTGTAGGTCATCTAGTCCAACACCCATCCACCCACTGCCTAAGCAGGAGACCCTACACCATTTCTGACAAAAGGCAGTTTGTCCTTATTTCCAGGTTAAATCTATCCTTGTTCAGTTTCCATCCTTGTCTGGCCTACAGGTGCCTTATTAAATAGGTTGACCCCTTCCTCTCTGTGGCAGCCCCTCAAATATTGAAACACTTGCTGTCACGTCTTCCCTGGTCCTTCTCTTCACTAGACTAGCCACGCCCAATTCTTGTAACTGTTCTTCATGTTTTAGTCTCCAGTTCTCTAATCATCCTGGTTGCGCTTCTCTGCACTTTTTTCTAGAGCCTCAACATCTTTTTTATAGCATGATGACCAAAACTGGATGCAGTACTCTAGGTGTGGTCTTACTAAGGCTTTATAGAGTTTTGGAGAATTGGATGGAATTCTTAATGATATCCATCCTATACTTCCCTCTTCCCAAAATGAAAATCTTGCATTTTCAGATACATTGTATTCCAAGGACAGCTTCAGCTTCTCTGATCAATGTGGAAGATGGGTACTGGAACCAACACGCACAAGCCACCCAGTTGGTGTCAACTGGCATAGAATATTCTAGGAACTCAAGTGGTGAGCCATTTAGAAACACACCCAAAGTAGAAACAGAAGAGGGGAGAAAGCAGGATCAATGGAAACATAGGGGAACCAAAGGTTTCCAGAAATACTAAAAATTAGCAAATTCCTCAGCAGGTAACCTGATTGTATTTGCAACAACCCTGGAAAACCGAAGTTGAGTGGGGAACTTGATGTATCCCAAAGAAAAGCACACCTGCCATCCGTCACTTGTGCAATCTTCAAGGAAGGTGAAGATGGACTTCAACACTGTGTTTTGACAGTAGAACCAGATCTGTAACCTGCAGCCTTAATCCTCATTACAACCCCGCTAGGTACAGAGCTTCCGCCCTCGGTCTCTTAGAGCTGCCCATCTAGCTATTCACCACCCACGAGTGGCGCGCATGCGTGCTGCAGCTTCCGCTTCTCCCCGTTCCTTCGCCGATTCCCCCCCCCCCGACCTTTCCAAAATGGCCGAAGATGAGGGCCGGTCAGCTGCTTTAGCCCCGCCTCCTTCCGGCCTTTCCTCCCAATCCCGCTGGACAGCCGAGTGCAACCTCGAGCGGCGATTGGCTCCTGCGTGTGTGGCGGAAGCTGGCGCACTCGGGATCTTAGAGGGGCTGAGCGCAGAGGAAGAGGAGGCCCGGCGAGGAATGTGGAGAGCCGGCATGGCTGCCGGAGAAGGCCTGCCGCAAATGCTCCGGGCGGTCCGGGAGCAAGTGCTGCAGGCGGCGGCTCGGAGGCCCCAGGTGCTGTCCCGGGACGAGGGTGGAGGGCAGGACCCGCCGGGGCCCACGCTTGCCTGGGTCGGGATGGGCATCGCTGAATCGGCTCTGCGCTTGGACTTCGCAGTGGGTGCTTTGGGATCCTCCGCGGTCAGAGCGGCGGGAGTCCCCGCGGACCGTTGATGGATGCCTTCCAAGGCTTGGGGTCTGCAACTCCCATAATCTTCAGAGGCCGCCCTGGCTGGGAGGTGTAGTCCCCGCGCCTCTGGAGTTCCTCGGGCGGCATCAGCTGCGAGACTTCCAATCTTCCAATTGCTTCAAATCCAAATCCTGTGTGGGGGGAGGACCTTTCCCGACCCACAAATCTGATTCAAAAGGCTTTTTTTTTTTTTTTTTTGGGGGGGGTAGCCGCAACTACTTTCATCCCCGCCCGGGACTGGTGGAGAGAAGGACGGCATGCAAATATTTATTTATCGGATTTATATCCCCCTCCTCTGACTTTTCCGGGGCACCAGATAGCTTGCAATACAATAGATAAAATGCACGATCTTTTTTTTTTAAACCAACTAATATGTGTTTCTCTTAGTTGCATACTTACCACAAAATAGAACATATAAAATGCACAATATGAAAATGTTTAAAAGTTTGTATGTATTTATCATTAGCAGCACGAGAATGCATAAAAGACACAATATAAAAACAAATAAGTTGATATATTTATTATGAAATGATTAGCTGTGTGGAGAATGGCTAGACTGATGTCCAGGTTAAATAAGGTCATGGGGAGAGAAGGTAGCCAACCTGCCTTCTGCCGCCTTTTCCCCCATTCATTTCAATTTAAAGCCTAGCTGTTCTGTGCATCTGATGAAGTGAACTGCAGCTCTCAAATGCTTTTGCCTTTTAGTTCAATTTGTTAGTAGGAAAAGGGGCTCCCAGGTTTCTGAGTTTTTAATCCGAAACCTAACTCTCCAATAAGTTCCATTGTGTTTGGTCAGACTTGTCCTGAGTGAAAGGGGTGAGGCACCTAAAGATACAGAATCCTTTTGTCTGTGAAAACGTCCATTTGATTTTAATGCATTCTTTAAGGTGCCATAAAGCTGTTGTTTTTACATGTTATTCATCACTGTGGTTAGATAAACCGAATATAGGAAATCCTTGACAACTTGTTTTTATCTAGCAGGCTTGGGAAATCCTAGAGATAGGGTAGCCCGTAAGATGGGCTCTGATCTGTTCACCCATGTATTCATTTTATTTGTATTATTTGTGATTAACTTTTGTTTAACTAGTGGCTTATTGTATGCCCGGAGATGAGTAGCTATATAAATCCAATAAAGAATGAATTTGCCTTGTTCATGGAGTATGCAATCTGGCCCTCTCCATGTCATTTGGATTGTATCTGCCCCAACATTGCCAATGAATAAAGCTTGTAGGAGTGATCCAAAATGTGAAAGGGAACCAGGTTGCTTTCCTTTTGTTTGCTTTTACCTGATATGTTGATGGATCTTTAGTGATTGCTTTCCACATTTCATTTACCAAGCTTATCAGAAAGCCTATATAGACTTGCTCATATTCTTTTTTTTTCTTTGCAAATGCAGACCTTACCTACCATACCACCTCGTTTGGTGGCTGTCAGTAAAACCAAACCAGCAGAAATGGTCATTGAAGCTTACAATCATGGGCAGCGCAGCTTTGGAGAAAACTATGTGAGTACCTGGCTTAATCTAAAGGTTGAAAGACAGGAAGAAATGAGGCATGAGCTCCTGGTGCCCAGTCTAATTGATAAGATGGGATGAGATAAGATAACATTTATTGTAATTTTTTACTGTGAGCACATTGGCACACATTAAGAATGAAATTGCCTAATCTTAAAAGAAAGCATATCTATATTCCTATGCACACATAACACATACTATATACATACATACATATATATGTTTTCTTAGGTTTTTGCGGGTACTTACATGTGTGCTGTTTAGCTTCCTTCAGGTATTATCCCACGTCATTGTAGTTCTGTTAAAGTTGCAGCAACGTTTCAGCAGAATCTCATCTGCCATCATCAGGCCTCTGTATAGAGTTAGTTCCTGGTTTCAAATTTGAGGCTGGTCCATTCTGATTGGCTGGGAGCCTGGATCTGTGTTCATTGGACTTGGAGTTTGATTGATTGGTGTTTCTGGTTTCTTCTGTCTGTTTTGTGGCTTTGATTGGCTGGCAACACTCTGTTCTTGTGTTGGAGGCTTTCAGTGCAGCTTGGCTCCGTGTGAAGGGACGGCTGCTCTTCATTAGCAAGCTGCTATTCATTAGCAAGCTGGGTTTCACCTGGGTGCCTGGTGGGGGGGTGTTTGGGTTGGAGCTATCAGAGGGAGTCTGTTTTTGCCCAGGTGTTTGCCTGGCTTGTGGCATGGAGATCTTTCTATTTGAGAGTGCAGGCTTCCAAATGATTGACAGTCTGGTGGAATCATCTCTTCTATTCATGCTGTCAGGTCTTTTTTCAATCTCTATGGCTTCTCTAATGATTCTGTGGCTGGGGTTTTCTATAGTGGCTAGGGTTTTAGTGCCATTGAAGTTGATGTTGTGACCTGTGGTTTTCATGTGTTGGACTAGTGAGGAGGTGTGTTCCAGCTTTTTTACTGCATTTTTGTGTTCCTCTAGGCGGGTACTTATTCTTCTATTGGTCTGTCCAATGTATGTGGCCGGGCATGATGCACAGGGAATTTCGTATATGCCTTGGTTTTCCAGGTCAATTTTGTCTTTGGGGTTCCTCAGGATGGCTGCTATTTTTTTGTCTGTTTTGAAGGCAGTCTTGATGTGGTGCCTGTGTAGTATCTTACTGATTTTATCTGTGGTACCTCTTATGTAGGGCAGGACAGCTGTTCCATAGATCTGTTGATCTTCTAGGTCTCTGTTATGTCTTGGTGTGTTTTTGTGGATCAAGCTGGTGATTTTGTTTTTTTGGAAGCCATTGGCTGTCAATACTTCAGTCAGGGTGTACAGTTCAGTCTTTATATGTGTCTTATCTGCCAGGCATTTGGTTCTGGTAATTAGTGTTTTCGCTACGGAATTTATCTGTGCTGGGTGGTGGTGGGATTGGGCGTTGAGGTAGCGGTTGGTGTGTGTTTTCTTTTGGTATATGGTGTGTCCCAGTGTGCCATCTGTTCTTTTGTAGATTAGTACATCTAGGAATGGTAGTTGTTTGTTTATTTCTGTTTCCATGGTGAACTTGATTTTGGGGTGTGTGTTGTTTAGGTGTGTTAGGAAATTGTTTAGGTTTTCTTTTCCATGGGGCCAAATCACAAATGTGTCATCGATGTATCTTAGCCATAGTTTGGGTTTGTGGGTGGCATTAGCCAGGGCTCTGGATTCGAATTCTTCCATGAACAGGTTTGCAATGACGGGTGACAGTGGTGATCCCATAGGGGCTCCTTCAATTTGCTTGTATCTTTGTCCTTTGTATATGAAATATGTGTTGGTTAGGCAGTGTTCTGTTAGTTCCATGAGGTCTTTGGCTGGTTGGTATTTATTTTTGATGATTTCAAGAGTTTCTTTTATTGGGACTTGAGTGAATAGTGAAACCACGTCGAAACTTACAAGCAGATCTTCTTGTTCTACGTGTAGATCTTTGATCATTTCTAAGAAGTGGTATGAGTTTTTTACATATGAAGCTGCGGTTTCAGCATGGGGCTGTAGTTGTTTTGCTAAGTATTTAGCTAGGTTTTGTAATGGTGCTCCTATGGAGCTGACTATG